>CP119838.1:460000-605070 GCA_033953505.1 Leishmania tarentolae
CGGAGCAGCTATCTCGGGACGCCACTGCAGCAGCAGCGCAGTACACAGATGACCTCACGGAAGCGAAAAGGGAGCTTGATCAGCTTCGGCGAGAGTTGACGGAATCTGCTCAAGAGAATCGCCTTCTTCGAGGCGAGCTTGAGAAGACCACCAATGATCTTGACGCTCAGCATACTGTCGTGACCGAATTAGAGCAAAACGCTAATGAGCTGCGCCAGCAGCTAGATGGTGCCGCTGCAGCCGTCACTCAGTTGCAGGCGCAAAACAGCTCAAAAGATGCCGCGATCAGGGTCGCCAGCGAGGAAAACACGAAGCTCTCTGAGAGGGTTACACGGCTGCAGGAAGAGCAACAAATCCTACGCGACTCCCTTGAGATGCAGCAGAAAGCAGCTGCCGAATTGGCCCACTTCGATGAGCGATGGACCTTCCCGGACCTCAAAGAAGCCACCACGACCTCTACACACACCAAAATATTCGATCAAGCTGAGTGGCACCTCATCCTGCAGGACAAGCCTCGGGAGCTCGACCGAACCTTCCGCGAAGAAGCAGCCCTCGCGTGTCACGTTCGCCCCAGTCACATCACAAATCTTCACTTTAAACTCGGCAGCCTTCACGCCACCTTCACCGTGGAACACCCCGTCCTCGTCTCTGGCACCGACATCGAGCACCGCCTGGCGCAGTATCCATTTCGTGCCATGCACGACCTCTACGAGCAACGCCACGCTCCGCCGCATGGATTGGACGCCCTCGCAGTCGAAAACGATCAACTAAAAATACAATGTGATACAGCCACGCGCAACATTAGTGCCACCAACGCCAAGATGGAGCGCCTGCAGAGCGAGCTCGAGGAGAAGGGCTCGGAGGCCGATGCCGCGAAGGAGGACAACGACGCGCTGCGCGGCCAGCTGGAGGCGGCGAACGCGGAAAAGGAGCGCCTGCAGAGCGAGCTGGAGGAGAAGGGCTCGGAGGCCGATGCCGCGAAGGAGGACAACGACGCGCTGCGCGGCCAGCTGGAGGCGGCGAACGCGGAGAAGGAGCGCCTGCAGAGCGAGCTGGAGGAGAGGGGCTCGGAGGCTGATGCCGCGAAGGAGGACAACGACGTGCTACGCGGCCAGCTGGAGGAGGCGAACCAGCAGCTGGAGGAGGCGAACGCGGAGAAGGAGCGCCTGCAGAGCGAGCTGGAGGAGAAGGGCTCGGAGGCCGATGCCGCGAAGGAGGACAACGACGCGCTGCGCGGCCAGCTGGAGGCGGCGAACGCGGAGAAGGAGCGCCTGCAGAGCGAGCTGGAGGAGAAGGGCTCGGAGGCCGATGCTGCGAAGGAGGACAAGGACGCGCTGCGCGGCCAGCTGGAGGCGGCGAACGCGGAGAAGGAGCGCCTGCAGAGCGAGCTGGAGGAGAAGGGCTCGGAGGCCGATGCCGCGAAGGAGGACAACGACGCGCTGCGCGGCCAGCTGGAGGAGGCGAACCAGCAGCTGGAGGAGGCGAACGCGGAGAAGGAGCGCCTGCAGAGCGAGCTGGAGGAGAAGGGCTCGGAGGCCGATGCTGCGAAAGAGGACAACGACGCGCTGCGCGGCCAGCTGGAGGAGGCGAACCAGCAGCTGGAGGAGGCGAACGCGGAGAAGGAGCGCCTGCAGAGCGAGCTGGAGGAGAAGGGCTCGGAGGCCGATGCCGCGAAGGAGGACAACGACGCGCTGCGCGGCCAGCTGGAGGCGGCGAACGCGGAGAAGGAGCGCCTGCAGAGCGAGCTGGAGGAGAAGGGCTCGGAGGCCGATGCTGCGAAGGAGGACAAGGACGCGCTGCGCGGCCAGCTGGAGGCGGCGAACGCGGAGAAGGAGCGCCTGCAGAGCGAGCTGGAGGAGAAGGGCTCGGAGGCCGATGCCGCGAAGGAGGACAGCGACGCGCTGCGCGGCCAGCTGGAGGAGGCGAACCAGCAGCTGGAGGAGGCGACCGCCGAGAAGGAGCGCCTGCGGAGCGAGCTGGAGGAGAGGGGCTCGGAGGCCGATGCCGCGAAGGAGGACAACGACGCGCTGCGCGGCCAGCTGGAGGAGGCGAACCAGCAGCTGGAGGAGGCGACCGCCGAGAAGGAGCGCCTGCGGAGCGAGCTGGAGGAGAGGGGCTCGGAGGCCGATGCCGCGAAGGAGGACAACGACGCGCTGCGCGGCCAGCTGGAGGAGGCGAACCAGCACCTGGAGGAGGCGACCGCCGAGAAGGAGCGCCTGCAGAGCGAGCTGGAGGAGAAGGGCTCGGAGGCCGATGCCGCGAAGGAGGACAACGACGCGCTGCGCGGCCAGCTGGAGGAGGCGAACCAGCAGCTGGAGGAGGCGACCGCCGAGAAGGAGCGCCTGCAGAGCGAGCTGGAGGAGAAGGGCTCGGAGGCCGATGCCGCGAAGGAGGACAACGACGCGCTGCGCGCCCAGCTGGAGGAGGCGAACCAGCAGCTGGAGGAGGCGACCGCCGAGAAGGAGCGCCTGCAGAGCGAGCTGGAGGAGAAGGGCTCGGAGGCTGATGCCGCGAAGGAGGACAACGACGCGCTGCGCGCCCAGCTGGAGGAGGCGAACCAGCAGCTGGAGGAGGCGACCGCCGAGAAGGAGCGCCTGCAGAGCGAGCTGGAGGAGAAGGGCTCGGAGGCTGATGCCGCGAAGGAGGACAACGACGCGCTGCGCGGCCAGCTGGAGGAGGCGAACCAGCAGCTGGAGGAGGCGAACCAGCAGCTGGAGGAGGCGACCGCGGAGAAGGAGCGCCTGCAGAGCGAGCTGGAGGAGAAGGGCTCGGAGGCCGATGCCGCGAAGGAGGACAACGACGCGCTGCGCGGCCAGCTGGAGGAGGCGAACCAGCAGCTGGAGGAGGCGAACCAGCAGCTGGAGGAGGCGACCGCGGAGAAGGAGCGCCTGCAGAGCGAGCTGGAGGAGAAGGGCTCGGAGGCCGATGCCGCGAAGGAGGACAACGACGCGCTGCGCGCCCAGCTGGAGGAGGCGAACCAGCAGCTGGAGGAGGCGACCGCCGAGAAGGAGCGCCTGCAGAGCGAGCTGGAGGAGAAGGGCTCGGAGGCTGATGCCGCGAAGGAGGACAACGACGCGCTGCGCGGCCAGCTGGAGGAGGCGAACCAGCAGCTGGAGGAGGCGAACGCGGAGAAGGAGCGCCTGCAGAGCGAGCTGGAGGAGAAGGGCTCGGAGGCCGATGCCGCGAAGGAGGACAGCGACGCGCTGCGCGGCCAGCTGGAGGAGGCGAACCAGCAGCTGGAGGAGGCGACCGCCGAGAAGGAGCGCCTGCGGAGCGAGCTGGAGGAGAAGGGCTCGGAGGCCGATGCCGCGAAGGAGGACAACGACGCGCTGCGCGGCCAGCTGGAGGAGGCGAACCAGCAGCTGGAGGAGGCGAACGCGGAGAAGGAGCGCCTGCAGAGCGAGCTGGAGGAGAAGGGCTCGGAGGCCGATGCCGCGAAGGAGGACAACGACGCGCTGCGCGGCCAGCTGGAGGAGGCGAACCAGCAGCTGGAGGAGGCGACCGCCGAGAAGGAGCGCCTGCGGAGCGAGCTGGAGGAGAAGGGCTCGGAGGCCGATGCCGCGAAGGAGGACAACGACGCGCTGCGCGGCCAGCTGGAGGAGGCGAACCAGCAGCTGGAGGAGGCGACCGCCGAGAAGGAGCGCCTGCAGAGCGAGCTGGAGGAGAAGGGCTCGGAGGCCGATGCCGCGAAGGAGGACAACGACGCGCTGCGCGGCCAGCTGGAGGAGGCGAACCAGCAGCTGGAGGAGGCGACCGCCGAGAAGGAGCGCCTGCAGAGCGAGCTGGAGGAGAAGGGCTCGGAGGCCGATGCCGCGAAGGAGGACAACGACGCGCTGCGCGCCCAGCTGGAGGAGGCGAACCAGCAGCTGGAGGAGGCGACCGCCGAGAAGGAGCGCCTGCAGAGCGAGCTGGAGGAGAAGGGCTCGGAGGCTGATGCCGCGAAGGAGGACAACGACGCGCTGCGCGCCCAGCTGGAGGAGGCGAACCAGCAGCTGGAGGAGGCGACCGCCGAGAAGGAGCGCCTGCAGAGCGAGCTGGAGGAGAAGGGCTCGGAGGCTGATGCCGCGAAGGAGGACAACGACGCGCTGCGCGGCCAGCTGGAGGAGGCGAACCAGCAGCTGGAGGAGGCGAACCAGCAGCTGGAGGAGGCGACCGCGGAGAAGGAGCGCCTGCAGAGCGAGCTGGAGGAGAAGGGCTCGGAGGCCGATGCCGCGAAGGAGGACAACGACGCGCTGCGCGCCCAGCTGGAGGAGGCGAACCAGCAGCTGGAGGAGGCGAACCAGCAGCTGGAGGAGGCGAACCAGCAGCTGGAGGAGGCGACCGCGGAGAAGGAGCGCCTGCAGAGCGAGCTGGAGGAGAAGGGCTCGGAGGCCGATGCCGCGAAGGAGGACAACGACGCGCTGCGCGCCCAGCTGGAGGAGGCGAACCAGCAGCTGGAGGAGGCGACCGCCGAGAAGGAGCGCCTGCAGAGCGAGCTGGAGGAGAAGGGCTCGGAGGCTGATGCCGCGAAGGAGGACAACGACGCGCTGCGCGGCCAGCTGGAGGAGGCGAACCAGCAGCTGGAGGAGGCGACCGCCGAGAAGGAGCGCCTGCAGAGCGAGCTGGAGGAGAAGGGCTCGGAGGCCGATGCCGCGAAGGAGGACAACGACGCGCTGCGCGGCCAGCTGGAGGAGGCGAACCAGCAGCTGGAGGAGGCGAACCAGCAGCTGGAGGAGGCGACCGCCGAGAAGGAGCGCCTGCAGAGCGAGCTGGAGGAGAAGGGCTCGGAGGCCGATGCCGCGAAGGAGGACAACGACGCGCTGCGCGCCCAGCTGGAGGAGGCGAACCAGCAGCTGGAGGAGGCGACCGCGGAGAAGGAGCGCCTGCAGAGCGAGCTGGAGGAGAAGGGCTCGGAGGCCGATGCCGCGAAGGAGGACAACGACGCGCTGCGCGCCCAGCTGGAGGAGGCGAACCAGCAGCTGGAGGAGGCGAACCAGCAGCTGGAGGAGGCGACCGCCGAGAAGGAGCGCCTGCAGAGCGAGCTGGAGGAGAAGGGCTCGGAGGCCGATGCCGCGAAGGAGGACAACGACGCGCTGCGCGGCCAGCTGGAGGAGGCGAACCAGCAGCTGGAGGAGGCGACCGCCGAGAAGGAGCGCCTGCAGAGCGAGCTGGAGGAGAAGGGCTCGGAGGCCGATGCCGCGAAGGAGGACAACGACGCGCTGCGCGGCCAGCTGGAGGAGGCGAACCAGCAGCTGGAGGAGGCGACCGCCGAGAAGGAGCGCCTGCAGAGCGAGCTGGAGGAGAAGGGCTCGGAGGCCGATGCCGCGAAGGAGGACAACGACGCGCTGCGCGGCCAGCTGGAGGAGGCGAACCAGCAGCTGGAGGAGGCGACCGCCGAGAAGGAGCGCCTGCAGAGCGAGCTGGAGGAGAAGGGCTCGGAGGCCGATGCCGCGAAGGAGGACAACGACGCGCTGCGCGGCCAGCTGGAGGAGGCGAACCAGCAGCTGGAGGAGGCGACCGCGGAGAAGGAGCGCCTGCAGAGCGAGCTGGAGGAGAAGGGCTCGGAGGCCGATGCCGCGAAGGAGGACAACGACGCGCTGCGCGGCCAGCTGGAGGAGGCGAACCAGCAGCTGGAGGAGGCGAACGCGGAGAAGGAGCGCCTGCAGAGCGAGCTGGAGGAGAAGGGCTCGGAGGCCGATGCCGCGAAGGAGGACAACGACGCGCTGCGCGGCCAGCTGGAGGAGGCGAACCAGCAGCTGGAGGAGGCGAACGCCGAGAAGGAGCGCCTGCAGAGCGAGCTGGAGGAGAAGGGCTCGGAGGCCGATGCCGCGAAGGAGGACAACGACGCGCTGCGCGGCCAGCTGGAGGAGGCGACCGCGGAGAAGGAGCGCCTGCAGAGCGAGCTGGAGGAGAAGGGCTCGGAGGCCGATGCCGCGAAGGAGGACAACGACGCGCTGCGCGGCCAGCTGGAGGAGGCGAACCAGCAGCTGGAGGAGGCGACCGCCGAGAAGGAGCGCCTGCAGAGCGAGCTGGAGGAGAAGGGCTCGGAGGCCGATGCCGCGAAGGAGGACAACGACGCGCTGCGCGGCCAGCTGGAGGAGGCGACCGCGGAGAAGGAGCGCCTGCAGAGCGAGCTGGAGGAGAAGGGCTCGGAGGCCGATGCCGCGAAGGAGGACAACGACGCGCTGCGCGGCCAGCTGGAGGAGGCGAACCAGCAGCTGGAGGAGGCGAACGCGGAGAAGGAGCGCCTGCAGAGCGAGCTGGAGGAGAAGGGCTCGGAGGCCGATGCCGCGAAGGAGGACAACGACGCGCTGCGCGGCCAGCTGGAGGAGGCGAACCAGCAGCTGGAGGAGGCGACCGCGGAGAAGGAGCGCCTGCAGAGCGAGCTGGAGGAGAAGGGCTCGGAGGCCGATGCCGCGAAGGAGGACAACGACGCGCTGCGCGGCCAGCTGGAGGAGGCGAACCAGCAGCTGGAGGAGGCGAACGCGGAGAAGGAGCGCCTGCAGAGCGAGCTGGAGGAGAAGGGCTCGGAGGCCGATGCCGCGAAGGAGGACAACGACGCGCTGCGCGGCCAGCTGGAGGAGGCGAACCAGCAGCTGGAGGAGGCGACCGCGGAGAAGGAGCGCCTGCAGAGCGAGCTGGAGGAGAAGGGCTCGGAGGCCGATGCCGCGAAGGAGGACAACGACGCGCTGCGCGGCCAGCTGGAGGAGGCGAACCAGCAGCTGGAGGAGGCGACCGCCGAGAAGGAGCGCCTGCAGAGCGAGCTGGAGGAGAAGGGCTCGGAGGCCGATGCCGCGAAGGAGGACAACGACGCGCTGCGCGGCCAGCTGGAGGAGGCGAACCAGCAGCTGGAGGAGGCGACCGCCGAGAAGGAGCGCCTGCAGAGCGAGCTGGAGGAGAAGGGCTCGGAGGCCGATGCCGCGAAGGAGGACAACGACGCGCTGCGCGGCCAGCTGGAGGAGGCGAACCAGCAGCTGGAGGAGGCGACCGCCGAGAAGGAGCGCCTGCAGAGCGAGCTGGAGGAGAAGGGCTCGGAGGCCGATGCCGCGAAGGAGGACAACGACGCGCTGCGCGGCCAGCTGGAGGAGGCGAACCAGCAGCTGGAGGAGGCGAACGCGGAGAAGGAGCGCCTGCAGAGCGAGCTGGAGGAGAAGGGCTCGGAGGCCGATGCCGCGAAGGAGGACAACGACGCGCTGCGCGGCCAGCTGGAGGAGGCGAACCAGCAGCTGGAGGAGGCGAACGCCGAGAAGGAGCGCCTGCAGAGCGAGCTGGAGGAGAAGGGCTCGGAGGCCGATGCCGCGAAGGAGGACAACGACGCGCTGCGCGGCCAGCTGGAGGAGGCGACCGCGGAGAAGGAGCGCCTGCAGAGCGAGCTGGAGGAGAAGGGCTCGGAGGCCGATGCCGCGAAGGAGGACAACGACGCGCTGCGCGGCCAGCTGGAGGAGGCGACCGCGGAGAAGGAGCGCCTGCAGAGCGAGCTGGAGGAGAAGGGCTCGGAGGCCGATGCCGCGAAGGAGGACAACGACGCGCTGCGCGGCCAGCTGGAGGAGGCGAACCAGCAGCTGGAGGAGGCGAACGCGGAGAAGGAGCGCCTGCAGAGCGAGCTGGAGGAGAAGGGCTCGGAGGCCGATGCCGCGAAGGAGGACAACGACGCGCTGCGCGGCCAGCTGGAGGAGGCGAACCAGCAGCTGGAGGAGGCGACCGCCGAGAAGGAGCGCCTGCAGAGCGAGCTGGAGGAGAAGGGCTCGGAGGCCGATGCCGCGAAGGAGGACAACGACGCGCTGCGCGGCCAGCTGGAGGAGGCGAACCAGCAGCTGGAGGAGGCGACCGCCGAGAAGGAGCGCCTGCAGAGCGAGCTGGAGGAGAAGGGCTCGGAGGCCGATGCCGCGAAGGAGGACAACGACGCGCTGCGCGGCCAGCTGGAGGAGGCGAACCAGCAGCTGGAGGAGGCGAACGCGGAGAAGGAGCGCCTGCAGAGCGAGCTGGAGGAGAAGGGCTCGGAGGCCGATGCCGCGAAGGAGGACAACGACGCGCTGCGCGGCCAGCTGGAGGAGGCGAACCAGCAGCTGGAGGAGGCGACCGCCGAGAAGGAGCGCCTGCAGAGCGAGCTGGAGGAGAAGGGCTCGGAGGCCGATGCCGCGAAGGAGGACAACGACGCGCTGCGCGGCCAGCTGGAGGAGGCGAACCAGCAGCTGGAGGAGGCGACCGCCGAGAAGGAGCGCCTGCAGAGCGAGCTGGAGGAGAAGGGCTCGGAGGCCGATGCCGCGAAGGAGGACAACGACGCGCTGCGCGGCCAGCTGGAGGAGGCGAACCAGCAGCTGGAGGAGGCGAACGCGGAGAAGGAGCGCCTGCAGAGCGAGCTGGAGGAGAAGGGCTCGGAGGCCGATGCCGCGAAGGAGGACAACGACGCGCTGCGCGGCCAGCTGGAGGAGGCGAACCAGCAGCTGGAGGAGGCGAACGCGGAGAAGGAGCGCCTGCAGAGCGAGCTGGAGGAGAAGGGCTCGGAGGCCGATGCCGCGAAGGAGGACAACGACGCGCTGCGCGGCCAGCTGGAGGAGGCGAACCAGCAGCTGGAGGAGGCGAACGCGGAGAAGGAGCGCCTGCAGAGCGAGCTGGAGGAGAAGGGCTCGGAGGCCGATGCCGCGAAGGAGGACAACGACGCGCTGCGCGGCCAGCTGGAGGAGGCGAACCAGCAGCTGGAGGAGGCGACCGCCGAGAAGGAGCGCCTGCAGAGCGAGCTGGAGGAGAAGGGCTCGGAGGCCGATGCCGCGAAGGAGGACAACGACGCGCTGCGCGGCCAGCTGGAGGAGGCGACCGCCGAGAAGGAGCGCCTGCAGAGCGAGCTGGAGGAGAAGGGCTCGGAGGCCGATGCCGCGAAGGAGGACAACGACGCGCTGCGCGGCCAGCTGGAGGAGGCGAACCAGCAGCTGGAGGAGGCGACCGCCGAGAAGGAGCGCCTGCAGAGCGAGCTGGAGGAGAAGGGCTCGGAGGCCGATGCCGCGAAGGAGGACAACGACGCGCTGCGCGGCCAGCTGGAGGAGGCGAACCAGCAGCTGGAGGAGGCGAACGCGGAGAAGGAGCGCCTGCAGAGCGAGCTGGAGGAGAAGGGCTCGGAGGCCGATGCCGCGAAGGAGGACAACGACGCGCTGCGCGGCCAGCTGGAGGAGGCGAACCAGCAGCTGGAGGAGGCGAACGCGGAGAAGGAGCGCCTGCAGAGCGAGCTGGAGGAGAAGGGCTCGGAGGCCGATGCCGCGAAGGAGGACAACGACGCGCTGCGCGGCCAGCTGGAGGAGGCGAACCAGCAGCTGGAGGAGGCGAACGCGGAGAAGGAGCGCCTGCAGAGCGAGCTGGAGGAGAAGGGCTCGGAGGCCGATGCCGCGAAGGAGGACAACGACGCGCTGCGCGGCCAGCTGGAGGAGGCGAACCAGCAGCTGGAGGAGGCGACCGCCGAGAAGGAGCGCCTGCAGAGCGAGCTGGAGGAGAAGGGCTCGGAGGCCGATGCCGCGAAGGAGGACAACGACGCGCTGCGCGGCCAGCTGGAGGAGGCGACCGCCGAGAAGGAGCGCCTGCAGAGCGAGCTGGAGGAGAAGGGCTCGGAGGCCGATGCCGCGAAGGAGGACAACGACGCGCTGCGCGGCCAGCTGGAGGAGGCGAACCAGCAGCTGGAGGAGGCGACCGCCGAGAAGGAGCGCCTGCAGAGCGAGCTGGAGGAGAAGGGCTCGGAGGCCGATGCCGCGAAGGAGGACAACGACGCGCTGCGCGGCCAGCTGGAGGAGGCGAACCAGCAGCTGGAGGAGGCGAACGCGGAGAAGGAGCGCCTGCAGAGCGAGCTGGAGGAGAAGGGCTCGGAGGCCGATGCCGCGAAGGAGGACAACGACGCGCTGCGCGGCCAGCTGGAGGAGGCGAACCAGCAGCTGGAGGAGGCGACCGCGGAGAAGGAGCGCCTGCAGAGCGAGCTGGAGGAGAAGGGCTCGGAGGCCGATGCCGCGAAGGAGGACAACGACGCGCTGCGCGGCCAGCTGGAGGAGGCGAACCAGCAGCTGGAGGAGGCGACCGCCGAGAAGGAGCGCCTGCAGAGCGAGCTGGAGGAGAAGGGCTCGGAGGCCGATGCCGCGAAGGAGGACAACGACGCGCTGCGCGGCCAGCTGGAGGAGGCGAACCAGCAGCTGGAGGAGGCGAACGCGGAGAAGGAGCGCCTGCAGAGCGAGCTGGAGGAGAAGGGCTCGGAGGCCGATGCCGCGAAGGAGGACAACGACGCGCTGCGCGGCCAGCTGGAGGAGGCGAACCAGCAGCTGGAGGAGGCGACCGCCGAGAAGGAGCGCCTGCAGAGCGAGCTGGAGGAGAAGGGCTCGGAGGCCGATGCCGCGAAGGAGGACAACGACGCGCTGCGCGGCCAGCTGGAGGAGGCGAACCAGCAGCTGGAGGAGGCGACCGCCGAGAAGGAGCGCCTGCAGAGCGAGCTGGAGGAGAAGGGCTCGGAGGCCGATGCCGCGAAGGAGGACAACGACGCGCTGCGCGGCCAGCTGGAGGAGGCGAACCAGCAGCTGGAGGAGGCGAACGCGGAGAAGGAGCGCCTGCAGAGCGAGCTGGAGGAGAAGGGCTCGGAGGCCGATGCCGCGAAGGAGGACAACGACGCGCTGCGCGGCCAGCTGGAGGAGGCGAACCAGCAGCTGGAGGAGGCGACCGCCGAGAAGGAGCGCCTGCAGAGCGAGCTGGAGGAGAAGGGCTCGGAGGCCGATGCCGCGAAGGAGGACAACGACGCGCTGCGCGGCCAGCTGGAGGAGGCGAACCAGCAGCTGGAGGAGGCGAACGCGGAGAAGGAGCGCCTGCAGAGCGAGCTGGAGGAGAAGGGCTCGGAGGCCGATGCCGCGAAGGAGGACAACGACGCGCTGCGCGGCCAGCTGGAGGAGGCGAACCAGCAGCTGGAGGAGGCGAACGCGGAGAAGGAGCGCCTGCAGAGCGAGCTGGAGGAGAAGGGCTCGGAGGCCGATGCCGCGAAGGAGGACAACGACGCGCTGCGCGGCCAGCTGGAGGAGGCGAACCAGCAGCTGGAGGAGGCGAACGCGGAGAAGGAGCGCCTGCAGAGCGAGCTGGAGGAGAAGGGCTCGGAGGCCGATGCCGCGAAGGAGGACAACGACGCGCTGCGCGGCCAGCTGGAGGAGGCGAACCAGCAGCTGGAGGAGGCGACCGCCGAGAAGGAGCGCCTGCAGAGCGAGCTGGAGGAGAAGGGCTCGGAGGCCGATGCCGCGAAGGAGGACAACGACGCGCTGCGCGGCCAGCTGGAGGAGGCGAACCAGCAGCTGGAGGAGGCGACCGCCGAGAAGGAGCGCCTGCAGAGCGAGCTGGAGGAGAAGGGCTCGGAGGCCGATGCCGCGAAGGAGGACAACGACGCGCTGCGCGGCCAGCTGGAGGAGGCGAACCAGCAGCTGGAGGAGGCGAACGCGGAGAAGGAGCGCCTGCAGAGCGAGCTGGAGGAGAAGGGCTCGGAGGCCGATGCCGCGAAGGAGGACAACGACGCGCTGCGCGGCCAGCTGGAGGAGGCGAACCAGCAGCTGGAGGAGGCGACCGCCGAGAAGGAGCGCCTGCAGAGCGAGCTGGAGGAGAAGGGCTCGGAGGCCGATGCCGCGAAGGAGGACAACGACGCGCTGCGCGGCCAGCTGGAGGAGGCGAACCAGCAGCTGGAGGAGGCGAACGCGGAGAAGGAGCGCCTGCAGAGCGAGCTGGAGGAGAAGGGCTCGGAGGCTGATGCCGCGAAGGAGGACAACGACGCGCTGCGCGGCCAGCTGGAGGAGGCGAACCAGCAGCTGGAGGAGGCGAACCAGCAGCTGGAGGAGGCGAACCAGCAGCTGGAGGAGGCGACCGCCGAGAAGGAGCGCCTGCAGAGCGAGCTGGAGGAGAAGGGCTCGGAGGCTGATGCCGCGAAGGAGGACAACGACGCGCTGCGCGGCCAGCTGGAGGAGGCGAACCAGCAGCTGGAGGAGGCGAACCAGCAGCTGGAGGAGGCGAACCAGCAGCTGGAGGAGGCGACCGCGGAGAAGGAGCGCCTGCAGAGCGAGCTGGAGGAGAAGGGCTCGGAGGCCGATGCCGCGAAGGAGGACAACGACGCGCTGCGCGGCCAGCTGGAGGAGGCGAACGCGGAGAAGGAGCGCCTGCAGAGCGAGCTGGAGGAGAAGGGCTCGGAGGCTGATGCCGCGAAGGAGGACAACGACGCGCTGCGCGGCCAGCTGGAGGAGGCGAACCAGCAGCTGGAGGAGGCGACCGCCGAGAAGGAGCGCCTGCAGAGCGAGCTGGAGGAGAAGGGCTCGGAGGCCGATGCCGCGAAGGAGGACAACGACGCGCTGCGCGGCCAGCTGGAGGAGGCGAACCAGCAGCTGGAGGAGGCGAACGCGGAGAAGGAGCGCCTGCAGAGCGAGCTGGAGGAGAAGGGCTCGGAGGCTGATGCCGCGAAGGAGGACAACGACGCGCTGCGCGGCCAGCTGGAGGAGGCGAACCAGCAGCTGGAGGAGGCGAACCAGCAGCTGGAGGAGGCGAACCAGCAGCTGGAGGAGGCGACCGCCGAGAAGGAGCGCCTGCAGAGCGAGCTGGAGGAGAAGGGCTCGGAGGCTGATGCCGCGAAGGAGGACAACGACGCGCTGCGCGGCCAGCTGGAGGAGGCGAACCAGCAGCTGGAGGAGGCGAACCAGCAGCTGGAGGAGGCGAACCAGCAGCTGGAGGAGGCGACCGCGGAGAAGGAGCGCCTGCAGAGCGAGCTGGAGGAGAAGGGCTCGGAGGCCGATGCCGCGAAGGAGGACAACGACGCGCTGCGCGGCCAGCTGGAGGAGGCGAACCAGCAGCTGGAGGAGGCGAACGCGGAGAAGGAGCGCCTGCAGAGCGAGCTGGAGGAGAAGGGCTCGGAGGCTGATGCCGCGAAGGAGGACAACGACGCGCTGCGCGGCCAGCTGGAGGAGGCGAAACAGCAGCTGGAGGAGGCGAACGCGGAGAAGGAGCGCCTGCAGAGCGAGCTGGAGGAGAAGGGCTCGGAGGCCGATGCCGCGAAGGAGGACAACGACGCGCTGCGCGGCCAGCTGGAGGAGGCGAACCAGCAGCTGGAGGAGGCGACCGCCGAGAAGGAGCGCCTGCAGAGCGAGCTCGAGGAGAAGGGCTCGGAGGCCGATGCCGCGAAGGAGGACAACGACGCGCTGCGCGGCCAGCTGGAGGAGGCGAACGCGGAGAAGGAGCGCCTGCAGAGCGAGCTGGAGGAGAAGGGCTCGGAGGCCGATGCCGCGAAGGAGGACAACGACGCGCTGCGCGGCCAGCTGGAGGAGGCGAACCAGCAGCTGGAGGAGGCGAACGCGGAGAAGGAGCGCCTGCAGAGCGAGCTGGAGGAGAAGGGCTCGGAGGCTGATGCCGCGAAGGAGGACAACGACGCGCTGCGCGGCCAGCTGGAGGAGGCGAACCAGCAGCTGGAGGAGGCGAACGCGGAGAAGGAGCGCCTGCAGAGCGAGCTGGAGGAGAAGGGCTCGGAGGCTGATGCCGCGAAGGAGGACAACGACGCGCTGCGCGGCCAGCTGGAGGAGGCGAACCAGCAGCTGGAGGAGGCGAACCAGCAGCTGGAGGAGGCGACCGCCGAGAAGGAGCGCCTGCAGAGCGAGCTGGAGGAGAAGGGCTCGGAGGCCGATGCCGCGAAGGAGGACAACGACGCGCTGCGCGGCCAGCTGGAGGAGGCGAACCAGCAGCTGGAGGAGGCGACCGCCGAGAAGGAGCGCCTGCAGAGCGAGCTGGAGGAGAAGGGCTCGGAGGCCGATGCCGCGAAGGAGGACAACGACGCGCTGCGCGGCCAGCTGGAGGAGGCGAACCAGCAGCTGGAGGAGGCGAACCAGCAGCTGGAGGAGGCGAACCAGCAGCTGGAGGAGGCGAACGCCGAGAAGGAGCGCCTGCAGAGCGAGCTGGAGGAGAAGGGCTCGGAGGCCGATGCCGCGAAGGAGGACAACGACGCGCTGCGCGGCCAGCTGGAGGAGGCGACCGCCGAGAAGGAGCGCCTGCAGAGCGAGCTGGATGAGAAGGGCTCGGAGGCCGATGCCGCGAAGGAGGACAACGACGCGCTGCGCGGCCAGCTGGAGGAGGCGAACCAGCAGCTGGAGGAGGCGACCGCCGAGAAGGAGCGCCTGCAGAGCGAGCTGGAGGAGAAGGGCTCGGAGGCCGATGCCGCGAAGGAGGACAACGACGCGCTGCGCGGCCAGCTGGAGGAGGCGAACCAGCAGCTGGAGGAGGCGAACGCGGAGAAGGAGCGCCTGCAGAGCGAGCTGGAGGAGAAGGGCTCGGAGGCCGATGCCGCGAAGGAGGACAACGACGCGCTGCGCGCCCAGCTGGAGGAGGCGAACCAGCAGCTGGAGGAGGCGAACGCGGAGAAGGAGCGCCTGCAGAGCGAGCTGGAGGAGAAGGGCTCGGAGGCCGATGCCGCGAAGGAGGACAACGACGCGCTGCGCGGCCAGCTGGAGGAGGCGAACCAGCAGCTGGAGGAGGCGACCGCCGAGAAGGAGCGCCTGCGGAGCGAGCTGGAGGAGAAGGGCTCGGAGGCCGATGCCGCGAAGGAGGACAACGACGCGCTGCGCGGCCAGCTGGAGGAGGCGAACCAGCAGCTGGAGGAGGCGAACGCCGAGAAGGAGCGCCTGCAGAGCGAGCTGGATGAGAAGGGCTCGGAGGCCGATGCCGCGAAGGAGGACAACGACGCGCTGCGCGCCCAGCTGGAGGAGGCGAACCAGCAGCTGGAGGAGGCGACCGCCGAGAAGGAGCGCCTGCAGAGCGAGCTGGAGGAGAAGGGCTCGGAGGCCGATGCCGCGAAGGAGGACAACGACGCGCTGCGCGCCCAGCTGGAGGAGGCGAACCAGCAGCTGGAGGAGGCGAACGCGGAGAAGGAGCGCCTGCAGAGCGAGGTGGATGAGAAGGGCTCGGAGGCCGATGCCGCGAAGGAGGACAACGACGCGCTGCGCGCCCAGCTGGAGGAGGCGAACCAGCAGCTGGAGGAGGCGAACGCGGAGAAGAAGCGCCTGCAGGTAGCGTTGAGGTGCGAGGAGGCGAAAAGCCTTGCGGCCGTGGAGGCGAAGGCTGCACTGGAGAAAAAGGTGAATTTTGTGACGTCTGACCGGGATTCGCTGTCGTTGATCGTTGCGCAGACGGTGAGGGAGAAGTCAGTGCTGTCGAAGAGGTGTGCGGATGCCGAAGGTAAAGCTGCAGCCCTGAGCGACGAAGTTGCCGATCTGCAGGGTAAGTTGAGCGTGTGCGAGAGTGCGTTGCGGGTGGCGGAGGACGGACGCAGGCGGATTTCGGGAGACTTGGCGGCCGCCCTGGAGGCGAAGCGGAAGCTGGAGAAGGACAAGGCACGGCTGAAGGAGGGGTATGTGCAGTCGGAAAAAGCGCGGCGGAAGCTGGATGCGCGCTTCGAAGTGAGAAATGAGAACCACAGGGCTGCATCGGTGATGGCGCCGTCGACGGCTTCGACGGAGGCGGTGGGGGGCTGCTTCAGGGTGACTCGCTCGGCTCTGAAGCTTCTGCAGAAGGATGATGTCAATGTGGAGTAAAGGAGGAAGGAAGCAGCCCACATGGGAGGCATGTAAGGCATGCACGGACGCTGCCAGGTCTTAGCGGCGTGCATGGTTCGACGACACCAGAGGAGGTGAACGTGTCTAGCTTTGCCGCCTGCCTTTGAAGCTGTGTCTAACCTGTTTAGGGGGCAGATCCGTACAGAAGAGAGCAAGTGGAGGGAGACGAACGATTTGGTTGAGTGCGGGGCCGATCGTGAGAGCAAAGACGTTTTCAGTACCGTTGCGTGTGACCTGTCGTGGTACTACATGTGCTTCCCTGCAGAGATACGCAAGTAACATACGTAGATGTGCATGCATATCTGTACATCTCTCTCTTTTTATATACATGTGCATATACATCTATATATATATATGTGTGTGTGTGCATGCATATGTATGTATGGATGTCTGCTTTTTCTCCGAGGCTGATGCGCATGGAAGAACTGCAAAAGAAGGCGACGTTAGAGAATCGAGGCTACACGGACATACATCGGCTTCCACAATGACGTCTGTGCGGTTGCGCAGGCGCGCTGATGGTGCCCCATTACTCTGCTGTGTGCGTCCTCGTGTGTTTTCCTTTACCTTTTTCTTTTTGAGACGTCGCTCTTGTCGTCATTTTCGTTTCTCTCCTGATGGCGGGCTGCCGTCTTGAGCGCCGTGGCTGTGTTTCCCCTGATTTGTGGCGGGCGCAGACTGCCCTTGTACTCATTCATGTGCGTGCTTTTCTTCCCTTACCTGCACTCTTGAACCCGGTGATCGCCTCGACGCTGCCGTGGCTTAACCCTCTCTCTTTCTTTGTCTGGCGAGGTCAAGAGTGAAGAGAGCGTATGAGCGCAACGAGCTAGACCTCAGCAGCAGCGCGAGGAAGAGGCGTATTCTCCATTCCAGCTTGCTGTCTCCTGCGCAGGATGGGTGGTGGTGGTGGTGGTGGTGGCGACGGGGCGGACTTTCATCATTGCATTTGGCGTAGCCGGCGAGCGGGTGGGTGGGTGGTTGGGTGGAATCACTTTGCTCGTGGACGCTCTACCGATCTTCTCCTCTGCAAGACCGCCGTCTTCGACGAGATCGGCGTTGGGAGGACCGAGGGCGCGCGCTATTCCTCGCCCCTGCTAACACACACGCCCCATTCGTACCCTTACGCATCCGCGGATAAGGGCAACGAGAGAGCGACAGCGAAGCGTTTGTGGTGCGTTCAAATTGCTCTCGTTTTCTCTCTTTCCCATCGCCCATGTAAAGGTTGATCGTGCATGTGCACCAAGGCTGCTTCTCTTCCATGCATGCACAAACGCGCTGCTTCCTTCCCTCCTCGCACGTCACCCACCCTGCGGTCATCTTCCTTCTCGGTGTCTACGGCGCTCTGCTTCTCCCTTCCCACGCCCTTACCATTGTATGTGCGCACATGTGCACCTCGTGCCACCCACTCATCTCTATGCGAGTAAGCGTACGTCAAGAATTGCCGAACACAGTATCACAACTAGTCAGCGACGCAGTTGGTGCACGTTGCCACGCCGCAGTGTGTGCCTGTCGGAAAGGAACTAGGTAGTATTTCGGGTGCTTGTCGTCTCCACACCTGCGGAGCACCGGAAACAGAAGGCAACGAGAGAGAGCCGCGCCCACGCAGCCCCTTCTCTTCCCCGCAGAAACCAGGACACCGAATCCACACGTTCAAGATACACTGGAGCTGTACGCGCTGTATGTAGCACCACGTCTACCGCCGCCGCTTTACACGTCTTTCCCCTCCCCCCCCCCTCTCCCCTACACACAGACCGAAAAGAAGACGCAACTGTCCGCCTTCTCCTCCTCCTCCCCTCCTCCCCTCCTCCCCTCCTCCCCCCCTCCTCCACTCTGTGCGTGTGCTTGAGCCATCATTCCTTCTCCATTCCCTGTGGAGGCTTTCCTCGCGTGGCTGCTGTTCCACGGGGCTCCTCCACCTCTTTCATAGACGTGCGTCTCTGCTGTTGAGGGGGAGGGGTGCACGGAAAGAGAAGGGGATTGCCTGTGTTGGGACGTGCGTGCTCCCTGCATCCTACACATGTATTTGCTGGACCTCATCTGGGTCCTACCCCGTTCCCTTGTGCAACTCCTTCCACGATCATATCGTTGTGTGCAACCTACGTGTGTGTGTGTGTGTGCAGGGACTAGGGTCCTGACTGTGCTGTACGTGATCGTCTCCACCCCCAACCCTTTCGTTTGAGTGCCTTGGTGCTTTCTACAGCCGCTTGCCGCTATTTCTCGTGCAGTGATTCACCGTACTTCAGTTCTGCCGCCTCCCATTTTCTTACTCCCGCTCTAGGATACGTCGTGCGCGTTCTTCTCTTCGTTCATTAGCATCGTCTGTGCCGCATCGTCACAATGGATCTCGCGGAGAAGCGGAAACAGCTGGAGGCGTTACGCGCCGCGCGGCAAGCGAAGCAGCAGGTAGTGGAGCAGTACGTCTCAGGACGTTCCTCGAACCTCGATCGAAGCCCATCATCTTCGACGTCTTTGTCGAGGAGTACCCTTGCTTTAGCGCCTCCTGCTACTGCTGTGGCAGGCGACTCAGCGTCAGCGGCAGCCACGCTGGCGAAACCAGGGTCCGCACTGGCATCGTCGCTTCGTCGCCGAAGCGATGAGGAGCGACCATCTCCGTCGTCGACTCGCGGCTCCGCTGCCACCGTCAAAAATCTCGCTCCTTCTGCGGTTTCATCGCCTGCCACAGGGGCCTTGCAGACTACCCCAATCGCGCAGAAGCCGCGCCCGACATTCCTGGGTGGACCGTCCGCGTCTTCACAGGCGAAACCTGCCACTTCTGACGGGGGCGTTGCCACTCGATCAATTCAGCTGGTGTCCGTCAGCAAAGAGAGCACGGCGGCGCATGCTGCTGTAGACAGCTTCTCCGCCGCATCTCCCAGCTCACCGCCTGCTTCTGGGTCGCTTCATGGATCAGCTGTGCCGCCGGTTATCTCAAAGCCCGCCGCGGCGCCTCCGACAGAGGAGGGACTGCCCTCTTTCGGAGGCTGGGGCCTCCTCCGAAAGTGTATGCGTGTCCCGGCGCGGGACGCCACTGGGGCTGTGGTGACACAACCCATCTGCATCTTCAATCCTTCTGTGCTACTCGGGGATGTAGCCGGGTCGGCCGAGAGTAACCGCCGACGTGTCATCTTGGACTCCAGTTCGTTCCTCGTGCCCTACGACTGCGCGGCTGCCGGCCAGCGACACGACGACGTTGCCATGATGACCTCACCTACGGTGTGGTCGGTGTGCGTCGCAGCGGCCTACGGATCGTGCAACTCTCCCGCTATGACTGGTGACAACAGTGGCGGTGAACTTTCTGCGAACATGTGCTCTCGTGTCAACTCCCATCCGGCAGGGCCAGACCCTTCTACGGGCGCCAGCGTGCTGGACCCGATGCTCATGCTCGGCACTGATGGTGTTTCTGTCGGGATGTCCCAGCAGCGCGGTGCTGCGGCTGCGGTGAGGGTGCGTGCTTCCATGAATTGCGGGTATCCCTGGGGCTCCGTCTCTTCTGCCCCATCGACTGTGCAGGGCACCACAACGGAGTCGACCCTGAAGGTGGCGAGGGAGTCGCCAGGGCTTGTGCTGGCGTGGCTCCTCGTGCCTCTGCCTGCCCACACGATGCTCCGAAAGGAGGGCTCCTTTTCCGGGGCTCCAGCGGCTCCTGGTGGTGGGTCTGTGAGCGGCGTCAGCGTTGACATAACAGCGACCGAGTACATCGTGATTGTGCTTCCTCTCGTGTGCGACTCGGAGGTGACAACGCTGCTCGCCCATCCACTGCAGCCGTCGACGCTGCTCGGTGGAACGCGGTGTGGCCGGATTGTGCAGTGGTCCATTGGGCAGGCGTGGTCACAGATCGAACCACGCCGGTTGCTAGAGCGGGCACTGGCGACGACGGGCACCACAACGACTCTGTTACTCCCGCCACAGCGACCCAGCCACTCGTCGTTTCCCTCGCCGCAGGCGCACCAGGCGCCGGTATTGCGCATGGCTGTGCACGGAGACGCCACGTGCCACCACCTTTACTCCATCAGCCAAGAAGGTAAGGTGTGTACGTGGACAGCGTCGCAGCCACTGCACCCAACAGCGTCCTACTTGTCGTACCTTGGCATTCGGCCGATGGGCTGTATCGGGGTGACGGCACAGTTCGTGGAGCGGGCCGGCACAGACGCCATGACGAAGGTCCTCATTGGTACCACCTCTGGCGCGCTCCTCGTCGGCACGAACAGGGATGCAAAGTCCATCGAACTCCAGTACTACGGTCCGCCACGCGCGCTACCAACCTCCTCGACTGCTATCAGGACACTCGATATCACTGCCACGCCAGCGTACCCGAGCGGTGCAGCAGCGGCCTCCACTCCTTTGTCGCGCGACGGCACAGGGGCCCCGGTATCCGCGTACGCGACATCCTCGCTCGAGCACCCAACGGGCGCTGCAGCTTCTGCTGCTGCTGCTGCTGCTGCTGCTGCAGCAGAGCAAAGCCTTCACCAGCGACTCAGCGCGATATCCTCACCTTCACCAGCGACTGCCATGGTGGCGCGGCGTGTTCAGCCTCCGGCACCTCAGCCGCACCAAGGTCGCATTGTCTCGATGGCTTTGCAGACGGTGTTCCAGGGGATGCGGGGCCGTGACTGTGTCGTGTCGGCGGCGACGGATGGTAGCTGCGTCGCCTGGTTGGACCGCTCCGTAATCCCTCTCGAGGGCTTCGCCTCGGCTGTGACGAGCGTCTGCTGGTCGCCGACGAAGCAAGGCATCCTCGCCGCCGGTGACGCCAGTGGACTCGTTACCTTGTGGGCTGTGAGCACGAGCATCATTACGCCTGTGGTGACAGTGTCGTTGCGTGAAGCGGGCCACCGCGCTCGCGGTAATGCGTCAACAGACGGGGTTCTGTGGGTGGTGTCAGCGGCGGGCGACGCCAGTGGTGGCATCGTTGGCTTTGGGGGTGACGACGATGAGACTGACGTTGTCGACGGAGAGGAGATGGGTGCATCGCTGGGTGAGGCTGACGTGGTCGGTGCCGCTATCTCCTCTGTCGTCTTCTCTCGCGACGGCGAGTGGCTGTTTGCGAGTACGGCGAGAGGCTACGTGCACACCCTGCACTTAGGTGCGTCACTGGTGTAGTGTTGCTGAGGTGAGGAGGCGGAGGGGGGGGGTCAAGAGGCGAGAAGCGCACGGGTAGTGCCGGGCACGCACCCCCTCTCCCCCAGGCATATGCACGCGCCATCTTCAGCTGATGTAGAACACACAGTCTGCAGAGGCGGAGGAAGGTGTAGAACTAGAGCGAACCAGTGACACGTGTACGTGATGGCCAGTTGTGCTGCCTCATCGGCAAAAAGCTCCTTGACGGCAGCGAGTCAGCACTCCGCAAATCCTTGGCTCCCCCTCTGGGGCTTCCGAATCTCTCCCGGGGGGGTGAGGAAGAACGACATTGGAGGTCACCTGCGAGGTGGTGGATCTGTGACAGAGGGGGGCACGTGGCTACCGTCCAGAAAACGCGTCGTGCCGTGTCCCCTGGAGGATGCAATGGAGAGGACCCCGATGTGTGTGGTTTCGTGAGCCAATGGATTGCTCCCTTCTTACCGGCAGGGCGTCTTGCGACTACTTCCTCTTCTGCGCGCACCACATGTAAGCTACAATGCAGGCGTCCGTCTTGCTCCGCGCAGTGTTCCTTTTACTGCACACCGCACGGCAGCTCCGACGCAACGAGTGCTTAACTCATCTCTTCAGTGACTACCTGGCACAGATCACAACTGTCAGACATGTGGGCTACCGAGTCGGGCGACAGAGGAAGGCAGATGTGGTCTTGCGCGGCTTGCGGGGTGAGGGGAGGACTATGCAGCAGAGGCACTGAAGGTCAGAGGATCCCGGCAGCGCCCTCTCTGTGCCGAGTGAAACCAGCCCCAACAAAACTCAAAGCCCTTTGAAGACAGGCTCGCTCGTCGGGTGGCCCGGCGATCAGCAGCACAACGGGATAATCGTGAGATGCTTGCGGTTGGCCGCTTGCCACGCGGAAAGACGACACGCCACGGTGCTGCATGCTTTTGTGTCAGCATACATGCGTACTCACCTCCGTTGCGCGTGTGCACAGGCAGAGAGTTTGGTCAGCCCTACTGCCCTGTGATGATGTGTGTAATGCGTGCGACGAGGGCGATCCGAACCGACACACGGTTTCAAGGAACTTTTGGGTGTAGGAATGGAAAGTGCGATCCTGCTGTATCAGAGTCAGGGGTGGGGTTTCTCACTGTCACGCAGCTGTTGCAAACTTCAGTTCTCGGGCTAGAACGCATGCAGGTGCTGGCAGCTGATGTCGGAGCTGCAGTGCTACCGAAAAAGTGTGCAGAGCGAGAAGTGGATAAGCGGAGTGTGTTCGGGTAGGCCGCGGGGTAGCCAGCCAGTTGCTCGATGACGGATGATCAGCGGCAGCCGGGTGCGCATATGTTTCTCTCCGACCACTCGTGCACGGTGAGGTGAAAAGAGCGACGCAGCCATGGTGAATGCATCAACAAAGTTGGAAAGCTATTCACACGCACACATATCTGTTTGGTGGTGATAACGATGATGCTCTGTACGACGCAACCGCGTGTGGCGTACATGTGCGCCGTGGTTTATCGCCCCATCTGTCGTGGATTCCTCATTGAGGGCGTTGGCACGAGGCTCGTACAGGTCTTCTTTTTTTTTATCTTGGAAGTTTGTGTCTCGCTTCTGCTTGCCCTCCGTGTCTCGCACCTGTGAGCTCACTGCTCTGCATGGATGGCGGCATGCGGGCTAGTTACGCACCGGGTCGTTGGCCACACTATCTCCTGAGCTGACGCCCGCCGTTGGTTCCTCTACCACCTTTTGTGTTTTCCTTGTTTTTTTTTCTTTGTTCACAGCAGAGTATTGACGCCGGTACGCTCAGCACGGCGACGCACGACAAGCGAAGGAATAATCGAGCACACACTCTTCGCTCTCCAGGGAGCGGAAGCTTTCTCGTGCGCCCGCACAAAGGAATGCGCTTGCAGGGGGAGAGCCTGTCGTCACCGTTAGCCAGTTGCGGCGCTGCACCCTCGATTGACTGTGCTTCGGGGAGCGCCTGCCAGCGCTCCTTTTCTCTGCTACTTCATCTCGCACAAGACCTGGAGCAGTCGAGGCGGCACGACAGCCATCTGCGTAAAGAAACACGACACCACAGAGTGTCCTGGACACACCCACCGTCATCAGTAGTACACCTCCTCGATTTTCTTTGATTCGTTGTATTTTGTGGTGACGTGGAGGGGTCGAGTTATCTGGATACACACACCACACACACACACACGAGTGTTTTGCGTAGACTTGTTAGCGCTACATATACCTGAGAAACTCCAAGGATGCTGCCAGACGTCTTCTGCCGCGTGCTGCTCACGCTCCCAGCGGCGTTGCCTTCCCTATGTTTTGGTCGCCGCGGTGATCTCGTTGCCGCCGCTTCTCCCCGAGCCGGAAGGGGGATGGGCTTGAGCTGCGCGTTGACGAGCGGACTCTCGTTTCGTTGCGTGTCGCACACTCCTGCTCGACTGAGCTGTAACACTGGTGTTCTGCGTTGCTCGAAGTTGTCCCTCGGCAGTTTTGGGGAGCCTGCGCAAGACAGGCCGTACAATGCGAACCACCGTACTGTGCGTCTGCACGGCACCGTGACTGCCTTCAAGCACCGCCGAGGCTACGGGTTTGTGCTGGCGGAGGGGATCGCCGCATCTGCGCCCCCCAGCAAGCACCGATACGTGGCTCTTGAGGCTCATGCCGCCGCGGCGGGCAACGATGGCGCTCAGGCGGCGCGGGAGGAAGCGTGCCACAACCTGCACAAGTCATTTTTCTTTACTCGCAGCGCACTATTGGGCGGCTTTTACGTGACAGAGGGCGAGCGGGTCTCGTTCGCGGTGGCTCCGGTTCCCCCGAGGAAAGGGATCAATCGCCGAATCGCCGACGACTCTTCGAGCAGCCGCAAAGACGACGGCGACCACTCTTCCGTGGTAGCCACCGAGTCCGCAGAATTTTCGCTGGACAACCCAGAAGGGGAGTTGGAAGAAGACAGTAGCGCAGCGAAGTGCCACGCCCAATCCCAGCCGCATTGGACCGCCGTCAGCTTACGCTACTACGACGCCGCAACGGGAAAGGAAACACCGATATCCCCTTTGACACTGTACGGGAAAATTGTAGAGTGGGACGTGGCGGAGGGCGTCGGCATGATTGCGGAACTCGACACGCGGCGACAGTTTCACGAGGATGCACCGCGTTTTCCTTTTTCATTGGAGAGCGTAGATCTCGCGTTTGGCACAGAGCTGCGCCCTGGCCGCTACGTACGCTTCTGTCTGGAGCCTTCTACTCCCGTGCACAGTGGCAGCGGCGAAGATACTGCCTCCGCGGCGATGCCCACAGGTGGCACAGAGTCCGCTGGCGATGCGGATGAGGGTTTGGAACTCGTAGCGCAGCGCGTCATTATTGATTCAACGATGGAGCGCCGCAAGGGCGTCTTTGGCCGACCACTCGTCCCGGCTGATGCAGCACCAGGTACCGTGACAAGCGAGTCACGGTTCTGCGGTGTGGTGCGGGAGGTGAGGGCGGATCACTTTGGCTTTATCCAAGACGACCTCAGCGGCGAGTCTATCTTCTTCCATATATCAAACACGTCTTCGAGGGTGAAGGCGGGTGACCGGGTTACGTATCTGCTTCGCGAGGTGGGGCATGGCAAGCATGCCGGTAAGAAGGCGTGCTACGACGTCCTCGTAGATAAGACGTCCACGAACCGTTCACCCGACGACTCCAGCGATGATGGGGTGGCGGCGGGTGCAGGAGATGCCCGCGGGCACCACCAGAAACACGCGGCAGAAGGTCGCGCCAAAACGGTGCGTGATGCGGATGGCTTTGACTTTGAGCTCCTTTAGTAGCCGATGACTACGTCCACCACGACTTCCGTCTCCCATTTGTGTGTGTGTGTGTGTAAGTGTGCGTGTGCTCGCGTGCTTCGGTCGCTATTGTCTCTGCGTTGCGCGTGCCTCCCTCTTTCTTTCCGTGCCCCTGCGTGCATGCGCATGAGCAGGTGCTTCTCTTTTTTCCACGACGACGTGGACGTGCTTCCTTCTTGATACGCGGGCTCTTCCTTCCTTTTGACGTGCAGCACAGCGACGCAGAGCTAATGGTGGTTGCCGGCGGACATGTTGGACGACACATGGAGAGCAACTATAGCAGCAGCTGACGTGGCGCCGCAAGCGCATATACGGCGAAGCTCAGGAAAGAAACGTCACGCAGGCGTACACACCCAGACAACGCACAAGGGGCGGGGGGTGTTGCCGGCGTTGCGCTTCTCATCTCATCTTTCCCTCGTTTAACGGTAACAACAAGAATCGGCACTATAGTGCGGGTACACGCCCACAAAATGCACGAAGTGGAGACACTTACTAACGAGTACGCAAGCAGAGGAAACAACGCTGATGGCTCAACCAGTGTACTCGACTGACCGCGGATGTGGCGACTCGTGGGGTAGCGTATAGGTGGCTGGCGCATATCGTGGGATTTGTGGTGGTGACGCAGCGGTGACGAGGCAGGGTATATGAGGAGAAGACGTGGGCACCGCGCTGCGCCACACTTTCTCCTCACCACTCTTTCGCTTACCTCTCTGGAATGAATGCTGCGGGAGCCTTTTTTCTCATGCCAACGGGAAGGGGGCCGTTCATCGTTTCTTTGCATTACGCTTTGCCCTCTCTTGTGCGCCGCCTCCTTCCCCCCTCCCCCCTGACCCGTCATTCTTCGTTCCTTCGCCTTAGAGGGGACGGAGGGAGGAGGGATGGCGATGGGGAGGTGGGAGCGCAAGACGCTGTCTTGTACTTGCACGCTGCGGCTTCTCTCCTACTCTTGCGCTATCGCGTCTCCTCTGCTGAATGCTTTGACCCAATCCCTGTCTCCCCGTCCCACCGTCCCCCCCCCCCCCCCACACACACATACATACAAGCGTGAAGGTATCATTCGAGCACACGCGTAGCGTGCACAGGAACCCTTCCCTCCCTGTCTTTGAGTATTCGGGCGGACCCGGCGTCTGTAGTGGACTGATGCGGCGGATGAGGGGGAGCGTGCCTATTGCTTGCTACTCGACCCGGAGAGCGGAACTGCAGCGTCCTGGCGTGATCTATGGCAACAGGAGCATCGCGAGCGCAGCAACCACGTTAACGTCGACATCCAGCGGCACCGATGCCAGTGCAGCAAGCGCGGCGCGGCTAGCTCGGGCGGCTGAGATTCGACGCAAGGAGCTTCTGTTCCGGTGGCTGCGCCGTCTGGTTGTGCCCGCTTTCTCCATTTACGGTCTTTTCCTTCTCCGACCAACCGAGGGCCACTTCTTGCGCTACGTGGCGGAGCGGCGGCACCTGGATGCGGATTTCAACGCGTGGTTTCCTCCTGTCGCGGCGGGTTGCCCGACAGAGCCCCGCTCTAAGGTAGAGCTAGCTAAGTGTCCACTATCGGCAACGAGCACGCCCTCATCGGCAGGTGGGACAGACTCGAATGCGGGAACATCATCGTTGGCGTCGAGTGCCATCTCGACGGCGTTTCGAAGCGAGCGCGATCGCGAGTGGGCAGCGAAGCGTTTCAACTACAAGAAAGGTAGTGCTGATGAAGAGCGTGTGGCCCGCAGGCGTCTCTTGTTCGCGCGCGACCGCGTCCACTTGGTGGACGACACCGTCGTAGAAACTATCCGTAGCCCGTCAGAGCAACTGGAGGAGCTCCGCGCATTGCGCGAGCACCCACCCATGCATCTACTCAGTGAGCAGCTCAACACTATTGCGGAGGAGAGTCACCGCTACGCTGCAGCAGTCGCTGCTGCTGCTGCTGCTGCTGCAGAGTCGGAAGAATCGAAGGATGTAGAGACGCCAGCCTCACGGATGAGAGACGCAGCCGCGACGTTGTCGTTGGAAAGAGTGGCGTCACCTCCACTTGGGGCGGCCGCTGCCGTCTCCATGCCGCCCCAAGTGGAAATCCTGTTTGAGGACCGCTCACTCTTTTCGACTGCCTCCATCCTTTTTCGAGACCTCGACGGCCATGTTGTGCGCACAATGCGGTTCCTTGGTGTCTGTGGGATGCTATGGAAGGAAATTGCCTGAGCAGGGTGGCGGAGGAGGAGGAGGAAAGCGGGGGGGGGCCAGAGGTGTGCTGCCCTGCTGCCACGGCGGAGTGCGCTGTGTGCGTGCATGTGTATGTGTGTACATATATATGTGTGCGTGCGTGTGTGTTTCTGCCAATTTCGTTGCTTGCGGCAGGCTGACTCACACCTCTCTCTGCACGTAAATGCGTATGCGAGCTTGTGTCCGCAGACTGGCGCTTCATTGATGCCGCGTTGCGCTTGCGGCGTACGATGGCTTCCGCGTGCCGTCACGTAAATGTCGAGTGTAAGAAAATAAAGCGCAAACCTAGCCTGTTGAAGGAACGCCCGCCATATGGCTGGAGGGAGAAAGGGCGCACCTCATGAGTCGATGAGGGGCGCCGCAATGGAGCTATTAACTTGCCGCTCGATGCAAATATTTCCAACGGCTACTTTAC
Source organism: Leishmania tarentolae (assembly GCA_033953505.1). Classification (NCBI taxonomy): domain Eukaryota; phylum Euglenozoa; class Kinetoplastea; order Trypanosomatida; family Trypanosomatidae; genus Leishmania; species Leishmania tarentolae. Next base: position 487,069 of record CP119838.1, read on the forward strand.
CCGCTGAGGAGTGAATGAAAGAGCAGCACCGAGCTCCCCTAAGGAGGATGGGAGCGATGCACTCGGCGTTCGGGGGTGCCGCTATTCGTTGACAGCACTCCTTTCAGTGCGTTGGCGCACTCCTACTCCTTAAAGTCACGTTCAGTATCGATATCGCGCCATGGTGTCGGTGAAGCACGGATCGCGTTCCCAATATCCATCACTGCTATGTGAAGTGCGGGGTGCACTTGTGAACAGCCGCCAGGCCGTATGTGCGGCAACTCGTGGTGCGCAGCTGCTGACGTTCCTTTGCTCTCATCCAGATCGAGACCCCCCCCCCCCCCCCATAACCATCTTTCGTCAATTCAATGCCCTCCTCAGGTATGCCACTCGCTGTCCCCCCTTCCCCTCCTGGACCACTGTTTCTATACTTGCATCAATGTAATGCACCGTACACACACGCACACGCACACACATACGTACGTCCGTAGTCTGCAACACTTGAAAATCTCTCGCTCTCTCAACGCTATATTTCCAACTTTGCCTGTGCATTCGTATCTTTTTTTGGCTACCTTCTATCCATCACCACACAGGAATTTATACATCACCACCGCCCTCCCCTCCCTTCACCCACTCCACTCCCTTCACCAACATGCCAATTCAAAAGATTCACGCCCGCGAGGTGCTTGACTCCCGCGGCAACCCGACCGTAGAGGTCGAGCTGACGACAGAGGCCGGTGTTTTCCGCTCCGCTGTGCCGTCCGGCGCGTCGACTGGCGTGCACGAGGCGTGCGAGCTGCGCGATGGCGACAAGGCGCGCTACTGTGGCGCCGGCTGCACTCAGGCGGTGAAGAACGTGAACGAGATCCTTGCTCCCGCGCTTGTGGGCAAGGATGAGTCGGACCAGGCTGGCCTCGACAAGTTGATGTGCGAGCTGGACGGCACAAAGAACAAGAGCAAGCTCGGCGCAAACGCGATCCTTGGCTGCTCGATGGCGATCAGCAAGGCTGCTGCGGCGAAGGCTGGCGTGCCGTTGTACAGGTACATCGCGGGTCTTGCGGGGACGAAGGATATGCGCCTGCCTGTGCCATGCTTCAACGTGATCAACGGTGGCAAGCACGCGGGCAACGTGCTGCCCTTCCAGGAGTTTATGATTGCCCCGACCAAGGCGACGTCGTTCCGCGAAGCGCTGCGCATGGGCTCGGAGGTATACCACGCGCTCAAGGGGATCATCAAGGGAAAGTACGGCCAGGACGCCGTGAACGTCGGGGACGAGGGCGGCTTCGCGCCGCCGATCAAACAGATTGACGAGCCGCTGCCGATCCTGATGGAGGCGATCGAGAAGGCTGGTCACAAGGGCAAGTTCGCGATCTGCATGGACTGCGCGGCAAGCGAGGCATACGACGCAGAGCGGAAGATGTACAACCTGACATTCAAAAATCCCGAGCCGACGTACGTGTCCGCGGCGAAGCTGCAGGAGACCTACGAGCGCTGGGTCTCGGAGTACCCGCTGGTCTCTATCGAGGACCCATTCGCGGAGGATAACTTCGACGAGTTCTCGGCGATCACGAAGGCACTCGCCGGGAAGGCTCAAATTGTTGGTGATGACCTGACCGTGACAAACGTGGAGCGCGTGAAGATGGCAATCGATAAGTCTGCGTGCAACTCGCTGCTGCTAAAGATCAATCAGATCGGCACGATCAGCGAGTCGATTGCAGCAGCGAAGCTGTGCATGGAGAACGGGTGGTCTGTGATGGTGTCGCACCGCAGCGGCGAGACGGAGGACACGTACATCGCGGACCTCTCCGTGGGCCTGGGCACCGGCCAGATCAAGACTGGCGCGCCGTGCCGCGGCGAGCGCACTGCGAAGCTGAACCAGCTGCTGCGCATCGAGGAGGAAATGGGCTCCGCGGCCAAGTACGGCTACCCCGGCTGGGCGTAAGGCGTGCTTCCCGAATACCCACCATTGCCGTGCGCGCAGCCTCTGGCACCTCTCCCGTTCCCCTGGAATCACCAGCTCCACTGAAGACGCATGTGTTGCGTCGCGAAAGGCATACACGACATCTGTGTGCAGCTGGCCTCGCGCTTGCCATGAAAACAAACGAAAAAAAGAAGTATAACACAGGCGGCGTGGCGCCTCGACTGCCCGGTTGGTGCGTGTGTGTCAGAGCTCACGGTGGATTATGGAGGGCAGGTTGGTGCGCTGGTTGCGAGGTGCAAGACGCGATCTGGTGCGTCCGCTAGCCCGGTGCCGTTAAGCGACACTGTGTGGCGTGCGCCGCTACACGTCTCCGCTCCTGCCCTCCCTCGCCTGCGTGATGCGGGGAACGTGAGGCTGCCTTCTACCTATTCACTTTCTTTTCTCAGACCTTCTGAAACGGTCAGGCATGCTGAAAAAAAAAAAAAAAAAGAATTGCCTTTCCACCCACTTGAGTGGTGCATGATTGCCGGTGCGTGCGGTGCGGTGAACAGCGAGGATGCCAAGCGATTGCGCCTCGCTCGGCTCTTCCTTCTCTCTGCCTTGCTTTATACCCCTTGTTCTCTTTCTACGCCGGTCTGTGCTTATGTACGCCGCGGGATGCGTGATGTTTGACTCTCCCCTCATCTCTCCGTTGTCCCACTCTTTCGTTGCGTACGCGTGTGTATTAACGGTGGTGGCAGATCGATGAAACCACACCGATGTGCCGTAGTTGGAGAGGCAACGGAGGGTCGAGTACCGCGCGCTGAACTCGCTGAGTGCTGTGGATAAACCAAAAAGAGGTCCCCAAACACCCCGAACCATTACTAAGGGAAGGGCACACCATGGCAGACATCAAAGGGGAGCGCCGGTTCCTGTACCTGTGCGTGCCTGCGAGTGTGGGCCTATCGTGGGTTTGCCGTCAGCGCCGCTCCCCCGGTATTGTTTGTCTCTCACCCCCCCCTTTTTGCTCCTGTTTTGAGCGCTGCTCATCGCGCACCGCGTCTCCCTGGAGTGGGCTGTCCCCGAAGGGACGACTGAGAGACCATTGGCTCACGTCTCTTGCTCTGTGTGGTGCATATGTAGTCGATCGTGGCGTGGTGCTCCTAGTGCGTTCCTCACTACACCCGCCAAACGTGCCGTAATGTTGTTCGTTGCGACGCCTACGGCTCACACCTTCTCTTCCCTCTCTCTCCTCGCTGGTGCGTCTCTCTTCCCTTGTCTGTTCCACTGCCGACACTCGCGGTGGTTTCTGTTTGTGAGGTGCCCCCCCCCCCCCCCACACACACACACCTACACCGGCATCACCACCACCGCTCCTTGGCAAGTGTGGGATAATTTGGACTTGCGTGCGTGCGTGTGTGTGTGTGTGTGTGCCGAATTACCGCGTTACTTCTCTTTTGCCACCCGCACATGTGCGCATGCGCGCATCTTGACACGTTGGCGTGCACGTCCTTGCAACACCATTACGCTACGCGGAGAAGGGCTGCGGGACGGAAGCGCTAGTCAGGAACGTCACCGAGCGCACGAGCGCATCTGTGAAGGTGGGGCCTCTCTTACTCTCTCTACTCTCGCCAGTGCGTGCCCTTTCTCCACCATTCCAGTCGGACATCCCTCCATCCTCACCGCCCCCCTCGCTACTGTGGCTCACTAACAGTAACCCCCTCGTCCGAGTTTGATTTATTTCCGGCGTGCCGTCTTCTGGTGAGAGCGCGGTGGTAGCTGTACTACATAGCAAATTCTCCTCATTGTGGTTGCAAGCGCGGATCTCTCCCCTTCCGTGTGCATTGCCGATCGCATCTCCAGGCTTCCCCCAAATTCTTGCTGAACGACGCCACTGTTGCCACGCTCCCCTCTCACTTTTGTACCCTTTTCTTCGGCTTCAGTGGCGAGTGATACCGCTGCGGATCTTCGCTGCTTGTGACACCCAGTGTCCCCCACTTTGGATGCGCATTCGCTTAGTTGTGCCGTTCCCTAATCCGGCTTCCGCGTCTACCTTCTTACTGAGTGCATGCGAACGTGTTGCACCGGCATACGCGCTGTGACCGCTGCGTTTGAGGCTTTTGGGCAAGATCGCTTACTAGACACCTCTCACCCCCGAAGAAGGAAAACGGTTGCTCTTCGAAGAAAGCGAACACGTTGCGCACGTCTATCGCTGTCTCCTTGCCTGCCGTGTGTTGCGTTCCGACACTGGCTGCTGCGTGCGTGCGGGTACCTATTCTGACCTCACTTCCACTTGCTTCACAGCACTTACCTTGATTCACGGCTGAGGCAGCCAAAAGGGCGGTGCCACCTTGCCGCGACGAGGATGGAAGGCCCGCGCACAACGCATGGTGACACCTCGGAGAAGGAGATGCTGTCGCCATGCTCAAACCACATACACGAGCGACGGTCCTGCGGACCTCCTGTGCTGCGTGTGCATGTGCTTCGCGGGATGCCGAAAGGGGACACTACCTCTGACTCGTTTTCATCCACCTTCGACCGGACAACATCGACGGGTACCGGCTCCCCCAACCGCGCTGGCCCTTTGAGCAGCCTGCCTGCGTCTGCATCTCGGCGGACATCGGATGGCGTGCAATCGACGATGGGCCCGGCCGTTAATGCGTGCTCGACAGGCGCCGCTGGTATAGTGCAGTCATCAACTTTGGCGAAGCCCGTTCTGGACTTGTCGCAGGTGCGCTGCATCCCCCTCGACCAGTGGGTGCCCGATGCAAACGTGGTAAACTGCATGGCACCAGATTGCAGCAACAGTTTCTCTCTCTTTAACCGCAAGCACCACTGCCGTATGTGCGGGCGCGTCTTCTGCTCCTCGTGTTGTAACCACCTCGTGTCCATACCGGCCGTCGTGGTGAGCAGGGCGAATGGCTCGCCGGAGGGGATGGCGGTGGGCGGTTACGTGGCAACGAGCAATGCGTCTATAATCCCCGCTGCTACTTCCGAGCCGCAGTCGCTTAACCGTGCTTCTGCGGGCGAAGGCAGTGCGTCCTCAACCGGGATGCGACGAGGGCCACAGGCACAGGTGGCGCAAGGCTCCGAGAGCTTTTTTGCGTCCAGCGCTACACTGTTGTCTGGCACGCTGCCTGTCAGCAGCGATGGAAACGGTCACCTATCGTTCAACTCGCTTACCGCCCCGTCATCGGTGCCATGCCGTGTGTGTTCCGGCTGCTCCTACGAGATCCAGCTGGTGGTGTCTGCTCGGCAGGAGAATGGCGAACCGCGCCGCCGCAGCCGCGGCGAGCTCAAGATGATCCAGCGCGTCCTCCTCATCAACGTGATGAGTTTCCTGACGCTACGCGACTTGGCGAATGTGTCCCTTGTCTCGGCGGACTTCTACTTCATGTCCCGCGACAACATCATCTGGTACCAGTACAACATGACGCGGTGGGCCCAGGAGGCGGAGCTGCCACGACTGTCCACGCTCAACTCGCGTGCCGCGGCGTCGCAAATGCAGCAGCAGCGAGCACCCAGCTGGTACGCCTATTCCTCGGTCAGTGGAGTCCTGAACTCCTTTGCGGATGACATGTTCTCCAGTGCGCCGGTGATTCAAGATGCCACGGCGCTGTCGGAGAGCGAGGCGGCAAAGCGCGTGATTTCGTTGCATGCGCGATACAACTACACCCAGTTCCTGGACTTTGCGCGACGGAAGGAGATGGCACGGTGCGAGGGACTGTCATCGTTCTCACTCGGTGCTCGCATCTTGCTGTCGAGCCCTATCCGCGTGGCGCTGGTGGGACCGTGTGGTATAGGCAAGACAGCCAGCGCTCACACCTTCCTTGGTGAGAAGCCATCTCAGATGGTGGTACGGCCAACTATTGGGTTTGAGCGACGCGTCGTTACCGTGCGGCTGGCCCGCGACCTCTCCACGGAGGCCGTGTTGCACATCTACGACCTCAGCGGTGCCGACCGCTACGGGGAGCTGCGCCGCTTCATATGTCGGCACTGCCATGCCATTGGTCTCTGCTATGACCCGTCCCGAAAAGTGACTCTGGTGCAGGCGGCAGATATTATGATGGGGCTCGAGAGCACTCTGGGCCCGCAGCCGGTAGTGGTCTGCGGACTGGTGCGACCGCCACATCCTTCCTCGAGCTCGGGCCGCGCACCTCTTAACCATCACAAGGAAGGGTCCACTCGCCTTCCAGCTGTGGTGTCTTCAGTCGCTGCACTGAAGTTCTCAGCACCGTCGAAGAGAGAGGATGAAAACTCTGACTCGCTGCCGGTTGTCTCTACTAAGCCTGAGGCTGAGGCTGCCGGTATCGTTTCAGACGATTGGATACTTGCCGCGCCGCTGTTCGGAGCTACTAACGGCTGTAGCGCGCTCCATCAAACCAAGAGCCGCTCTGCAGGCATCGCGACCACGCTGCCTGGTGGTGGCGGGGAGGGTGTGGATCACAACAACGGTGGTCCACTGCAGGCTGATGCCGCGATATCGCCGATATTATCGCCTAGGTCGAGGCCGTTCACCATGGCTTCGCCGCACGTTAGCGCACTCGAGGTGTCCGTTGAGGACGCGGTGGGCATCACTGTTCGAGGCCACTCATCCATCCACTGCCCGTTGCTGCACCCCACCCCTTTGTTTGAGGCTCTTGTCCAGTCTGTGCTGGACGTTTTGGTGGAGGCAACCGTAGCCAGCACGGACCTCACGATGCATGGCAACGGCAACAGCTCACAAAGTTTTCCGACATGTCACCCGAGTTCGCTGAACGGTGGCAGGGCGTCAACAAGCGCGATGCGGGTCACTTCGGCGCGCCGTCGTCCGCATGCGTCTCGCGCAATTATGGAAGACCTGCTGAACTTGACGATGCAGCCCTGCTCCCTGGACATCTTACTGGATCGAAAGTAGACGGGAGCCGCAGAGAGAGAGAGAGAGTACGCACAGACACACATACAAACACACACACCCAGAGACACAGCGTATGCTCTATTTCTTTTGCGCTTGTCGTGGTGTGTGCAGGGCTGAAGTATGCGCTTCCCTCGTAAGAGCGTGTTGGGCGTTACAACCGCAGAGCAGTGCATTGCTCTATTGAAGTTTGTGTGGCATTACTGTACCCAAGTTGACAACTGCGCTTCTCCCATTACTTCTTGCTGCCTTGTGCTCTGTGTCGGCTGCTGAGAGTATGTCTGTGCCTGTACGTCGTCCCTCCACCTTCCACCTTCCACCTTCCACCTCTTCTAATGTGGTGCCGCTCGGTAGCGATGGCGTTGTATGCTCCTGTCTCTCCTTTTTATTTTGCCGTACTCTCGTTTCTTGGCGCCCTGATGCGCGCGTTTGGACTGCTTCTGCTGTTGATGCTGCTGCTGTGCTCTGTGTGCTCGCCCCTCTTACACGTTCGCGTGCGCATGTGGGCTTCTCTGCTTGAGCTCATGCATTGAAGCGTCGTCTTCGCGTCTCCTGTCTCCTGTCTCCCGCATCTTAGTGTCCGATTACAACACACCGTCATCTCAAACGTGCGCAGCGACGTGCGGCGATTGGCGGGACGCTGCGCGTACTCACAAGAACGCCAGAACACACGACCAGATGCGACTCCGTGGAACTGGCACGGTCCCCCCTTCGCCTAAAGCATGGCTTGCAGAGATGACAAGCATCACGCTACTCGCTCATGGCGTCTGTGTCTGTCTGTCTGTGTGTGTGAAGCTAGGTGGACGCGCATCGCCTCAGTGCATTCTGCACCCGGGCTCTGTCGGCATCGCTAGCCTTGCCTGCCTGTCGCCATCTGCCTATGAATGCTTTTATCTTTTCTTTCGTACTCTGCGCCTCGTTGCCCCCCCCCCCCTCCTCTTCGTGACTGTCGGTCAGCATCTCCCACACCATACCCGCGGTCTCAGCCAACGACGGTTACGCAGAACGTCTCAGACGTTGTATATCAGGAAGCGAGGCCTGTCTCCTACACTAGGAGAACTGATAAGGTAAGTGTGAGAGTACTGCCCAAGACACCTTCCCTTCGCTCTTTCTCGGCGTGCACGCGCGCGTGTGTGTGTGTACTCTAAGTTTCCTCTGACTCACGCCTACCCGCCCATCCACAGAGAGCGTCTACTTGTGGCGCGACGGGTCTGGCGTGCGGCCGGGCTTCCCACCGACGTAGAACTGTTCTCTCTGTTTGTGCCGTCGCCTGTCGGTGTCGCGTATGGCGTCGACCACCGCGGCCGATAAGGAGTTCCTGGCCAAGAAGATCGTCTCAGCCGATGGGCCGAAGGGCGGGGAGGTGGTGCACGACGTCTCGCTCAGCGAATGGTGCATCACCCGCATTGAGCCGGAGGAGGAGTCCAACCGGCGACGATCCGTGCTAGAGCGCATCGTGAATGTGGTGCGGGTGTGGATTCGCCACACCATGATCACAGAGTTCCGCATGCCAGAGGCAGCGGCGGCGCAAGTTGAAGGCCGCATCTTCGCCACCGGCTCCTACCGATACAACGTGCACTCCTCTGGTAGCGATATTGACATGGTGTTGATAGCCCCCAGTCGTATCACCCGCGAGCACTTCTTCAACACGCTGGCACCACGGCTGAAGGGCGAGCCGTGGGTGACGGACCTGCACTGCATTCGCGAGTCTCGCGTACCAATCATTGCGATGGTGTGCGACGGCATCGACATTGATCTCTCGTTCGGGTCGATCCGGCAGGACCGCGTACCAGAGGTAATCACGGATGACCTTCTGCAAGGCCTAGATGAGCAGTCCGTTCTGAGCTGTAACGCTGTGCGAGTGGCCCACAACATCATGGATCTTGTGCCGAACAAAGCCGTCTTCCGGCAAACTTTGCGCTTCGTGAAAGCGTGGGGCAAGGCAAGGGCCATCTACAGCAACACCTTCGGCTTCCCGTCTGGCATTGGCTGGGCCATTCTCACGGCGTTTGTGTGCCAGTGCTATCCGAACCAGAACGCCGCCGGCATGGTCACCCGCTTCTTTCGCACGTACCACACTTGGTTTAAGCCGAACCCACACGAGACCGGCACTGAGAACCGCGCTATCTATCTCACCGAGTCCATGCGGGCCCGCACTCACCTCGGCCGTGGCTGGGACCCGCGGGAGTCCAAGTCGGATGCCATGGCGCTCTTCCCCGTACTGACGCCGGCGGTGCCATACGGCAATACCTGCTACAACGTCACCCTCACCAACCTGCGTCAGCTCTGCGACGAGTTCCAGCGCGGTCACGATCTGCTTAGCAAGGACCTAGGCATGAGTGCGGCGGAGGCAAAGGAGAAGTTCGGCCCGTTCGGAGTCTGGTCCCGTGTGCTGGAGCCGGCCCCGTTTTTCGGCAAATTCCAGCACTACTTGCACATCAAGGTCTCCTGCAGCGACGCGGAGCACTACCAGGCCTACGCTGACGGTGTGGAGTCACGCATACGTATCCTCTGGGCCGGCAACGCCTCGTCGCGTGGCCATACGCTGGAGGACTACCGTCAGCTTCGCCTACACCTGAACCCGCGCCGGTTCGAGGACCTTGAGGAAGTGCAACTGAGGGCACGCCTGACAAGCAAAGCCACTGGCACAGGGGCGGCACCGAACCACACCCGCAGCAGCGTCGGCTCTCGCACCTCTGGCCAGCTTGGTGACGGTGGCAACTCTCTACGTGGCAGCCTCAACGTGAAGGATAGCAATGCTCCCGCAGGTCCGACGTGGTTCACAGCGCACTACTTTATTGGCATGACCGTCGACACGAAGGTGTCCTCGGCCAAGATTGACCTCGCGCCCTCCATCCGCACTTTCCACACTGTCGTTCGGGAGCTTCGTCAATACCGAGAGGGTGTCACGAGGCTCCCAGTAATAACGGTCGTGGACATTGCGCGCATCCCGACCTTTGTCAAGGAAGCCGCGGGGTACGTGGTGGAGACTGCTGCAGCGCAGGAGGAGCAGAGCCCCAGCGAGGCTGAGGAGAGGCACAACAGCAACACTGCTGTGTGTGCAAACGTGGTTAAACGTGACGATACATCCGCGGCATTGACGACAACGTCGGAGCAGAGCACCGCGGTGAGCGGCTCCACCGGCACAACAGCGAGCGCAGCTGACAGCTCGGCGAGAGAGATGAGGGTCGGCCTTCACGACGGCGGTGCAGATAACGGTGCGGCGTCGACTACCAACAATCACGAACGTAAGCGCGCTCGAGATCAGTACGACACAGATGACCACGCTGCCGTGTCACAAAAGGCAGAGACTTCGATCACAGCTGCCGGCAACGGCATCGGAGCGGTTGGAAGAGCGCAGGAGGAGGAGGATGACGACGACATCGAGCAGGCTCTTGGCCTGGACTTCTAGTGGAGTGTACCGCGAAAGGCTGTAGCGTGCTGATCCAGCAGTGTATAAACAACCACCCCTCCCTAAAAAATGCTGTGATGAGTGCGTGCGTGTGGCAGATTCGGTGCCAGAAACCCTGGCGCGTGTCCCAGGCGCACCTCGTAGGGATGACACGTTGCTAACGGTCTGCCAGCTCAACTGACCGGTGAAGACGTAAAGAAGTGATGTGAGGCATGGCCCAGCTATGCTTGCCGCGGGGCAGCGCAGGGGGGGGGGATACAGCGACGGCGGTCTGGGGGATGAGTGGGATGAGGGAAGCAAGACTCGAATGACTCCGTCTTGCGTGTCTGTGCGCGTAATTGCGGCACTGCTGCTTCAGCGACCATGAGGGCCACATACGTCCCTACTCCCCTCCTTTCGGCATAACTCCCCCTCTCCCTGCGCGCACACTCACACAAATGTGTGTACGCTCTACGGGCTTGCTAGACCTTCCATTGCAGCCAGATGGCACGTGTGTACGGGTATGCCACGACTCGCACATGTACGAAGCACACGCTGCGTGCTTCGTTTGCTGCCCATCTGCATCAGCGCGCTTCCTTATCCTCACTCTCCCCTCACTTCCGCTTCATTTTACGACGTGCTGCTGTTTATCGTTTGCAATCCTTCACACACACACACACACGCACACACTGCCTATTGACGACGCGCCCTCTTCTCCGTATGGCCCAGCCACTGGAACTATAGAAGAAGCTGACTGACAGCACGCGCATTGTTCATCTCCGCTGACGCCTTCACACCACTTTGAAAAAAAAAAACGTTTCTCGTGTGCGTGCTTACAAAAGCTGTACGGCCACGGGAATACTAGGGCGCAACCCTTTCGTCTCATCGTGACGCCGGGGACACCATCACCCCCCTCCCTTCACCGCAGATCACTGTAAAACGGAAGAGTGAACGATATCGAGGGTCAGGTGAACATCGGCACTTCCTTCATACGTCGCCAGTCTGCAGCTGCCCTGTGTATACACGGAGCTGCACATGTCAATGCACACAGGCACATTGGTATACACCGTCATGCGAACGTAGAGCGGTTTCTTCACCAAATCTTGTTGCCAACACGCGCACCTTTTTTTTTCCCGCGTATCATTTTGCAGAGATGCTCAGCCGACTTTCTGGACGTTGCACCACTCTCACCGGGCTTGAGCAGGTGCTACGCCGTTACGTGTGGAGCGCGGCATGGCTGCGAGATGCCGAGCCGGTGGCAGCTGCAAGCCAGAACATCGATCTGAGCTGTCTGATGGAGCGCGCAGGTCGCGCTGCGTACGACGTCTTCGCGGAACTTTACACCTCGAAGCGGCACTGGCTGATCCTGGTGGGCCCAGGAAACAATGGAGGTGACGGCTACGTCATCGCGCGACATGCCCGAGAGGCTGGGAAGAACGTGACAGTGCTCTGCATGCCTCACAGCAAGCTGTTGCCGACGGAAGCAGCAAATGCTCAACATGCGTGGCAGGCAGTCGGCGGCACCGAAACCACCGTAAGCCCCGGCGCACCATTGCAGCTACCCGCCGACATTGACCTTATTGTGGACGGCTTGCTGGGCACCGGCATATGTGGCCCCCCTCGCGAGCCGTACGAGGACGTGATCCGGCACATTAACAGTCTCCCAGTGCCGCGGGTGGCTATCGACATCCCGTCCGGTCTTAATGCTGAAACCGGGGAGGCCGCCGGCGCGTGCGTGAAGGCGGATCACACCGTCACTTTCATTTGCCTGAAGCCGGGGCTGCTCACAGGGCGGGCAAGGGACTATGTCGGGCAGCTGCACTACCGAAGCCTCGGCTTAGGGGATTGGATGACGACACCAGAGCGACTGAGGGCAGCCTTATGCCGCCGCGTAGCGCTGGATGATGTCCACGAGTACTTCGGCACCCGGCGGTCACCGTCGGCACACAAGGGCAGCTGTGGCAAGGTTACCCTTGTTGGCGGAGACCACGGCTTTGGAGGCGCCATTCTCATGTCGGCCGAGGCTTGCGTGACGGTCGGAGCAGGGCTCACTCGTGTGCTGACTCGCCCCGAGTACGTCGCACCGTTGTTGACGCGCTGTCCAGAGGTGATGGTGACAGGGGTGGAGACAGACACGGGAGAGCAGCTGGAGCCGCAGATGCGGGAGGTGTTCGAGTGGGCCTCCACGCTGGCGGTGGGACCTGGACTTGGCACTAGTGCGTATGGCCAGGCGGTCTTGACCGCTGCTCTTCGACAGGCTGAGGTGCATCCGGGCAAGACGCTGGTGCTGGATGCGGATGCACTGAACCTCCTTGCGGGCCTGCTTCACGGCAGTGAGGGTGTTGCGACTGCGGGCGCTGGCAACCGCCTGCCGGTGCTTCCGAATAGCATAATCACACCTCACGCTGCTGAGGCGGCCCGTCTGTTGGCTTGCCGTGTCGAAGATGTGGAGAAGGACCGCCTCGCCGCGGCCCGCCGCCTCGCCGCCATTTTGGGTGGCACTTGTCTCCTCAAAGGCCCTGGCACAATTGTGCACTGCCACAGTAGCTCGAGGACCGCAATTGTGGATGCCGGCAACGCCGGCATGGCAAGTGGTGGAATGGGTGATGTGCTGACTGGGCTTCTGGCAGGTCTTGCCGCGCAACGGATGCACGACACGTTCGATACGACTTGTGCAGGCGCCCTCATGCACGGGGTCGCTGCAGATATGGTGGCCGCCGAAGAAGGGCGTGGTACACGCGGGATTCGAGCTACTGAGCTGATTAATCGAGTACCCTTCATCGTCAACGCCTTCGGCTCGTCTCTTGCTGACCAGCAGTGACGACGTAGATAGTGCGATTCACGCCACAGGCACAAAGTGAAGAAACGTGTGTGGGTGGATGCTGTGTGTGTGTGTGCGTGTGTGTGTGTGGGATTTCGGGCAGCGTGTCGGGGTGGCCTCCTCATCCTCGTAGAAGGTCATTGGGTTGCGTTGAGAAGGCACATGACTGTTGCTCTCCCTCGCTCCCTGCGACCTTCCCGATTCGCTCTCAACTCAGCCGCCGTAACGCCGAGTTCATCACAGCTCTTTATTCGAATTTGCTTTTGGGCCATTTTCCAGTGGATTGCTCGAGCAGGTAGCGACTCTGGCCATGGAGAGAGAGGGAGGGACGGAGGGCGGGAGGGGGGCGGGGTGGCGCGTTGCTGCACGCGTGCACACGCCCACCACACCCGAGTATGCTTGAAAATGACAACGTCCATGGCGGTACACGCGCATATGGACGAGTGTGTGCCTGCGCTCCTGTTCCTTGTGGGCGACCTGTCAGGGCTACGAACATCTTCACAGAGGGTTTAGCGGGGATCCACGGGCTTCTTCAGCACATTCACTGCCGCTACATGAGCTCGTAGATGTACGCAACACCTCCTCCTCCTCCTCCATGCACTCTCCCGCATCGACGCCTTTCGATCTGCTGATGTTGCATTCTTTGCACTTGTCGTGCCCAATCTCCGTATTCTCCCACCTTTTTTTTTCCCCACCTGCACATGCATCGCACAGGTCTGCCTTTGGCGTGCACACACACACACACACACACACACACACACACACGCACATGCATCAAGGCCAGGATGACCGAGTAGCTGGCGCCGAATACCGGCGTGCAGCGTGCGGGGCAGAGAGTGCTCCACGTAGTGCGGAAGCCCAGCTGTTGTCAGAGAAAAGCGGTGGGAACGACAATGAAGGCACTCACGGGCGCAAGGAGCGCCATACACTTCACTTATCCCCGCTGAACTTGGAGTTGACGGGGCACCCGCTTGAGTCTGTGTCGGCGACACACCGAGCGGACCGCCTGCTCAAGCCAGCCAGTCCATGGGCGCGCGAACTCGACTTCAGCGACCGCGCCTACACCCCCCACACTGTCTTCGTTTTGCTGAGCATTCTCATATCTATCTTGGCCATGCTGCGGTGTTACTACTACCCCAACATGAGCGTGACGGCGAAAGTGAAGGCTGGTCTCTTCGCTGCTGCCTTTGTTTTTATTGGCTTTGGTGCGGTACACCTTCCCGACTCCCTACTGGTACGCCCCCACCCGGCTGTGTGGCGCGGCGTCTTGGCGCTTGGCGTGCTATATCTGGTGTTCCTCACCTTCATGGTCTTTCAGGACCTGGAAACAGTGCGGATGATAATGGGCTACTATGATGCGTCCCTCTTGACCAAACTGCCAGAGCGCACGTACGCGCAAGATTGCCGCATGAGCACCGAGGAGGACCCCTGGTTCTTCGCGCACACATCGTTCGACGCCTTCCTTATCGCCCACTCGCTAGGCTACGTCGTCAAGATGCTCATGCTCCGGGACTGGCGCATGGTGACGGCCGTATCGATTGGCTTTGAGGTGGTGGAGGTGACTTTCCAGCACGTGCTGCCGAACTTCCGAGAGTGTTGGTGGGACCACATCATACTCGATGTGCTTATTTGCAACGGGGGTGGGATGCTCGTTGGGATGTGGCTGCTGCGGAAACTGAACGCGAAGCGTTACACGTGGATCGCCCTCAAAGAGATCCCGACCGTGAAGGGGAAGGCGAAGCGTCTGCTCGGGCAGCTGGGGCCGCGCAGCTTCGAACGCTACAACTGGAACATCTTCCAGAGCCCTATTCGCTTCTTCCAGGTGACGGGCATCCTTATGCTGATGCTGCTTCAGGAACTCAACTGCTTTACGATGAAGTCAATTCTGTATATGGCTCCTACACACCACCTTGTGACATGTCGGCTGGCACTGTGGGCGCTGCTCGCCACCTCGTGCCTTCGAGAGCTGTACGAGTACATGACAAATACGCGCATCAAGCGGATCGGCACAACGGCATGGGTGGCGATACTCGGCATGGGCATGGAGACCATATGGATCACGAAGATGGCCATCGAGGGGCAATACTTCCAAGACGCCGTCATGCCTACGCACATAGCGGCGCCGTGGATGGTGGCCATCGCTGCGCTTGGGGTTTGGCTGGTCTTGTACTTTGGTGTCTTGTCACTGGAGCAGCGCAATCGCCGTCGCGGTGCGGCGTACGTACTGGTGAACTCCTTCTTCTACGCGGCTGCCGTGTGCGTGTTGGCTTTGTTTCTGATGGGTCTGCCTGATCTGCAGATTGGCCGGCAGGCGTTTGAGTCGGCGATGGCGCCGTACGAGCCGTACATCTTTTTTTGGCGATAGCGCGCGAGCGGGGGGGGTGAGTGAGAGGTAGAGAAGACGACACTCCCACAGGAGGAAGGAATGGTTTGCCGCGTGCAGGGTGCTTTTGGTGGGCAGGTGCGTGCATGGGTGGGCATAAGCCATGCAACTGCTCGCGTCTGCGCCAGCCTCCTTCTCGCACCTCTTTCTTCGTGTCTGAGGCTCATTCGCTGGCGCAGCATCCCTTCGATCTGACTTCGCTCCTTGATGATGCCGGGCCGTCTCACCGTGGCATTACCCCCCCCCCCCCCCATATCCCGCTCCTTGCTAGGAAGCCGAGCTGCCTGCGCCGCTGGTTCTCGTATGCGTTGCACGGATGCTTGGTGTCGGCGAACAGGTCAAAGCTGGCGCGGTTCTGAAGAGGCGTGCGGGGAGTGGTGATCACGCTTGTTCCAGCTCACTATGCATCGTGTTGGCGCCCCAACGAATGCACAGTTTCGCCTACTGTTGTTCTACCCTGGCTGTGCTGCGATGACGCTGAGTGTAAGCCTGGACCTTACCAGCGCCGTATGCTGTGGCATCACAGTTGGCCGAACGATAACCAACCGGATCTGATTGGCCGGGTGCGGGAGAGAGAGAGAGAGCGGGAGTGCAATTGAGATGGGTGAGGTGTTGCTGTGTGCCTTCAGGCTTGCCCATGGTAGGGTGGCACCATGAAAGATGGGCTTGTACGTGACTTATTCAGCTGCCTTCCAGGTGGACCCTCACGGGAGAGGGCGGAATGCCCCGCTCTACTTACCTGCGTGCGTGTGCGTGTGTCGATGTGGGGGAACTCTATTTCGGTTTCCTCCACACATAATGTGTCATTGCATGCAGATGCTGACATCGGTCCCACAGATTTAATCACACGAGAAGGGAAAGGCGAAGACGGGCTTGAGTCGTTCGGGCGGGTGCCGACGGCTCGCGTGCATGTGGGTGTGTGTATACACGTGCGTGCGTGTAGAGCGTGACTGTGTGAGCACGCGACGTTCTAGTCGTCGATGGAGGTCGTTTGGAGATATTGCAGGGGGGCGCGTGCGGAGCTCTAGCCCTCTTCTTCCTCGGGCGGGACCACTTTTGCCTCCCGGTACGGGTGTCGTGGCGCTCCCATGTCCGTGAGGGCAGACCCAGTGCCGCGGACTTGGCTTACCAGTGTCGACACCGGTGACTCGTTGTACCACGTACCTGCCATCTCTGCTTTTCCCCACATATATATCTCGCTGTTGCGCGTGTGCACGCCCTTCTGCCCCCTTCAATGCAGCAGCTGTTTTGCGTCTTGCCCATCTTTGTTTTGGGTGGACGTGCACGGGCCAGGACGCGCTCGCACCATCGGTACACACACACACACACACACACACACACACACACACACACGGACACAGATCTTCTCACGCACCTAAGCGCAGGCACACAACCTTTGTTCTGGTGGAATCACAGTCATATTCTCTTTTTCTTCTTCACAGGCTTCTGCGAGGAAAAGGAACTGCACATCGCAGACAGGCAGGCAGATACACCTAATCAGCGATGCCGGCATTGAAACCGTTGCTTGTGTTCGGTCTACGTGGCACTCTCGTGGAGCGCATTCATGTCCGCAGTGTTCCAGAGGGTATGCCGGCGGCCGACTTTACTGTGGGCTTGGTGAAGGTTTGGCTGCGCCCCCACACGTTGGAGGTTCTTAACGAGCTACAGAAGCACTGCCGTCTCGCAATTTGGAGCTCCACCACTGCGCGAAACACCCACCCACTCGTGAATGCGGTGTTTGGGTCAGACATGATGCTGCAGGCGGGTGCAGGAGCTGCCATGGCAGCACCGGCGAAGCAGGATGCGACCAGCACATCTGCGGTAGATGCAGCCTCTCCCAGTGGCGGACGTGGTGGGCGTTTTGGTAAAAAAAGGCGATCGCCTACAGCCGATTCGGTGACCGAGGGGAGCGCGTCGGAGGCCACTACGAACGTTACTGAGGCGCAGCGAATTCACTTGGAGTTTGTTTGGACACGCGAGCACACACGTGTGGACGACTTCCGTCGTCTCAATGCCACCCTTAGCGATGATGCCCATGCCACCGTGAAGGATCTGTCTCAGGTGTTCGCGCAGTTTCCGTTGATCGCGCAGCCGCAGAATACAGTGCTTATCGACGACACCCCCAGCAAGGCGAAGATGCACGCCGACAACTATGTGTGGCTCGATCCGTACAACAACCTGCACATTCGAGATGAAGCCGGCTTGTACCGTCTGCGCGACTTCGTGCTGAAGGAGCTAGTGCCAGCGGAGGACGTGCGTGAGCTGTTGCCGCGCCGCATACGGACTTGAAGTGCGTACACGCCTGGAATGTGTGTGCATGATGACCCCTTCACACGTTTTTAACGCACCTCTGGTGCTGACGATGATGGCAATGGGTGAATGTTTTCGCGCTTGTTTGCGTCGGTGTGCAGAGGAGCGGCTCGCGTTGGCGTTGCACTCGAGTGCGAGGGTGGGACCGCTGTGACATGGTATCAGCAACATGAAAGAGCGGGAGGCATGCAGAAGGACTTCAAGGAGGCCCATGAGCTCCCATGAGACGCGTGCTGCCAAGCACACGCGAGCGCACACACGCACACACCGACATGACAGGAGCGCGGAAATCGAAGAGGGAGTTGCGATTTCAGAGGAGCGAGGCGAAGCAGAACGAAAGAGTACAAGGCAAGCGAAGTGGTCATGATGAGCCCGTCGGTCTGTGCCTGCGTCGCCCTCGACTCTTCCTACACACCCCTCCTCCACACACTGTTCTATCCCTTACAACGGTGAACGCCCGCTGCGGTGGCGGCTGATGACTGCCCGATCGTGATGGACGGCTGTCCCTCTGTATGTTTCCGAGTTTCCCTTCTCCCTCCCTCTCTCCACATCCATTCTTTCTCATCCCACCCTCTCTGCTGTTCACTTCTCTTCGGTTGCGGTGACTACCCACGCCACACCCCACGCATCCCCTCCGCTGCTTCATTGCTGCATTCTCGTAAAAGAACAGTTCTACGTTTGACCGAAAGAGACGATCGAGCTGCAGCATTCCTCACCCCATCATCGGACGTTGCTCTCCTTCGACGCCTGCCGCCTTCCCGCTCCTCGTTGTGCCCACTGAGACAGCTCTACTGCCCCCTTTTTCGGCCTTCTACGGGGAAGGGGGACGTTTTCGCCCTTTGCTGTTCATCGGTCGACTGAGAGCGGTCCTTCGTGGTGCAAAACTCCTTCTGACCACCGTGTGCTCGTCCTGCTTGGTGCCCTCCGTCGCGCACTGTTGAACGCGGTGCAGACTGACGGCTACCCTGCTTTCCTCCGCCGTGTTCCCATCTCCGTACCTCTGCCAAAACATCGATCTCTAAAGGAGGGTGACTGCCTCGTTGTGAAACGGAGCGGGAGCGGGTACAGGGACAATGTCTGTGGAGACTCAGGATGTCGACGTCGAGACCGATCTCTCGAAGCTCATTGACGTCAACTTTAGCTTTGCTCCACTGCAGCTCACGATCAAGGACATCCTTCAGCGGCTTATACGCCTGGAGAAGGAGAATATCATCCAGAATGATCAAATTGCTCAGCTGACGGCGAACGTGGCGGAGCTGGAGTCAGCGGCCGCTGCTCAGTCCCCGGCGACCCATCACAGCGAGAGCAAGGAAGATAAGGACTCCGAAGCGGAGCACGCGGCCCTATGGGAAGAGATGTCGCGGCTGAACGAGCTCCTAGGCGATCTACAGGAGGGCGCTGAGAGAGATCGGCACTCCATCGACGAGATCTACGCAGCTCGCAAGCAGCAGAGAAACGCGGCAGGCACAATAACTGGCGTCTCGCGCCAAGCGTCGATGAGCATGGCCAGCAAGTCAGCCGCCACCCCCCCTGCACACTCGTACGAAAGTGGTGCCGGCAACGTTTCCACCTCCCAGAGGCAACAGGATCTCATTGACAGTGCGGTGCCGGTGGGCGACATCATCCTGAACAAGGCGCGCGAGGCACTCGAGTTGGCGTCGGAGGCGCCATATGCTGCCCTCTGTGATTCTCGCGATTTTAGCCAGCGCGTTGAGCCCGACACTGCGGCCGATCTTCATGGCAGCGAAACTGGCCTGCATTCCATGCAAAGCTTGTCGCCCATGTCTGCCGGCGCCACCGCGCGTCCTCGTCACGGCGTCTCCATTGTGGACGGGCCCCACAAATCGGAGAAGCGTTCCTCGGTTTCCTCACCGATGCGGCCCTCTTCAGTGTTGCAGGAACCCCACACTGGTGCGTTACCGCTCCAGTCAACGTGTGGGTCCTCTGCTATGTGGACTGCAGCGGCTGGCGGCGAGGATGCCGGCGAACATCGTGAGGCAAACGTGCCCCTAGTCGAGCCCGTGTCATCCGTCTCGCAGCAACTACGCCGACCAAGCACGTATGCCGAGAAGCGCATGACAGCTAGTTCAGCACGGCGCAGCTCTGCTCGCACTTCGTTTGGTGCGAAGGGTACCTCCGAATCAGGCTCGGCGGCGACAGTGCCGTCTGTCTTTAACAAGCTTCGCCGTGACGGGGATGATATTGCCTACCTGAACCGCGTTGTGGCGGAGATTTTGGGCCAAATGAAGGGGCTGCACGAAGACGTTGACTTACTGCGTACAGGCCACCAGGAATTGGACGAGGCGGTCAGCCGGCCTGATGCGGCGTCGGAGAGCGACGACATCAATGGCTTGCTTCGGCGATTGGCCCGCGCTGAGGGCGACATCAATAACACTCGTCAGTACTCCCAAAACAGAGACAACCAGCTTCAGGAAGAGCTGAATGACCTGAAGAAGCAGCTGCGCGTGGCGCGGAGTCTTACCGATGACGATGTGGGGGCACTGCACAGTGCCGCTGATCTCACGGAGCACTTGAACCAGCTTGAGCAGCGCTTACGTGCGTTGGAGAGCGGTCAACACACGCTGAAGGACCAGTTTTCGCACGTGCTTGCGCTGGGAGACGGCAACAGCGGCGATGGTGCATTGGAGGTGAATGCGATACAGTTTGCCTCCCTTCAGGGTGCTGTCAATAGTCTGGAGAAGCAGCTCGCTGAACTCCTGGCTGCACAGGAGGGCCAGCAGAGCTGGGCAGATGACATTCGAAAGCTGAACGAGGACATGCGGTCAGTGAAAACTGAGGTGGAATCCGCGCAGGATCAGCTGCAGCGCCAGCAGAAGGAGACGTACCGACTGGACGAGGAAAAGGCGAACCGAACTGAGCTGCCAGACCAGTCCCTCCTCGAGAAGGTACAGCAGTTTAGCAGCACCGGCGCCGTCGATGAGGCTGCAGCACCCGATCTGGCCACGCGCATCTCGCGTGCCGAAGCGAATATCGAACGCCTGAACGAGAGCAAGGCCGACCGAAGCGCCCTCCACAAGCTGCGTGACGATCTGAACTCCCTGCGGCAGCTCGTGGAGCTGTTGAACGTGCAACAGCGTGGCATGGACGACGCTGAAGGAGGCAAGTCGAGTGCGTCGATTGAGAACATGCTCCGCGAGCTGCAGGGCGATCTTAGCACTGTGAAAGAGGTGTACAACACACACTTTGCTGGTGGCGCGCTTAGCGGAGAGGACGCCAAAGATCTGATGGCCCGCATCGAGCGACTAGACCACTGCAAGGCCGACGCCACCCTCGTGGCGAATAAGGCTGAGCGCGACTACGTTGAGAACGCACTGGAGCGGTTGATGCGCGAGGTGGAGCAGGTGCTGAACGCCACTAATGCTGGCCTCATCGACACCCTAGAGAGGTCTCTCGGCATCCTGCGCGATATGATTGACGGCAAGGCAACAAAGCAGGATGTCGCGAACCTGCAGGGATGGATGGCGGAGGCAAACGCCGGTGGCGGCAGTGCTTGTGCGCCCGATGGGCTGACTGGGTTCAAAGGCTTCCGATGCCTTGGCTGCAACCGGCCCATGGACAACATGCGCCCTCGAACGTTGCCGTCCACTATGGCCCCTTTCTTGAACAGAAATCCGCAGAACCTCCCGCAGGACGGCGTCACTCGTACAATTCAGCAGCATCATGCATCACCACGCGCTGGAGGCGGTGGTGGTCAGGCGGCCATCGCTGGTGTTACCGGCCCCTCCTCGCGCTCAGCCGGCAGCCCTGACGGGTCGTTCCACCGTAGCACCAATAGTGAGCCGCTGCCTCCTATAGAACCCATGTAAAGTAGGGGACCTCAAGCACGCCCCGTAGCCATCGAGGTCATGGACATGTACAGTGTCGCGTGTTTTTCTCCGTTTGTGCAGGCGCTGATGGGACGGCGCCGTCCCCCCCCCCCCCACACACACCCTCCACCGCTGTGGTTGCAATGGAGCGGCTCACTTCAGCATCCAGCCGTGCGCGATTTGGCGTACTCGCGCCTTTCTGACTGCCCCCCCCCCCCGCCCCGCCCCGCCCCTCGGCGGGCTTTCTTTTCCCTTTCTCTATACCTCTCTCATCTATATAGTTCTTTTGACTTGTGCGCTTCATTTACTGTGGTATCCCACAGGTGATGTAACAACTTTTGCGGAGTGCTCTGCGTGCGTGTGCGCGCGCGCGTGCGGTGGCTCCTTCTCCTCTGTTCGCGGGCCACTTTGCCCCGGATCTCCCTCACTGTCGTGTGTCGGTCACTCCACCGGGCCAGCCGATGTGCATCTTCTATGCGCCTCCCTCCGTATTTCCCGTACCCATCCTCTGACTCTGATTTTGTGCAGTGCAGGGCGCGTCAGGTGCCGTGGGTGGGAGATGGGGAAGTCTCGCGTTTTTGAGGTGACTTCAATCCTCCTGATGACCACGCGCTGTGTCCTGTGTCTCTGTGAAGGGGGGAGCGGCGTGGCGGCCAGGCTGCACTGCCCACACTGTGTGGGTGGAGGCCAGGTAGCCGCCTTCCTCACCCCCTTTATCCCTGTTGATGCCGAGCCGCTTCTTGTGGTGACAGGGCCAGGCACCCATAACGTAGAGGGCGGCCCGAGGGACTCACCGTTGCTGGTGGCGGTGGTGAGGTCCCGGATGGCGTGGCGTCGGAGAGGCGCCTTCCACGGTGCACACATTTCTGCCATGCGTGTGGTGGGCCGAGTGCCGGCGTGGCTCGGAGGCATTTGGCCGGGCCCTCACATGGCGCGTTGTTTGGGGAGGGGGCTGACTGACCCACCCTGAGGCGGGTACACCACCTGGCAAGCGGCACAGTGGGGAGTTAGCTGTGGGGGGCTGCGCTCAGATGAGCGAGTGGGACGCATTGCTCTGAAACGTGCCACTCGCTGCTTCGCACCACGGGGCAGGGGCCTGTGCTGGTGTGCGGGAAGGAGGAGGTAGAGCAGGGAGGCCGAGCGCATTTTTTATGGCATCGACTGTGCAGGTTCAATGAAACCGGTGGCTGCGATAACGAGGAGGCGTGTATGTAGTACTTATCGGGGCAGCGATGACGAAGAGGAAGGTGTGCTGCGCACACGCCCGTCTCACCGGTTTTTTTTTATTTCAGCAGTTTTGCGTGAAGTATGACGACACTCATCTCGAATAGATTTATAAAAAAAACGATGGCAGCAAGTCACATGTATTCCGAGTCGAGGACGCGTCTGTGTGTGAGTGTGTGTGTGGCATGTAACAGGAAAGGAGGGACACAGTGCACACAGCCACCCTTACTGTCGCCCTAATGCATCAATACTGCCATGTGGGGAGTCTCGCACATCACCGCGCAGTACACTCATCGGCACCCACCCGTTCGTGCCATCCCCCGAAAAGAAAAAAGCCTTCGGACGCCTCCACGCAGTATTCAACACATGCCGGTATGTGTGGTGCTAGGCCTTCATACACACGGCACGGCAGTTCTGTGTTGGCGTTGGGTGATATCGTATACGATGTGCGCTTTCCTTTCTCACCGCCTCACGACCTTTGACGTGCCGCATCTCCATCGTTCTCTTCCTCATGCTTCGGGCCCTCCTCTCTTGCACATCTAGCGCTGTGTCTGCCCGTCTCACTCTTCGATGTGCTTTGCCTGGGGGACCGCTTTATGCTTGTATGCGTAGGGTTGCCTGCTTAGGAGCTCGCGTGAGAGGCGAAGGATACTTTGAAACATTCTGACGGCTACCCAAGGGGTTCCTGTTGACCGACGCGGCAGCTACCCCCGGCGCACCCACCACTTCGCCTGGAGGTGAGGGTGGGGGGAGGGGGATGACCAGATCCCGCATTCTCTCTTTACTCACTTGTGTGTGTGTGTGTAAGTGTCTGTGTGCACTCCTTTAGCTCCTCTCCACCCCGGTGTGGTGCACTTCTTTTTCTCTTCGCTTTGGCCTTCATCTGCTTGTGTGCTGGGGCGGGGCTGAGGATGCGCAGGCGTATTGAGCATGCGGTACGCGAGGAACAGCGCCACCGTGCCGAGAAGGAACTCGACTCGCGCGTCGATGATCTGCTGCAAGCCTTAGCTCGCCACATACTGGCCTGTGCCCTGCCATGGTCTGAGCGGGTGAATGCGAGCTCTCAGAAAGAGTACATTGATCACAGCCACGATGCTGCAGCACTTTCCTGGGAAGGATGGCAGGACCCAGAATTGGCAGATGTGCGTTGCACAATGACAGAGATACAGGAGTTAGTGGATCTACGCGTGAGACGGCCTGATGACGCTGCAGCGGCTACTCCTGAGGGTGAAGCTGATGGCATAAAAATGTTTCCACCAACCACAACTGTGCTCGTCAGTGGCGGCTCGGCCCTACCGGCATCGCCTGTGCCCTTTTATACAGCCTTTGTGCGCCAACTCATCGAAAGAATCTTTGTCTATGTCACGAAGGCTGCCCTTTCCCGCGTGATATCCGGTGATCACGCACATGGTGTGTTTCGCGGAGCGGGCGCTGCAGAAGACGATACGGTTCTCGTGCAATGCTCTGCCTCGAACGAGGCTTCATCTGTTTTTCCTGCCAACTCGGTGCTGTGTCTTCCCGTGATCATCTATATCGGGTGGCGGTGCGGTTACAGTCTTCTCACGTCAATCGGAAGAATGTTGTGCATGGCGGACGACGATCGTGCGGCTGCCTGGCTGGACGTCACCTCCGCAGCACTCCGCAGCCTATTGGATGGCGCACTTGCTCACGGCGGTGGTCCTTCTACCGCATCGGCAGGAGCTGCGGCAGACGCTCTTTATCACTTCGTGGTACGTGCGAAGATTCAAACGGGCGCTTTACAGTCGCTGTGGTGGTGGCTTAGCCGAGTCTTCGAGCACGGCTGCACACATGGCTTGCTGACTACTCCCTCATCAGTGCCGTCTTGTGAAAGTTCAAGGAGCACTCCTGCGAGCATGAGAGTGTTTCCGAACTCCATCGCTGCCACAGCGGCTACCGCAGATGGTCGATGTGGCAGTAAAGGTGGTGCCACGATGCACACCTCCCTTGCCCACAGAGACGATTACAGGACGCTTTGGTACGTTGGCCGCACTGAGTCGGCGGCGTACCTCAGCTCAACGGTTCTACCCACCGTCGCTCACTTCCTCCACACCGCACTGGCGAGGTTTGTGTTCTCTGCTGCTGAGTCGTCACCGGATTACTGGTCAAGTCATGCTGCGCAGCTCACGGAGGCTTTGCAGGCCGTTCGCGACGTCGCAGTGCACCTTTTTCCAACCCCGGCCCCGTCTATTAGTGTATCTCCCTCAGCGGTGTCACCCTCTTCTCCTATTCACTTTGATGCGGCCACGGCCAGCTTCCTACGCCATGCGGTGCATGATGCTCTGCTCCCACTGGCCGAGTGCGTGCTTGACGACCCGTCGTTGCTGCAAGGCCGCATTTTGCCAGCCGAGAAGGCGGGATTCATGATTCCAGCAGCAGCACCAACAACGCCAAGAATCGCACACGATGGCTGGAGCAGCAGTTGCGAAGATGAATGGGAAGGGGCGCAGGTGGGAGATGACGCCCGTTGCTCCTCGACCACCGAAATCACTGTTACCGCTGCCCCTCCAGCAGAGGCATCACAGAGCACTCTCGCCTACGCACTCGACACACTAGAACGCGAGTTCGGTGACTTGGTCCGTGCTGACAGCGTCGTCATGACGCTTCGACGGCTGTGATCTCCGCAGTAGCACTACGAAGCTCTACTTTTCTGTGATGATGATTTGGGCTTGTGCTTCTTATTTTTTTTCTTTCGTCGTACCACGCGCCGTGCTCAGTGCCGTGGCTTGCAGTTCGCTAACCCTGCTCTGCCCACGCGTCTGTTCCCGCGCACACACATAGCCTTTTCCTTCTCGCTCTCTTTGAGGGGGTTGCGTTTGCGCGCCACACGCTTTGTTGTACAGCTCATCTGTAGATGACGAGAGCCGAGGAAGGGCACTGGTACCGGCCGGGGGGAGGGGTCATCGCTCGTGCTTGTGCATGGGATACACTGCGTGATGTTCTGCGCGTGCTCGCGGTTGCTGCTGCTTCCTTTGCCACGCTGTCAGTGGAACTCCCCGCTTGTGTGCTCCTTTCATTGTATGGCCGGCGTGCTGGAATGAGTCCCCACCCCGTCCACTCGCTGCGCGCATCTCGATGGTGTGAGGCAGGAAGGCCGCGAGGGATGGGCGGCCGGGCCGTGCGGTGCGTGCCGAGCAAAGGGATGCGGACCGCCTCTGTAGACCACCTTGAGTAGCGCCGGCTCGGCGCAAGCGGGCACGATCGCAGACGCACACATGCACAGGCACATTGTATCGGTGTAGGCGACTCTACATAGGCTCCGGATGGGGGGACGGACTCTCTACGCTGACTGCCCCCTCTCCCCTCCCCCTGGCGTCTTCCCACTCACATGAGCGAAGCAAATGAGGTATTGACGTGCTGCGCGTGTGTCAAAGTGCCGCTCTTGGCTGTGTGCCGCTGGTGCACCGTTTTGTTGGCTCCGTCGCACGTCTGCCGTGTCTTGGCGTCTGGGCGTCTCACGCGTGCAGCAGGAGAAGAGTCCACAATATCGCCCGCTTATCCTTCTTTCATCATCCCTGCGGGTTCCTACATGACTGTGGTGCGAGTGTGTGTGTGTGTGTGTGCTCGTACCCTAATGATGTTTGTTGGTGTAGGGCGGCAGACTCGCGAACTTGTGCGCTTTCCACATCTAGAGAACCATCTCATCTCCCTTGTGCCTCTCGTTGACGAACACGCTCTGCGAGCACGCCGGACATGTTCGCGTGGCTCCCCTGCTGCTTACACCAGGAAGCAGCGCCAAAGGGCATCCCATGGCTACAGTGAGCCGCCACGCTGCCGCCACGCCACGGGCTCCCCCGGCATTCGTTGTCTATGCGCTTCACATTTCTATGTTGGTGCACCTTCATCGGCACGTCTTACGCCTCGATTTCATAGATACTTGCCTCCTCACCTCGTGGGACGTCTGCCCGTGTCGCGACAGGCTCTGCACGCCTCTTTTCTCTCTCTTCTTGTTCCTTACATCACGCCGTCAGCATATCATGTCGCAGGAAGAAGCAGTGCCGCGGTTCGACTTCAATGAGGGCACTGGTGTAGCATTGGGCACGTTGCCCTGCTTCACTAGCGTGTCCACTCGCGGAGCTGCTGGCAAGGCGCTGGAGGCGGCCTTGGAGCCACTGCATCGCATTGCCTACGGCCGTGCCGGCAACAATGGCAAGCGCCGAGCTGCCCTCGCTGGTTTCAAGGGATTCCCGCTGCCGATGGAGACGGAAGTATCAGAGAAAATCGCAAAGCTGACGAAGGACCGTCTTCGTGCTGTCATCAAGGCTCTGGGCATCAACGTGCACATCTCGCTCTCGCATGCCGAGGTGGCTGCCGGGGTGACGAAGTTCTTGATGGCCCCGCGCGACGATGACAAATTCAAGGGCAGCCGTCCGGCACAAGCCAAGCCCAAGAAGGCGTCGCCGGAGAAGCGGCCGGCCTCTGCCGATCCGGTTGATGAGCCAGACGTAAAGAAGTTGCGCCCAGACCTGCGAGCACCTTCGTCCGTACCGGCAGCACCTGCAGCCTCCCCTGCGTCTGCCACCTCTGCCGGCCCGTCTGATGACGCGGTGCTCGTACAGGTATACCGTCGCGTTCTCACCATGACCCCTGATGATCGCGCGGTTCTCGGGGTCAAGGCGCTCCGCACCAGCCTCGAGAAGCACTTCAAGCTCGCTGACGGTGGTCTGCGCCACAAGAAGGGCATCATCACCACGGCAGCCTCGGAGTGTGTGCGGGCGCTCAAGGAGGCAGAGATGCGGGCTGCGGCGGCCGCTGTACAGCACCTCGGTAGCGCGTGCGCTACCTCTCCTCCCACGGGCACAGAGGAAACGGCGCCCCCTGCGCCTTCTGCACTCAAGGTGCTCGATAACGCCGTACCAGCCTCCACTGCATACGCGGCGCCCTGTGACCCACAGAAGCAACAAGAATGCTGACATAGGTGCGCCCTTTGCGACTGCTTTCCCAGCAGTTGGCGGTGGTGGGGCCAGTATTGCTGTCGCACCGGCGGCATCGGTTTTCTCTAAGTGACAGGGCGTGTTTGTTCACTGTGTGAGTGACTCCTTTCTGTGGGTGTCTGTGTGTGCATGGGCTGGACGGTGGGGGGGGGTCGGGGAAGGGGGCAGCTGGGCGATGCGTCTCATCCGCTCCACGTTCTCCTCCCATGTTCCTCATGTGTGCGTGTCCGCCCATGGAAGAGAGGACCTCAACGAGCACAGCACCTCCCTATGAGTTCCCCACACTTGTAGACAGCATCTTTCTGGGATCGCGCAACAACAACCGGGAAGGGCAGGGGAGGGCGTTGCCTCTTCCCCGGTGGGTCTTCACACCTCCTTCTACGGGAGCGCGGACCATTTGTGGTTATACTATGCGCCTTCGCGCATGTTTCAACCCTCATGACGGTACAGGGGGGGGGTCCGATCCTCCTCGGGGTGTCTTCGGGCATCAACTCGGGCGCCGCCTTCCATCTCCTCCTTGTCCGCCACTGTCTCTCTCTCCCTCTCTCTCTGCTCCCCCATTTCCGCTGCTCCGCTACGCCATCTTTCTCCACATCATCGCCGCCTCGCGACGTCACTTGAGTCCTTGCCCGTCACATTCAGCCGCAGCCACCAGAGCGCAGCATCACCGACCCCTCTCCTATACACCATAAACATATATTCTAGAGAAAGACAATCCACCACGACACGTCTTCGGCGCGGGCCGTCCCTTTGCACCCCTTTGCACCCCTTTGACCCCCCCCCCCCAACTGAGGCCCTTTTCTGCTGCATCGCTTTATTGCCCACACATCTGCGCACTCCTCCTCCTCCTTTTTCTGCACCTGGCGCCTAGAGCGAAGAACGTTACGTTTGAAGCAGATGTCATCTTGCGAGACGAATGGCCCTCGTCGTCCGGCGCCTGCGGCGCTGGGCGTGGTTGTTGCTCTAGCGTTCGTGCTGCTGAGCGTGTGCGGCGCACCGGCACGGGCGGCCACGGTAACGGACTTGAAGAACGCGATTAAGAATGAGATGCAGAGGATTGACATAGGCATGACTGACTTTTACAGCTCCCTCAGCGTTTCCCCGTCTGTGCAGGAGCAGTACTGCGTGACGGCCACCACCACCAAGTCTGCCGGCTTGAGCCTCACGATGGAGTCGTTGTCCTCGCCATATAGCGTGCTTGTAACGGAATATGGCTTCCTTATCTACAAGGACTCGTTTGCCTTTGGTCCGTCGATTAGCCTCATCGGCGCCTCAGCCTCCACAAACGGGGTCCTGACAACGAATATTCAGCGCGGCCCGAACATCCTCGTGCCTTACGTCAGGGACACTGTCATACTCGTCACTGGTATCGTCGAGAACAGCGCCGGGAAAAAAAATATCCTTCCCATGATGCGCTTCATGGTCGTCGACTCCTACCTCTGCGCCTACACGCACGTGAACGTCGCCCCGCTCTATAATACCGTTTTCCGCGCTGTCTTTACAGAGCTGGCGTAGAGGTTGTGCGTGGATCCACAGACACTGCGCCGTGGGCGGGCTGCACGTGGGTGCTTTGCTTTCTCTTCGTTTACGTTTTCCTCCTAGAAAGCCGCCCTGACAGCCAAGAGCGGCGGAAAGGGTGGCTGCAGATGCGCGCAGGGTCTCCCTGGTGACGCCCTGCTTCGGCTTCCCGCAACCTCCCTTTCCCTATCGGCTCCTGAGGCAGTCAGTATGATGGCCGTCAAGGCTGAACGCTTGCCGGTATTTTGGTTGTTATTCTGAGACCGTAGAACTACATCGTTACCTGTCTCTCCCTCTCATTCTTGTTTCTGCACACGGCATGCGGCATCGCGTTCTTCTGTGTGCTGCATTCGCTCTCCGTTGTTCCCACCTTCGGCTGCGTGCTTGTGTAGCGTTGATGGGTGCCTTCCTGTCTGCAGCGGCGGCAGCGGTTGTGCTTGACGACGTTGACGGTGGCGTTGTTCGTCTCTTCTCCCCGTCTTCACCTCCCTGTGGTGTCCTCGCCTTCCGCTGACGGTCTTTTCCCTTTTTTCTTTTCGTTGGCGCGGCTGTATTGTTGCGTGGGGGAGCGGGTGGGAGAGGGATGCGGCGTGGCCCTCCTCGCTCTCTCGATGTTTGCGTGTGTGTGTGTGTGTGTGTGCGTGCGTGCGTGTGTCTTTCTCCTTCTGATCTTTCACTCTCCATCCTCCTCAACATACGGTGGCTACTGCCCCCCCCTCCCCCCCTTCCCTCCCTTCCACGGGGAACGATGTAACATATACCACCTACACCGATATACACACCCCAATACGTCATCTCCGTACGTGGATGGCGCTCTGCTGCACTGCGCTGTGACGTGATCGCCGTTGTCCTTATCTGAATGTTGCCAGTGGCGATAGAGGCGTGGTGGTTGAAGAATGCTGTATTGAGTCGTCGCGGATGCATGACTTCGTGCGTTTGCGGTGGCGGCAGCGGGAGACGGAAGGGCTGGCGGCGAAGGTGGTGATGGTGGTCGAATCTCTTACTCATTTGTGCACACCCACGCCCCGACACACAACGTGGGCCGAGAATGTATTCCCTGCATTCCAGAAATGACCGGAAAAAAAGACTAGATGGCAATCGTCGGCAACCTCCTCTATGGCAGTGGGGGGGGGGTGGAGGGCTGCTGCGTCGCCACGAAAGCGGCAGCGCGTGAGATGCCATGTACACATGCAAGCGCACACCGGCTTGATGTACACGTGAGAACGTGGAAGTGGACTGCGGGCCGCACCTCTTATCTTTTGACGGCATGGGTCTTTCCCCAAGAGAGTGGGATGCCACATAGTACGTGGTGTCGTACGGTGTGAGAGAGAGCGCGCAGAAGCTGCTGCGCATCTCTCATATCCTAGTGACAGCGCTTGTGAGGCAGCGGGGCTGGTGATGAGCATCTCGAAGATACGACGTGCGCCCTCTGTTCCCTCTCGCTGCATCTACCGGCACCCCATGCGCGTTGCATATTTCATTCTTCGCGTGCTGATCAGCTGTTTGCCTCACTCTTTCCTTCTCTCGTTCGTTGTCACGTGTTGGTGTCTCTCTCTCTGCGCGGGGACATGTGATTTGACACGGCACCGGCACTGCTGTCGTGTGTTCTCTCAATCACGCATCTATTGAACCCGATCCCCCCCCCCGATCCACGCAACCAATACACATACACACACACACACAGACAGACATGCTCGCTTACTTTGAATTGGAAAGCAGCTCGTCAGTTTCTCCTATCATCCGCACAGACTCGCTCGCACAACACAGGCGCACAGCCGCGCGCATCGCGGGGCCTTCGCTCTCTCTTATTTTTTTATTCGCTCTTCAAGAGACAGCGCGTCGCCGTTTGTCGTGTTCCTTGCCGAGGTCGAAGGGCGCTGTAGCACACAGAAGTTGTGGTGCTCTCGCGCCGCGTACTTCCTGTCTGCGCATACGCACGCGTGGGTAAAGCGAAGGTTTGCGCGTGCGCTCGCGGTCTTTAGAGCTCCGCATTCATATTGCAGCTCATCCGCGTGGTGATTGACGTTGTTCGAGTCAGACTTAGAGCATAGTGCCCACCGGCTTTTACGATTCTCACACACACACATATATATATATATATGAGCGTGTGCGCTTGAATTTGTCTCTTCCACAACCCTTCCCTTTCAGCTTTATTTCTTGTCTCTTTCTCCGGAGGACTTCTCGTTTCCCTTTTGCGATGCCGTCCTCCACTCGCGTGTCCCGTCTAGTGGTCCCCACTGCAGCAGTGGCGGCCGTCTTGGCTGTGCTGCTTGTGGGGCCGTGCGGCGTTCTCACCGCTTACGCGGCCGGATCTCTGAGCGCCTTTGGACAAGAATACCGGGGGATCATGGAGTCCGCCGGCGAAGGGTTCGGCGTGCTTTATCGTGACATGACGGCACCACCCACGTCGTACCAGTGGGAGTGCACCAAGGACCCGTCATCGCTTTATAGCGTGGCCTACGCGTCTCTGACTGAACCGTACACGGTGAGCATTGTGGCCTCTCAGTTGACCGTGACGCGGGCGGCGTCCACCACCGGTGTGTCCTACAGCCTTATGGGTATCGCCTGCACCTACGACGCAAATTGCGGTGATGTGAAGCGTGGGAGCACGCTTACTTTTCCACTGGAGGAGAAGCGAATTATTATTGTGACTGGCTCCATCACAAGCAATGGTGTCGTCAACTTCCTACCGATGTCCTACTACGTGGTCCAGACCGCTAGCGCGTGTTCCACTGCGAACATTGCCAATGTAACGAGCCCCTTCAGCGGCGGCGCCTCACCTGTGTGGATGCAGCTCTGGCAGTGAGTGGACTGCAAGGGAGTGGAGCTGCCTTCCCCAGCGAATGTGCCCCCTCGTCTGTCTTTCTCCTCCTCTCGTTCTTGTGTTGCTCGAAGCTCTGATGAGCCTCTTCGATGACACCTCACGCGGCGGCGGTTTTCTCTATCTCCCCCCTTTCCCCTTTAGGGAGGTTACACAGCACAGCAGGTGCGCGCGTGCACTTCAACATTCGTGTCTCGCATTGTGTCTTTTTTTTTTTTATTGGTGCCACTTCCCTCTGTTCTCTCGCACGTGCGATTTTCCCCTCGAGGTGGTGGCAGTGGCGGGCTGCTGCTTCTCCAAACGGCAGGCAACAGCGACCTCTGCACGGTGCGCTGCCGTGGCGCACCATCATTATAGAAGGGGGCAGAGACTGCGGTGATATATGGCTGGCCGTTCTCTCTTTGCGTACAGAGAAATCGGTGGGGGGCTCCACCTGCTTGTCCTTGCGTGCCTGTGCGTTGCACGTGTTTCCACCGTTTTTGATACATTGCAGATGTGCAACTCTGTACACACGCCACACCTGTAGGGAAGTTCAAGCTGCCAAAAGGGCTCAGGGAGGGTGAGGGGGAGGGGGTACCGACATTGTAGATACTTTTCAAACAACAAAGACAAAGCTCCGCGGAAAGGGTGTCGTACACGCTGCACTGCTGTTACTGCCGAAGCTTGCTGTGATGCGCGGGCGCGTGCGAGGGAGGAGGAGAGGGGGGGGGGAGAGAGGAGGTTGCAGAGGGAGCCAGTAAGAAGCCCACGTTTTCTCGACTGCTGTGCGTCTGTGCTATCCCGCACCCCTCTGCACATCGTCCCTTCCCCTCCCTCGAGACCCCTGGTTTGTTCGCAAGCACCTTGTCCGCCTGTCTCTGCCATGCGCGATGCAGTGCTCTTGGCTCAGCCGATCGGTCGTTTCTCTGGGTGGCTGTGCATGTTTTGTTTGTGCCGTGCCCCCTGCGGCCCCTCCCCCAAGCGGGAGGATGGCGGCGAGACTTTTCCTTATTTGAGTCGCTGCCTCGTGGGACAGCCCCTCGTCACGCTTGCTGGATCCTTTCTTGCCGTCCATTGTGTTTCTCTACTGCAGCATGTACGCCTTCTTTCTTCTCAACCGTCCTCCTCTTCTCTCTCCCTACGCACTCTGCTCACTGCATGAATTCACCATCGACCCCCGGCGGGCTGCGGCGTCCTCACCGCACCTTTGCCTCGGCCATCGACTCCTTCTTGCGCGTCTCACAACCGCTCACTCCTCTCCCACCCATTCTTCTCCCACAGGTTGTTTTACGGTCATGCAAATCTTTGTGAAGAACGCTGCCGGCCGCACGGTGGCGGTGCGTGTGTCCGCCGAGGACACTGTCGCCCTCCTCAAGGCTGAGGCCAACGTGACGCAGGGCAACCTCTTCTTTGCAGGCAAGTGCCTCGCGGAGGAGGAGACGCTCGCCGCTGCCGGCCTGTCTAAGGAGTCCACTGTTGACGTTGTCATCCCGGTGGAGGGCGGTAAGGGTAAGAAGAAGAAGAAGCGCATCTTCACGAAGCCGAAGAAGCCGACGCACCGCCACAAGCTGGAGAAGATGCGCGCGCTCAAGTACTTCAAGGTGACGGAGAACGACGACGGCTCGTACAAGGTGGAGCGCACGCGCCAGGACTGCCCGCACCCCCAGTGCGGCGCCGGTGTGTACATGGCCCAGCACAAGGACCGTCAGTACTGCGGCAAGTGCCACCTCACCTACAAGGCAGAGAGCAAGTAGAGCGTGCGAGCAACCACAACAGAAGGATGAGGACAAGGAGAACACAAGGCAACGCGGCAACACGGAAAACGGCAACACGCAAGCTGATTAAGTAAGACATTCCTGCGTAAGAAGCGCGCTGCAGAAGCGGGTGTGCGCCGCCGCGTCGCCGCGTTGGTGCTGATGCACCGTGGTCCGTTCCACTCCACGCCTCAGCGCTCCCCTGTCGCTGCGTCGCCTTATTTTCTCCGTTTTTCTTTGTGTATTTTGTTCTTTATTTTCCCTGCGAAAACGACAAAGTGAACATGGAAAGAAATCGACCCCGTCGTTGGCCCTCTCCCCCGTTGCTGAAGGGCGGAGGGTACGGGGCTCACTGCTTCCCAGACGGCTCGTAGAATGCAGCAGCCTGGGAGGCTGTGACGTACGTCACAAGAGCTGTGACAGTGTATGTGTGTGTGTGTGTGTGCATGCGACTGCTCCTTTCTGTACGCCGATCCGTCTCCTCGTGTTGCGGCGCATGCCCATCTCACCCCCCTCCCCCGGAGGCATAGGTGAGCGGTTGTTGTGCGGTGGCGCACACACAACGCCTTTTGGGCTTCATCGCATTTTGCGTCGCTCGTTGCATTTTTGCGCCTCAAGCGTTCTCTCCCCTCCCCCCTCCCCGTCTCTTCAACCCTCGCCTCCATATGCCACAGAAAAGGGGCTCTGCATCCTTGCTACTCAGCAGGTGCCGCTTCTGCCCACCTGCACCCATTTCTTTGCCTGCTGCTGTACATTTGGTACGGAATCTCTCAATGCACACGGACTACTCACTGTTGCTGAGCACAGTGCTCAGCGAAAGTGGCTGTGCTGACCCTTCATTGCAGCACACAGCCGAGACGGTCCCTCTGGTGTACCGCACACTGGCAGAGCACAGTTACTACCTGATGTACGTTGTCTCTGTGACCAAGGCGCTCCTAAACGAGGGCGATACGGCGTTTGGGCATCTAGCGCGTGAGCAGGCGGAGCGACAGAAGGCGGCCACAGAGTGTGTGCTGACACCGGAGCAGCATGTGACATCTGCTTCTCCTTCTCCTCTCCCGCCCCTCGCATTGTCCGATAGCCTCGACATGCACCTCACCATCATTGGTGGGGGCACGTGTTGTGAGTTGATGTTGCGGCTCATATGTGGCCTAAGTTGTGCTGGCGGCAGCGGTGGCGGTGGGATTGTGAGCAGAGGAGGTGCTCGAGATCCGCTCGTGCATCCGTCGCACATCACTGTCATTACACGACAACCGGAGCGTCTGGCACGCTTTGCGGATCTGGGAGTGCATTGCCTCACCCGTCATCACGGACGACAGGCAGTAGAGCGCAGTGACGTGGTGGTGCTGGCCTGCCCTCCATCGCAGCTACAGGAGGTGATGCGAGACCTTTTCGCATCGGCAGCGATGGAGACGACCAGGAGCGGGGGGTCTTTGCCAAAGAAGACGGTGACGACAGCGTCATCGCCATCGCCACCGTCTGTGGTTGCTACGACATCCTTCCTGCGGCCGAATGCGATACTGCTGTTCTGCATGGCTGGCGTGTCTGTGCGCAAGGTGGCACAGACGTTTCACTGCTCCTCGCTCGATCTGATCTTCACGCCGTCACTCCAAACGTTCAGCATGCACCCCCCATGCGCCGCGACGGCGTGTGAGGGCGACACCGAGCCATCGATCACCGCCTCTTCCTTTGCGTGTTCGCAGTCAACAGAGCTGCCTTGCCCAACGAATAAGTCGCACACCCCGGAGCAGTGCGTGACGCCCCTGGAAGTGCGTTCTATTGAGGAGGCAGCAGAATGCTTCACGGACGCCACGGCCGCGTACCGCAGTACCCGACTTGCCGAGATGCACTGCTCGACGTCGTTTCTGCGGCCTGCCGTACTCCAGAAAACGGCAAAGAGGGCCTCTGCAGGGGCGACGACGGTTCGCCGGGCCACCTGGTCGAGGCTACCACAGCAGCCTGATGACACGTTGTGTCCAGCTTCTGCTGCGCCACCCTGCCTCGCCGACTTCACTGCCGGACGACACCCTTCCACGTGCCCGACCCTTGCCGAATACCTGGATCTATGGCGCGTGCTGAAGGCCTACGTGCAGGCGACGTTTGAAGAGGAGGCTAGGAGGCTTGCCCGCGCACGCGGCGTTGCTGATGGTAACCGCCCGCGACACCACGACAATGATGCAAAAGACGACAGCCACGGTGGTTTTGTGAGTGCGGTGCTGCCACACACGAAATCGGGACGCCGCCGCATCGCTCATGCTGGGAAAGTCGAGTCGGAGCTGTTGCCCGCTCTGGTGCTGCTACCAGCTGCGCAGACGAGAATCTTATGGGACGCTTGGTGGGGTAACAGCAGGTGCGACGCTCTTCCAGACCGGGGGAACGGTGAGCCGTCACTACCGCTTTTTGTGACACATGTGACGGGCATGTGGCTGTGCCGCGTTTACACGAGCGCGGCTTCCCTGAAGATGAATTTTGATGATCAGTTCCGCCACCTTCTCAGCGCATGCACGCGGTGATGCTGCTGTGCTGATGAGGATGCCTGCATGATAGGCGGGGGGAACTGGTAGGGAGGGAGGGAGGGAGGGAAGGAGCGACTTTTGAAGTATTGTGAGGTGATTGTGCCACATCGTGGAAAGGCCTTCTCGTCGACGTGGAGGAAGAGGGTGGGGAGATGCTGGATCTTGCCGCAGCCTCACCGCTTCTGTACTGCTTCTTGTGTCGCGCTCTTCCGGCCTCCATCTCCTTACACGAGGTCTTCAGCGTTTGGCGTCCTTCCCCATACTCGATGTAAACAATTTTGTTGCACACCTACACTTGCACAACTCCCTTTGTGTCTTCTCTGTATGACTACGCTGATGCTCCTCCTCATACTTTCCCTTTTCTCCTCATCTGGGCTGTGACCCGTCAGGAGTGGGGGTGTCGGAGAGAGGCATACATCCTCATCCCTGACGGCGGGGCCTGTCGATCACCACTGTCGCTGTGACTCGCTCCCTTATCCCTGAACTCCTGTAGAGCGTCACGGAGCCCAAAGCCAATGCATTGGGGTCGTCACTCATGACGCGTGCTCACATACTCGCATGTCTTAGGCCTCCCTCACTCGGTAGCCCTCTTCGAGGCTCTATGCGGGGCCGGCGGGGGGCGGGGGAGGACACGCGCACGGTTTTGGCGTCCACGTTGCTGACGGCGTTTGGACATGTATGTGGAACCCTACCCCCCCCCCCCCCCCCCATGTACACGTGTCTGCCGCTTATCTCGACCTCCTTCCCACCTCCTCCTCTGACGACAACTCAAACAAACGTCCCCATGCACTCGCAGGGAGAGGGACGTGCCGACGCCGACGCCGACGCCGACGCACGCACACATCAACACGAGGCAGCCCCCTTACACCCGTCCTGCTTTGTGCTGCACTTCGGCCTCTCTCTTTCCCACGCTTTTTTTGTTTCCACGCTCTGGCTTTTCGTTGTGCGTTACGCAGGGCTCGGCTGTCGTCATGTCTTCGCTCATTCGATGCACCGATGACCTCCTCCATCAGAAGGCTCTACAGTCCTCGCACTATGAGCGGTTGGAGCGTCAGCTGTTAGACGGAGAGCGGTGCCGCCGTGCTGCCGTCTTGGCGCTTCGCCAGCGTGTCGCAGATGTGAAGCGGCGCGGGAAAGACGTTGTCGACCTCCGCCGAGAGAACAACCAATTGGCGGATCAACTCGCTCAGCACGCGCTTCAGCTTACGGCACTGCAGTGCCGCCACACCGAATGGAAAAAGAGAGAGAGTGCTTCGGTGGAGCGACTTCAGGATGGCATACGAAGCTTTTCCGGTCGTCCAGCACACATCGTCCTTCTTATACAAGCTCTTCAGTTTCAGAAGCAGCTGCAATGCGCAGGCAAGCGCTTTTCGGCAGCGCTGCGGATGCTGTGGGGTTTACTGTGCGTACGCAGACGTGCGCTTGTTTTTGTGTCGCGATCGACACGGATGCTCAGCTACCACGCCGCTTTACAGGTGCGACTGACGAGGGCGCTACACGACCGCGTCACACAATGCTCGGAAATGCGTGAGGCGGCTGGCCGCCGCACAGATGCCGCAACCACCGCGCGTGAGGACTGCGTGCGGTCAGCCCATCAGCCGACAGCGCGAAGGCTTCTCACTGTGAAGGCTGAAGTGGCTCTGGTGAACCTGTACGCCGAGGCGCTCGATGGAGTGTGCGGCATCGCCAAGGGGGAGGTTGCCGCGCTTTCGGCCGCGATCGACAGGTGCGATGAAAGCGTGTCGGCGATGCGCCGCACGCTCCAAGAGGAGGAGGCGGTGGTGGCCGAGGCGAAACACTCTTTGGCAGCTCAGCAGACAGCGCACGCCAAGGCGTTAACACTGCACAACAGGCAACTGGCGCAGGCCACAGAAGAGCTCTCCGCTGCTGCGGCTGACGAGGGAGCTGTGAACGCACAGGCAGCAGAGCTGCAGCGCTCGGCGCAGGTCTATACGCAGGATACCGCGCCTCTTGTGCGTCGAGTGTACGCCTTGGCATTTCTCTTTCTTCTCTGCGAACAGGAAGCACTGCACCTCTCACACGTGCGTGCTGCGCAAGTGGAGGAGAGGGCGAAGGTTGAGCTGGAACTTGCGCAGCTGCGTAGTTTGCACGAGGAGCGTCTGGAGCGGCTGCGTGCCGCACGAGCAGCAATAACGAATGCTGCAGCACAAGATGTACTGCTTTCAAAGGAGGCTCACGACCGCAAAGCCACGCTGGATCTCGAGAGGGATGAGTGGAGACTGCTGTACGCGCAGTTGGTGCGTGACGCTTGTCGTGCAAGGGCTGAAGCCGCTGCCGCTGCAACCGCCGCGCCAGTCACCAAAAGAGGTCGGCGTTCGTCGGCGTTGGTCGCAAGAGAGGATGTGGAGGTATTGCCGAGTGCGCGTCCCTCGCGACGCAAGCGAGTACGTGCGGAGGGGCAGTTACACATCATGGCAACAATAGCGTCACGTCGACAACAGACTGCGCTGGAGGCGGTGGACGCGTTGACGCTGACATCGTCACAGCACAGCAGCATTGGCTATCGTACGACCACGCACGCGTATGAGGAGGCTAAGGCGGCAGAGTTGGTGACACAGCAGCACAGAAAGGGTACCGCACACGTGAGGGCCAACAGCCACGCAACACCACCTCCCCAATTCACCACCGCGTCGAATCTTCGGCCGTCGTACCGGTTGACTTCCGTGAAGCCCACATCAGTCGCGAAGAAAGCGATTCGAGCGGCATTAACCGCTTCAGAGTCGCTGAACGCTATGTGTGATACGAAGCAGAAGATTAACGGAAGAGTCACAGCTACCGCAGGTGGTGTGCAGCACACTCTGACAAAGGCAGCGGCGCATGCATCGGCCATGTCGCCATTCACTTCCGCAGTGAGTGAAGAATCCTCGGACTCGAGCTTCTCCTTGGTCAGGAAGCGCAGGAGTGCTTCCTCTGAGGTCGACTCGAGGAGCAACATGTCCGATGTTCGTCTGCCCTCTCCCTCGCCTTCCCCGCGATGCCCGCCCGGAACACGCGCAGTTGCTGCCCCGCCTATTGACGCCGCGCAGCCTCTTCCCAGGCGTATCCCTCGGCAGGTATGTGACGATGCTGCCTTGGAAACCACCCAGCACGTTTCGGGCACCGCTTTGGCTTCTGCTCTGGCTGCCTGCACACCGCGCAGCGCTGCCGTTGGGGCCCATGACGACCGCGCATTTGCTCACCCTCCTTCTTTTCCGTCCCATTTCACGGGGAACTTCGCGGCGCTTCCAGGCGTACGCAATGGGACGCGGCCGCCTCACACATCGAAGGCAGTACGACTACCACGGCGCCGTGCGCCCCTTCTGGCAGCAGCTGCCGCGGACGTCGGCGAGGACCTCTTCGCTGACATGTTTTCATGAACTCCTTTTCCTCCGGCCCAAGACACGCTGGGTGTGCACGCTGGTTGCTAGGAGGTCGCTATAGGGCAGTATTGTTCCCATCCGCAAGTTCGATTATGTCGTGCATCTCGTCACGACTGTGATGGGGTTCCTTCCCATCAAGTTTTCACTCTGCTGTTATCTGCTACACACGCTCCACGATGCCCTTGTTATTTTTCGTACCTCCTTTGGTTTTGCGCGTGCTTTTCTGTGCTGCATTGGATCTACTTGCTTGTGTATGTGTGTGTAGGTGCTCTCCCACGAGGGTACGTGCGCCTGTCGTGCCGCTCATCTTGACTGCACAGCTACGCGCACATGCGTGTGCATGCACCGCCGAGCCGACTTCTCGGAGTACTCGTCCTTTCTGCTTTCTGCTCTCGCCTGCTGCCACATGCGCTGTCGAAGCACCAGCGCAACTCCACACCGCGTAATGCCAAGAGGATGCGCAACGTATTTCTTGCGGAGGAAGTAAAGGAGCGATGGGCAATGGAAGCTCTGATGTATCGTTGCTACCACACGCTCTTGTTCGCATGAGGAGTCGCGATAGCTGGCCGTTTGCGGCCCTGTTCGCATGCTCAACGCAGCGCGCCGTGAACACCTCTCCACCTCTCGGAGCAGCTCTTTCTCCTCCCTCAGGCGCGTGTTCGACATCCTCTCTTCATATCTCGCTCCACACCCTCCTGCTCTGCGCTGCCCCCCCCCCCCCTCTCCCCTCCACCTGTTCATGCTGCACATCCACGCGCCGCACTTCATCTGGCCACGGCTCGCCACGGCGACAACCAAACAAAACGGCCACTCTCCCCCAAAATGCCTCCAACATCCTGTTCAACAGCCACCACCGCTGCATCCCAAGCAAGTCAGAAGCTAGGTTTCGGGAGCGGGCAGAGCTCCTCCTCCCCCCTTTCCTTTTCCCCCTCCCTCTCCCTCTCCCTTTCCCCATTTGCTCGTTGTTCGCGATACATACATACGCGAGTACTCACCGACACAGACACATACGTTTGGCTTCACGGGTGGGGTGGGGCGTGCGTCTCACCACTCACGCAGCTCTCTGTTTCGTGGTGGTAGCGTATCCACACTGTGCCGATTTTCTCGTGAAGAGGCTGCAGTTTTCATGATTAGCCTCGTGCACACTGTCGCACGTACATTCGCGGTGTGTGTGTGTGTGTGTGTGTGTGTGGCTGTGCTGTATCGAGGCCAGCCCCAATCACATCCTAGCACGCTTTTCTTGCACATTTTTGCACGTTTTTGATATTCTGCTTGCGCTTGGGCGTGTGCGTGGGTTGCCTGTGCATGTGCCTGCGTACATGCGTCTATAAATGTGAATCTGCTCTTCTCCCCCTTTGTCATTTTACTTGCTCGATTCGTCTTTTGGCGGTCTTGTGGCGCGCCAAGCTGACGGCCATTCGCTTGCACGTTCTATTATCTCTTCTCTTGGCTTTCGTGTTCTCCTGTCGTGTAGGGTTGCGCGGGCGTGGAAAGTGCCCCGTTTCCGGCTCCCTCGGCGCCTGCGCCTCTTGGGCACTGTGGTTGCCTCTTTCCATTTATTTCTCGTGACGCGCGCGTTCGCTCACCATGTCAGTGCCGTATTCATCCCCAAGCCCGTCTTCGTCGCCATCGATGGCACCGAAGCGCGTAATTGCGTCCCCACGCACTGCACATGACCTCACGATGCGGCTAGGCAGTGACGCCCTCCACGGCAGTCACTCTGGTATGGTGTCCCCGCTAACGGAGCTGCTGGCGTGCTCCTCTTCACGTCTGCAGCCGCTCTCCACCGATGTCGGTCTCTCACCAAGGAACTGGGCTAGTCGAGGGAACGGCGGTGCTGGATCGTTGCCACACCCAGGACGTGAGCAGGTGAAGCTGCCACCAGCAACTGACATGACTTCCGTAGCCCCGTCGCGCCAGACGCGCCGGGGTAGCAGCCTAGGGTGTAGCTCGCCGCCACAAGTGCTGCTGCAGCGAGAGGGAGGATCTCTGGCAACCGACAGCGCCTTCGAGTTGCCGTCACCGTCTTCTCGGGAGATGACTGCTTATCATACGGTCTCGCAGACCAGCAGCGGAAAAGGCGGTGCGCCCCCGAAGCGAGGTATATCGGGGCTTTCGGGAGCGTTGTCGGCTCCTTCACCTTCCTCACAGGTGTCGCTGCGCACTCCCATTTCGGCCACCCTTAGCAGCGGTCGCATACGTGACGACGGTGTGGTAGCGCAGCGCACACACATCAATTTACCGACGGACGCAGCGACGGGAGATCGGGCGCAGGACGAGTGTGATCCCTTACCCGTCGGGCGCACCTTGCACGAGAGTTGTGTGGGCGCACCAGGTAGCCCCGGCAGAGCTGCAAGCGGCTCTCCTTCCACCAGCGTCGCTGGGATGGGAAGTCGCACTCTGGAAACATATGCTATCCCTAATGCACTGGTAGTCGGAGGGGGATCTTCGAACTGTACGACCCCGCACTCGATCTCGACGACGAAGGCGAGTCCGCACGGTCGCTCGAACTTGGCTACATCCATGCTGACGATGTGTAGTACACAAGTGGCTGTGGGGGGCGGAACTGCGGGCTCGGGCGGCTCCGCTGGGCGTAGCACTAATCCCAGCGGCGCATGTATGCTTACACCTAGTAGCCGCTCGCAAGATGGCAATGACAAGCAGCCCCAGGCGCCACGCCTGGCGAGCCATCTGCTCCTCGAAGATGGGTCGATTCCAGATATCGTGTTGCCACCGGCGACACTGCTAAGTCCGGCGGCGCTGAACGGCCAACAACGCTTTGGCGGCAGAGGTGGCAGCGGCCGTCTGAGCCTCACCTGCCTGGATCAGTCACGAACGCCGCTGTGCTCTGCGGAGAGACGGGGAAGCTTATGTGAAGAGAGCAATGTGCTCGCTGTCTCCTTGTCTTCGGATGCGTCGAGACCGACAGCGGCGAATTTCGTGAAGGGTGAGCTCATTGGCAAAGGCAGCTACGGCGCTGTATACCGCGGGATGCAGCGCAGCAACAACAGAATTATAGCAATGAAGGAGATTCGGCTCCCAGGCATCGTGGAGCAGCAGCCGCAGTACTCCGACAAGCTAGCGGCAACGGCCGCGTCGCCTCCAGGTGTGTCGTCGTCTGCGGAGATGCCAGGGTCGAATCCAGCCAAGGGAGAAAGCCCGCTAGCGAAGGAGGTGGCCGCTATCCAACGTGAGCTGACGCTTCTCAAGCAATTGAGCCACCCCAACATTGTGCGCTACCTCAACGACGAGGTGGTCGACGGCACGCTGCGCATATACATGGACTACGTCTCCGGCGGCAGCGTCACGGCTGCACTCAAGTCGTACGGCAGCTTCGAGGAGCCACAGGCAGCCGCCCTTTGTTTTCAGCTGCTGCAGGGGCTTGCCTACATGCACCGCCGCGGCATCGTCCACCGGGACTTGAAGGGCGACAATTTACTTTTGGAGACCTCAAGCCAGCTCAAAATAGCGGATTTGGGCACCGCCAAGAGCATCTTCTCGTCGCCTACGATGACAACAAATATCGTCGGCACGGCGTACTTCATGGCACCGGAAGTACTGCAGCCCAATGGCGCTACGATAGGAACGGCGGCGGATATCTGGTCCGTCGCCTGCTGTGTAATCGAGATGCTAACTGGCCGGCCACCGCTCTCTGACTTACCGAATCAGTTCATGGTGATGATGACGATTGGCGGCTCCGCCACGGTGCCGCTAGACAAGTACATTCCTGCTGACAACACGTGGTCCAGCGAGGTGCTGGACTTCATATCGCAATGCCTGCGCGGCAACCCGGCACAGAGGCCCACGGCAGTGGACCTGCTGCAGCACAGTTGGTTCGCGAAGTTTCTGAACGTGACTCAGGTGTCGCCTGCGTCAACGCCCGCGACACTGAGGTCCTTTCGCACCTCCAAGGCCCAAGCCATTGATCGTACCCTCAACTTATCACCACAACGACGCATCGTGTCTCCGGTGTGCTCGCCTAACCTGAACTCGACGTTCACATCAGGGTACCCCGGGCCACAGTACAGTGCAGGCCAACCGGAAAGCAGTACCAGCAGCCGCACTAGCAAGGAGCGCAAAGGGAAGCGAGAAAAGCGGGCCTCAGCACG
Organism: Leishmania tarentolae; assembly: GCA_033953505.1. Classification (NCBI taxonomy): domain Eukaryota; phylum Euglenozoa; class Kinetoplastea; order Trypanosomatida; family Trypanosomatidae; genus Leishmania; species Leishmania tarentolae. The sequence goes on from CP119838.1 coordinate 530,827, forward strand.
GCGTCACACACGCTGCTCGATCAGTGGCGGCACGAGCGCGGCAGCTCGCCGTTCGCAAGAGAGTTCTCAGGTGAGCACGCCTCAGTACAGCAGCAGCACGCGCACGCGCGACGGATCAGAACCGAGCTCTTCCTTAACGCGGTCACATAGCCATCCCGACAGACAGCAGTGCTCAAACTCGAAGCGCAAGGTTCACGTGCAGAGTCTGGGTCACGGACTTCTCAAGGACGACTCTCGGCAAAGTTCCCTAAGCGAGTACACGGTGCAGCATCACACTTGTACCCCGGGAAGCGGCAGCGGCGCTGACAGCAGTGGGGAAAACAGAAGCAAGAGTGCCTTTCTCCCTGCCATCACGTACAGTGGAAGCTCAGCCCCATCCCCGTGCGGCTACTCCCTCGACGTCGTGCGTAGCACCCGATCGCTGAAGAACAGCGTCAGCTCGCGAGAGCCGACGAAGGCTTACGCGTATCCCTCCGATACAGAGAGCAAGAGCCGTGACTTGCTGCACCTGGGCCAATGCCTAAGCGATCACCAGCAGTCCTTCTCCCGCGACTTAGACTTGTCTGTGCAGTACGGCAGCGTCACGAAGACTAGTGTGGAAAGCGGTTTGAGCACGCGTGGTGCTGGGAGCCACATCATGGTGGAGGAGCTGGAAGCGACGGGCCCGCGCACGCTGCCTACGAGTGCCTCAGCACATCCCTCGACTTCGTGCAAAAACCTGCGCTCCGGTGATGGAGCCAGTTAGGACCCCTGCCTCGGCTCTGCACTGATGATGCATGCCGTCCGACATGCAGTCAGAGCGCTTGCTCTCTGTGAATGTTCACCGGGCGTTACACATGTACGGGTCCGTTCTTGTGTATCTTTATATTGCGGTGAAGGCTCGCCGTGGGTAGTGCGTGCAGGCGTTCGGCAAGCCGCCTTCTGCCCTACGACCTCTCCCCTCTCTCTTCCCCCCCCAACACATACGCACGCACGCATACGCCTCCCCCTCTTTCGTTTTCCATAGCGAGCGGGTGAGATTCTGTGGCAGACTCAAAGGTCTCATGTTCTCCTTCTCGCTCTCTTTGAGGGGGTTTCGTTTGCGCCCCACACGCTTTGTTGTACAGCTCTTCTGTAGATGACGAGAGCCGAGGAAGGGCACTGGTACCGGCCGGGGGGAGGGGTCATCGCTCGTGCTTGTGCATGGGATACACTGCGTGATGCTCTGCGCGTGCTCGCGGTTGCTGCTGCTTCCTTTGCCACGCTGTCAGTGGAACTCCCCGCTTGTGTGCTCCTTTCATTGTATGGCCGGCGTGCTGGAATGAGTCCCCACCCCGTCCACTCGCTGCGCGCATCTCGATAGTGTGAGGCAGGAAGGCCGCGAGGGATGGGCGGCCGGGCCGTGCGGTGCGTGCCGAGCAAAGGGATGCGGACCGCCTCTGTAGACCACCTTGAGTAGCGCCGGCTCGGCGCAAGCGGGCACGATCGCAGACGCACACATGCACAGGCACATTGTATCGGTGTAGGCGACTCTACATAGGCTCCGGATGGGGGGACGGACTCTCTACGCTGACTGCCCCCTCTCCCCTCCCCCTGGCGTCTTCCCACTCACATGAGCGAAGCAAATGAGGTATTGACGTGCTGCGCGTGTGTCAAAGTGCCGCTCTTGGCTGTGTGCCGCTGGTGCACCGTTTTGTTGGCTCCGTCGCACGTCTGCCGTGTCTTGGCGTCTGGGCGTCTCACGCGTGCAGCAGGAGAAGAGTACACGATATCGCCCGCTTATCTTTCTCATCCTCTGTGCTGGAGAAGGTGGGGAACTACAGCTCTCTCTCTCTCTCGTGCTCCACGTGTGAGTTCTCGTGTCTTTCGTTTTCTGTTACCTTTTTCCCTCCGCTACGGTCCGCTGTATCCGTGTCTGCACGCAGGTCCTGGCGGTGCCTCCTCTACCTCCGTGTTTCCAGCCCGCACTGGTCCACAGACCCCGCAGCCGTCACGTCCCTCTGTTTTTCCAGTTTTGTGGGAGGAAGGCCAAAGAGCTCGCTTATCACGTTATCGGTTTCTTCGGGTTGACTTCAATCCTCCTGATGACCACGCGCTGTGTCCTGTGTCTCTGTGAAGGGGGGAGCGGCGTGGCGGCCAGGCTGCACTGCCCACACTGTGTGGGTGGAGGCCAGGTAGCCGCCTTCCTCACCCCCTTTATCCCTGTTGATGCCGAGCCGCTTCTTGTGGTGACAGGGCCAGGCACCCATAACGTAGAGGGCGGCCCGAGGGACTCACCGTTGCTGGTGGCGGTGGTGAGGTCCCGGATGGCGTGGCGTCGGAGAGGCGCCTTCCACGGTGCACACATTTCTGCCATGCGTGTGGTGGGCCGAGTGCCGGCGTGGCTCGGAGGCATTTGGCCGGGCCCTCACATGGCGCGTTGTTTGGGGAGGGGGCTGACTGACCCACCCTGAGGCGGGTACACCACCTGGCAAGCGGCACAGTGGGGAGTTAGCTGTGGGGAGCTGCGCTCAGATGAGCGAGTGGGACGCATTGCTCTGAAACGTGCCACTCGCTGCTTCGCACCACGGGGCAGGGGCCTGTGCTGGTGTGCGGGAAGGAGGAGGTAGAGCAGGGAGGCCGATCAGCGTTGGGACTCATGCTGTATGGCAGTGAGCGAATATGAGAAAAGAAACATATTCTGGGCTGCCTCTTTTTTTTTTCCTTTTGGTTTCTGGCTGACCATCGCGCCATTATGCCTGCCATCGCTTGCAGTTGCGTGGGTGTCGCGTGCCCTCTTCTCGTGTTTCAACACAGCTCTCGTGAGGCCGTTGCGGGAGCTTTCTCTGTTTAGGTGCTGTGGTTATACATCTGTGCACAGCCATGTATATGTATGTATACATAACTATGCGTATAGTGAGAGGGTGATGCCGAGGGGATGGTTGCGTGGATCCTAGCGATGATGACTGGCGTATCTTTGACTCTCCCGCTCTGCTTCTGCACTTGCTTCTGTGTAGCGTGTACGTGTGTGCACAGCGTTCCCCTTTCTCTCTCTCTTCTGTGCTGTTTCATCGTAGCATCGGTGTTTTTTTTTTTTTCTCGGCCGGGCGGCGTGCGCTCTGGTGACTTCTCTTGCTGTGTCGTGCCACCTATGCTCGATCATCACCGCAGGTCCACAAGAGCGAGAGACGGCTTTAGGGAATAGTGCCGCAACATGAAGAGCAGTGAAAAAAAAAAAAAAAGAGTGCAGCCCTGCATATGTGTGTGCGTGTGTGCGTGTCGATACTCACGGTTACACTAACTGGACGTAAGGCGCGCGGTGTCTGACACGCTGCCATCCCCTTCGGAGCCGGTGTGCTCCGTCGTCTTCTCAACGCAAGCGCCACGGGAGAGAAGACAACTGGCATGTGAGTCCCTGGCATAGATCAGGAACTTGTTGCGCTCTCTCCCTCTCGTTTTACGTGCCTCGTGGGTGCTCTTGTTGTGCTGTCGGTGTCGTTCTTGCTTCCTCTCAGGCTTAGTTCTCTTCTTCCTGCTTCTGGAGCACGCCTCCACTGTTGGACGGCCTTTCCATCTCACCCGTCCCTATGCTCACCTGTCTTACCGAACACTACTAAGAGTCACATTAGCGGAACACCGCGGCACCTTGTACTCTGACGCACGCCTCCACATCAACGCGTACCTCATTCTTGCTTCCCTCTGTAGTCCCATGTACAATCCTGCGCTGCCCAACCACTACCGCGACGTCGTCTTTGCGGCGTATGTACGCCGGCGCCAACGTGAGGAGGAGGAGGCGGCGCAGCAGCAGCGACAACCGAACGCACTCGCTTCGGCGCTCTCTGCATCGTCCCTCGGCGCACCGTCCATGGCTTCTGTGAGTGCGCCACTGCTGGGACTCTCCGCAGAGGAGCTTCACCAGCATCGTATCAAGGAGAGTGCGGCTCTTGGCATTCAGCGGGCAGTGATGATGGAGAAGGAGGCCCTTGAGGTGGAGCACAAGAAGCGCAAGCTTGAGGGGAGCGATGCTCGATCTCGCATTAGCAGTCGCCTGGACAAACTCAAAGCATTGGCGGCGAAGTCGAAGGCGGTGACCGGTGTGGCGGATTCCCTTGGCGCAGGTGATGCAGGCTTGCAGCCAGGCAGTCCACCATCGCCCACGTCGTCTCAAAGGACATCGTCGTCGCCGTTAGCCCCCGAAGCAGAGCCGTCTGCTCCGCTGATGTTTCAGCGCTCCTCACTTGCGGCGGGTGGATATGTCATGACCACAGCTGACTCATCCCTCCCGGGCATATTGCTGCGCCCCAACACACGCTCTGCCATTCAAGGAAGGCCCAGTTCCACGCTACTCCTGCGCTTCCTCCACGATAGCCCTGTGCTTGGGTGGAGTGGAGAGGCCATAGGAGAGGCGACTACTTCATCTTCGGCGGAGTCCTCCTTGTGTGCGCCGGTGTTGGGACAGGTGCAGCAGCTATGCCGTCGGTTTGGATTTGTGCGGAGCATGGCTGCACGTGTGTATGCCAAGGATGTCGTCACTGCAGCACTCGCACGCGCACGTTCACAGAGTAGCGTGGAGAGCCACGTGCCTTCTGCGGAGGAGGTGCAGCGGGAGCAGTTGCGTGTGTGGGTACGCTTTGACAGTGTCACGGAGGCCTTCAAGGCGGCGGAGAGTCTCGCGAAGGAGGTGTCACCCGCCACACCCACTGGTACACCTGTGCTCGCAGTGTCTTTCTACCCTACTGGCCTCTATGACGCCGACAAACTGGCGCTGCGTGAGGAGGACCTGCTGGCTCCTGCTGCGTGAAGGGGAAGAGAATGGGACGTCACGGGAGAGATGCTGCGCGCAGATGGAGATAGAGACGCCTGCCTGTGTTGGATCGCCGTCTTCCTCTGCCCCCCTCGGCGACCGAATCCCCTCTTGAAGATTACCCAACATATGGCGTTCGCTCCTACTTTGGCATTCCTTAGCTTTCATCGCGCATCATTGCTGCCCTCTTGTGCAGAGACCTACACACACGTTCTTGCCCCAGCGACTTCATGAGTCTAACTATGCCCCCCCCCCCTTTATCCCTGTTGATGCCGAGCCGCTTCTTGTGGTGACAGGGCCAGGCACCCATAACGTAGAGGGCGGCCCGAGGGACTCACCGTTGCTGGTGGCGGTGGTGAGGTCCCGGATGGCGTGGCGTCGGAGCGGCGCCTTCCACGGTGCACACATTTCTGCCATGCGTGTGGTGGGCCGAGTGCCGGCGTGGCTCGGAGGCATTTGGCCGGGCCCTCACATGGCGCGTTGTTTGGGGAGGGGGCTGACTGACCCACCCTGAGGCGGGTACACCACCTGGCAAGCGGCACAGTGGGGAGTTAGCTGTGGGGAGCTGCGCTCAGATGAGCGAGTGGGACGCATTGCTCTGAAACGTGCCACTCGCTGCTTCGCACCACGGGGCAGGGGCCTGTGCTGGTGTGCGGGAAGGAGGAGGTAGAGCAGGGAGGCCGATCAGCGTTGGGACTCATGCTGTATGGCAGTGAGCGAGTAGGCGGAGGTGCATGCAGAAGAGTGAAACACAAAATCTTTACGGATTGGTTTAGTTGAGGAGTGTTGTAAGGCGCACACGCACGGTGCACGCGCTCGGTGCCATGACCACTCGATCTCTCCGTGGCGCTGCAGCCTTGACAGTTGTGTGCGTGTTCTTCTCTTTCCACCATCATCCGGTTTGCTGGATGTTCTGGCGTCTGCTGCGGTGGCGAGGATCAAGCAGGCGGATGCACGGACAAAGGTGTGTTGGGGGGGGGGGGGGATGCGCGTGCATCTGAGCACCGGGGCGTTTTTTTTTTTTTCGGTGGTGGTGGTGGGATTTGGTTTCTTCAGGGACACTGAACTTCGGGCTTGTCTCCTGTGTCGAGTGTTCTCCGGGCGCACGGACAAGAAGTGTACAAGCACGCCTCAGGAGCCCTCAAGCCGGCGCCCGCCCCTGTCTAATCTCCCTCCCTCCCTCACTCTCTCCCTCTCTCTCACCTGGTCTGCTTCTGGTGGTATCGCGTCGCTGCCGAACCACCGCGTCTTTGTCTTCCTTGGACTCACTGAAGAATATTACTTCTCTCGTCGCCTCTCTTTCTCGGCCATTTCCTGTAGGTGAGCGATCAACTCGAAGCCCTCGTCTCCCGCCACCTGTTTGTGCCACCAACCCAGAGATGGCGTCGCTCATCCCCACCCTGGCGGAGAAGGACCCAGAGCTGGCAAACATGATTGAGCTTGAGATGGGACGCCAGTTCCGGGGTTTGGAGATGATCGCGTCGGAAAACCTCACGTCCAAGGCGGTCCTGGAGTGCCTCGGCTCTGCCCTGACGAACAAGTACGCTGAGGGTGAGCCTGGTAACCGCTACTACGGTGGTACTGTGTTTGTCGACATGGTGGAAAACCTCGCCAAGAAGCGTGCTCTGGCCGCCTTCGGCCTCGACCCGGAGGAGTGGGGAGTCAATGTGCAGCCCTATAGTGGGTCACCGGCAAACTTCGCTGCCTACACTGCACTGCTCGAGCCGCACAGCCGCATCATGGGCCTTGACCTGCCCAGTGGCGGGCACCTTACCCACGGTTTCTACACACCGAAGAAGAAGGTGAGCGCGACATCTATCTACTTCGAGTCTTTACCATACCATGTGGGGGAGGATGGTCTGATCGACTACGACGCACTCGAGTCTTCCGCGCAGGTGTTTCGACCTAAAATGATCATCGCTGGTGCGTCGGCGTACGCGCGCGACTTTGACTACGAGCGGTTCCGTGCCATCTGTGACAACGTAGACAGCCTTCTGCTCATGGACATGGCCCACACGGCTGGTCTAGTTGCTGGTGGTGTACTCAAGTCGCCGTTCCCGTATGCCGATGTTGTGACGACGACGACTCACAAGTCTCTGCGCGGGCCGCGGGCTGGCATGATTTTTTATCGCAAGAAGGATCGCCAGGGAAAGCCTGCGGACTACGAGAGCCGCATCAACCAGGCGGTGTTCCCTGGATGCCAGGGTGGTCCGCACGAACACCAAATCGCTGCTATCGCCACACAGATGCAGGAGGTGTGCAGCGAGGAGTGGAAGACATACGCAGCGCAAGTGCAGAGCAACGCCCGCGCGTTGGCAGCTGCACTAATGTCCAAGGGCCACGTGCTCGTCTCTGGTGGCACAGACAATCATCTGCTTCTGTGGAACGTGCGGGTGCATGGCCTGACTGGCAGCAAGGTGGAGAAGCTGCTTGACGCCGTCTCCATCTCGGTCAACAAGAACACTATCGCCGGTGACAAGAGTGCAATGACACCTGGCGGCATTCGAGTTGGCACTCTGGCGCTGACCTCTCGTGGTATGGTGGAGGCAGACATGAGCGCAGTCGCCGAGTTCCTTGACCGCGCTATTGTGTTGGCCAAGCAAATCCAGGCAGAGAAGAACGCCATGAAGCTCAGCGACTTCGTTGAAGCACTGCGGACGCACTCCGGCGTGGCCGCCCTCCGCAAGGAGGTGGAGACGTTGGCGACCGCCTTTGCGATGCCCTCCTTTGATGTGGACTGCATCAAGTACAAGGACGGACTGCCCGAAGGTTATTGACAAGCTCCTGAAAGACACGTTGAGGGAGCCTCTTCCTCTGTGTGCTTGACGGTGCCCGTCCTTCGACCCTGCGCCGCATACTCACTGTGTGTCATAGCGAAGCGGACGGGGCGGACAGCGTGGGGAGGGGGAGGCGCATGAGAAAGGGAGAGTATCAGGGTCAGGGCGGCATCAGAAGGGGATGTCTGCGACCTCAGAACCGCTCTCTTCTTCCGTTTGGCTCTGACGAGATATTCGGTTGCTTCTAAAGCGCCATGCGTGGCGAGTCACATGACGAAGACCCTGCCGTCGAGTCCTCATGATGCGCGCGCATCGACTTCGCCGTTCTTCTGCAACTCCGCAGACCCCTGCGACTGAGCACGGCCGCTTCCATCGGCCTCCCTGCGTCACACGCACGGTACCCAACTGTACATCTGTACATACACTAACGCCCCATACATTTTGTTGTCATGCTTCGATCCATTTTGTTTATTGTTGCATCCTTGATGTTGGGAGTCAAGTTGCTGTTCAGTGGTGGCGGGCGTACACGGGTACACCCCATGAACGCACAGGAAGCCCATGCCTACGGAGCTACAGACAGGGACGGAGACTAACTTTTTGGCGGGTTGGGTGATTCCGTATGAGGAGGCAAAGGAACGATGGGGGTGAGGATACGCGGCGGAACAAAGGAAGAGAAGGAACAGGCGCACATGCCGAGCATCTTTTGTGGTAACACAACGGAACCATTGCCTGACTCTGATGGGAGCGCGGCAGGCGCATCTTATATCCTCTCTTTCCAGACTTTCACTCTCGTTAGAGCTCCCGCTTATTCCACTGATGTACGTCTCTGCCACAAGGTTCGTGCATCCTCTTCTCGGTTGCGCCTCCACATACACATAGATACGTGCCTATCTACCCACATATATAGAGAGAGATCTATCGATATACTGCCACACTCTTTTTATCTGTCTTGACCATTTCTGTGTCTCCCTCGGCGGGTGGTGGTGCCGGTACCGGTGCGTGTGTGTGTGTGTGTGTGTGCACCCTCTGCCCCCCCCCCCCCCCGTGCGTGCTTCACATCGTGCTTTCCTTGAGTCTTCTTGTGTTGTCCGTGTGCTACACGCCTTCTCATGGCAGACGTGGGCCTTTCTGCAACGACACGTCCGGCGGGCGCGTGGTGGGGGCGAGGCGATTGGTCGGAGTCAGGACGGGCGAGGGTTGTGTGAAAAAAAAAGGGCCATACTGAGCGGAGGTGACATGGGAGGTCCGCCGAAGCTCTTTTTTTTTTTTGCACTATCCTTCCCGATCTCTCCTTAGCCATGAACAGCCATGCCGCCTGTCACTGCCGTTGCTGACGTAGAGGGATGTGCGTGTGCACGTGTACACAAGCCGACGGAGGTGAAAGACACCCGACCATACGCGCGCACCTGCCACACGTGTACTCATGTCAGCGGTTTTTTTTTTTTTTTTTCCCTCTGCGGCAACAGCTGGCACCCCCAAGAGTGCGACTGTCTTGACCGCAACCATATTCAGACACCGGCAAAGTAAAACAGAGAGCTTGTGCACTTTGATCTATATCTCAGCTCGCTAAGGATAGTGCCGAGAAAGACAGGTGCTGCGGTTGTGCGAGGAGGCTTTGTGAGGTGTGGCTGCTCGGATGCGGCTTTTAACAGATTCGTATGTTTGGACATGCTCATCTTCTGCTGCCGCCTTACCACATGTGTGGAACTCTTTTTTACCCTCTCTCTTCGGCACCAGCACAGGCCCCTGCCCCGTGGTGCGAAGCAGCGAGTGGCACGTTCTACAGCAATGCGTCCCACTCGCTCATCTGAGCGCAGCCCCCCACAGCTAACTCCCCACTGTGCCGCTTGCCAGGTGGTGTACCCGCCTCAGGGTGGGCCAGTCCCTCCCTCCCTAAAGAAAAAAACAATGGGCCGCGTGAAGGCCCGGTCTAATGCCTCCGAGCCACGCCGGCACTCGGCCCACCACACGCATGGCAGAAATGTGTGCACCGTGGAAGGCGCCGCTCCGACGCCACGCCATCCGGGACCTCACCACCGCCACCAGCAACGGTGAGTCCCTCGGGCCGCCCTCTACGTTATGGGTGCCTGGCCCTGTCACCACAAGAAGCGGCTCGGCATCAACAGGGATAAAGGGGGTGAGGAAGGCGGCTACCTGGCCTCCACCCACACAGTGTGGGCAGTGCAGCCTGGCCGCCACGCCGCTCCCCCTCCCCCCTTCACAGAGACACAGGACACGGCGCGTGGTTGTCTTGCCGATGACGCAAGGGGAAAGACTAGGGAGCAGCCTAACCGCCCCTTCCTCGGAGGCGTATATGCGGCCGTGCGGAACTATGCTAGTGCAGGGTGAGCACATAATTGTCTCATGCTATTTTCTCTCTTCCCTTCTCTTCGTTTGCCCAATATCGGTGTGCGTTCGTGGCTGTGGGATTTGTGGGGCCCTGCCGAGCTGTTGTGTGCCAGTACGCTTCACTGTTTTGTGGTTCCTTCACTTGTTGAGTGTTTGCATCCCCCGTTCTGCTGCACACTGACGACCGTTTGCCGTTCGGGGAAGTCTCATCTGACTGCATAAAGTCGCGCGTATTTGGGACGAGACCGGCCCCCTTCTCTGTGTTGTTCTCCATTCATTCATTTCCTGAGCGCGTCTCACAGGCGTAATGATGGACCGTAGAAGACGCGGCTGTCGGTGGTGCTACAGTCGGTGGGCACACACGGCGTTTCTGTGGAGCGTTCTCGTTCTGTGCATTACTGCCCCTTCCGCGGTCGTCGGAGTTGAGGCGGAGGAGGATACGATGCGTCTCTTACTGGCTGCAGGGGATAAGGCACTGGGTCAGGGACGCGCACACTATGAGGAGGCGCTCTCAAAGTACACTGCTGTTCTCACGCGATGGCCCAATAATGAACGTGCACTGTACAGCCGCGCAGAGCTATACTCGATGATGAGGGAGCGTTCGATGGCGCTGGACGACCTAAACGCCCTTTTGAAGATCAACACGGATCATCCGCAGGGACTGTCGCTGCGGATGTCACTGAACATGCAGATGGGGAATCTCGTGGGGGCTCATCTTGATGGCAAGCACCTGGTCCGCGTTTATAAGGCGCTCAACAAGCCCGATAAGTCACAGCAGACGTCAGAGAAGGTGCGACGTCTCGAGCACTACACCGCACGTTGGACGGCGTTGTCGGACTTGTGGTCTCAGCCGGTGGCGGCGTACACTGCGGCCACCAACGACACACGACTCCTGCGCAGGTACGGTGAATGTGTCGACCTGCTCGGGAAAATAATCCGAGAGTTCTCGATGGACAGCGTAGAACTTCGTCTGCGCCGTGCAGCTTGTGCTCTGGCAGCTGACGATAACGTCGTCGCCACGCAGGAGCTCAAGTACGTCATGCAGCGCAATTCACAGAACCTCGACGCGATTGCTCTCAGCGCGCAAGCCCTGCGGAGGCTCGGCGCGCTGGACCAGTCCATCTCAGAGCTGCGCCGTTGCCTTAACCTCGACCCTGAGTACGCTCCGTGCGCAACTCTGCACAAGCTTATCCGTCAGCAGCAGCGCATGATAAAGAACATAGAGAAGAGGTTACGGGACAAACAATTTGAGGCGGTTGTTCAGCTAATCGCCGAGGCCCGCGCAGCGGAGCCGAACGCACCGTACGAAGAGCAGTTGGCGGCGTGGCACTGCGAAGCGGCGGTGAGCTTGCGCGACACTGTTGAGGGCATTCGTGTGTGTCAGGAGCTTGTGGATCGCTACGGCGGCGCAAACAGCCCCACCGTCTTTGATGCGCACATCCGTCTGATAGAGCTGCACCTGCTCGACGACAACATAGCGGCAGCGGAGGCAGCGCTGCAGAAGGCGCGCGAGCTGCGACAGCACGACGGCAAACTGGAGGAGATGCGAATGAAGATCGAAAAGCTGAAGCGCACCGGCTCCCGCAAGGATTACTACAAGATATTGGGCCTCAAGAAGACAGCGTCTGCGCAGGACATTCGACGTGCGTACCGCAAGCTCGCCAAGTCAAGTCATCCCGACCAGCTGCGTTCGAAGGACATGACGGACAAGGAGCGCGAGAGGCAGGAGAAAATGTTCCGTGACGTAAACGAGGCTAAAGAAGTCCTGCTGGACGAGGAAAAGCGTGCTCGGTACGACAATGGCGAAGACGTGAACCAGCCAGCTGGGCAGCGGGCTGAACCGTTTTTTGGTAGCCACTTTTCCGGCGGCTTTCCCGGTGGCTTCCCCGGCGGATTTCCCGGCGGCTTCCCCGGCGGATTTCCCGGCGGCTTCCCCGGTGGCTTTCCTAGGGGATTCCCCGGCGGCTTCCATCAGCAGCGAAACGGCGGTGGTAATCAGCAGTTTTTCTTTTTTAATCGTGAGGATTAGTCTATGCCTGCGCTTGCACGTGTACATGCTTGGCAAGGCGCTGTACTCACTTGGTCGACACCTCACGCACATACTGATACGCTGTTGCGTTTTCTTCAAGTGCAGCCAAAGTATGCATCGCCTTGGGTTGCGTGCGTGCGTGCGTATATCCTTTCTGGTTTCTGTTCTCCACCGCCTTATACATCAAGGCGAATGCACGGAAACGCCAGGTGAGACTACCTCACGTCTTTATCAGTCGCGCCTTCTCTTCATTACCAGCGTTTGGTGGGCTCTCGCAAGCGTTTGGGGTGTAGTGAGGAGTGCGGTGCGGGATGTCGTATGACTCTCTATGCTGTGGTGGGTACGATGCTTTTCGTGTGTCTGCTGTTCTCGGTGCCTCGAGTGGCCGTCGTTCTCTCTCTCTTCCTTGACCTGCGCTGTCGCCATGCCTAGGCACCCGTCAGTCCGGTCAGGCGGGGATCCTCTCTGTCTCTCTCTCTCTGTGGGGAGAAGGCGCGGGCTCTATGGCAAGCAGAAGAGGGCGCGGGGTGGGGGTGAGGGAATCGAGACGGCGATAGCGGTCGACTAACATGAGACACGCGAAGGTAGCCAGACGGCCAAAGGTGAGCCTTTTGCTCGGCGTGAGACATCTCGATACGCTGGCATGTGACTGGTTTGCTCGAAGGCACCGGTGGTGGCCTCCCTGACCACCACCACCACCACCACCACCCATCTATTTTCTATCGCCGTTTGGCGGCTGTTTTTGATCTGTTCATGTACAGCGAGAGAACAGACGTCCACCACCAACCACAAGGATAACAAATCAGAAGAACATGATCCAGCGTGGCATGGTTGACTGAAGACTGTGACAGCAGGACACATCTCCCTCTCTCTCTTGAGTAGTCATGGACGTTCATAAGAGAGAGAGTCATCCATGCCTTTACTAGACACCTCTGCAGGTCGGATCGCTTCATGCGCGTCCACGCCTACCTGCAGACACGCTTGCAAGCGCATGTTTGGAGGGGCGAGGGTGAGGGAATTCGAGGAAGGCGGGTGGCGTGTCTCTCTCTCTCGTTCTCCCTTCTGCGTCATCGTTGTCGGTGTCTCAACACTTGCTTCGCGCCGCGGCCACTTGAGCAAATTTCAGCACGAGACTGCGTACACACAAGGAACGCGACGGCTTCTTCTACTTTTCTGTGCTTTTGACGTTCCTGCACATCTGTCAATCGTCTTTTCTTCTTTCTTCCTGCTTCCTGCCCCCGTCCGCGTATCGCAGCAACTGACCATCGCAGTGCATCACGCACCTACACACTCACTGCGTGTTCTTTTTTTCTTGTTTCGTGTTGCATTTCAGCAGCAGTCTTCTCGTCTCGCTACTGCCTGGTGGTCCTCCTCTTCACAGATCTTCGTGCCGTTGTTGTTGTCATTCTCGTGTCTTGCACTCCCCCTTTCCTTGCGTGTCTGTGTCCTGCACTGCACTCACCTCCTCGTTGCAGCGAAGTCACAACGTGCCGCCAGCGCTCGCTGTACTGTTTCCTGTCCTCGTCGGATGAGGGGGGAGGGATTTCTGTTTGGCAAGGTTTGTCTTTCGGTTGTGGGCGTCTTCAAGGCCTGCGACTCGTCCCCAGCCAGCCAACAGGGCCCCCTCATCGCCTACGCAATCTTCTGTAACGCGAGCACGCATACACGACCATCATAGCGGTTGTCTCGTGCCCAGTGTGCTTCTCCTTGCACGCGTGTCACACACCGAGAAACAGCTTTGGCTTCTGCCTGCTTCTTGCTGTTCTGTGATTTAACGCGCATGTCTGTGCTTTGATGTTGTGTCGGTGGTACAGTTAACGTTTCTGTCTCTTTTTTTTTGTGTATTGGATTACCGGTTCTCTTCTCCTCGCGACAGCGAAGCCCCCCACCCCACCGATCGCTGCAAGGAGCCACACCTGAACAACAACACTGACGTCTTTTCAGGCACACATACACACACACACACACGCCTGCAGATCTACATACACATGTTGACACAGAAACCCGCATAAAAAAACATCAAAGAAGCGTCATTGCTGCTGCCATTTATCGGCTCTCGCACCGATGTCCAACCTCAAGACAGATGTGCTATCGATCGATGGTATCTACTATGACACGGAGGCCTTGTCGCGCATGCACCCTGGCGGCGCAATGATGGTGCGCCTCTGCAACGGCCGCGAGTGCACGGCGATCTTTCTCACCTATCACCGCCGGCGCTTCCCCCACGCCCTCTACAAGAAGTATCAAGTGCCAGCGGATCAAGTGCACCCTGACAGTGTAATCGAACAACGCCAGCAGCCGAACTTCGACAGCTACCTCGAGCTGTGTGGCAGGATTCAACCGATTATTGCACCAACCAAGGGCTTTGCTCCGTGGTACTACTACCTGAAGGCTGCTCTGTGGCTCACGGTGATGCTCGGGCTCGATCTCTACTCTCTGTTCTACCACCGCTCGTACTTGTTGAGCGTTATCCAGTCACTTGCCATGGCGATGGTTGGTCTGAATGTGCAGCACGATGCCAATCATGGTGCACTGAGCCGTGACTGGCGCATTAACCGCATTATGGGACTCTCTCAGGATCTGCTGGGCGGTAGCAGCATCAGCTGGATTGTGAACCACGACTATGTTCACCACATCTACACCAATGAGCCAGAGCGTGATGGCGACCTCGAAATTCCGCTGCTCCGCCTGCACAGTGGCATTCCAGTCAGGGTGGCTTACTGCTTGCAGCAGTTCTACATTTTCCTTCTCGAGGCTGTCTTCGGTCCGGTGCATGTGCTGTTCAACATTCTCTTCCTCGCCAAGGGTCCGAATGAAAAGCAGCGGCTCGTCAAGACGCAGTGGGACGTGAGCCTTTGCATGCTTTCCATCATCCCGTACCGTATCTTGTGCAACTTTCTGCACGCCACCAGCTTTTGTGACGGTGTCATGAACTGCATGCTGCAGTACGCATTGGGTGGGTTTTACCTGGCGTATTTTTTCCTCTTATCCCATAACTTCGACGGCGCCAAGAAGGTCGGCACAAGCGACGGGCAGGACTTTGTCGCTTGCCAGGCAGAGACGAGCTGCAACTTTGGTGGCTGGTGGTGGGGCCAGTTAAACGGCGGTCTCAACTTCCAGATTGAACACCATCTATTCCCACGAGTGCATCATGGCTACTACGCTTACCTGGCGCCGGTGGTGCGGAAGTTCTGCGAGGAGCGCGGCTTCACCTACACACAGTACAACTCGATTCAAGAGAACATGCTCAGCACCTTCCGTCACATGGAGCAGTACGGACGTGGTCAGGAGAAGCTGAAGAGTGCCTAGGTGGACCTGGGGCTGCATCTGCAGACCCTTCTAATGAGGCTTTGCCGAAGCCGTCGACGAAGGAAGATGGAAGGATGGCTGCAATGGTTGCTGCTTGCCATCGGCTTCAGTTGCTCTTACCTGCACATGCTGCTTCTGCTGCATACCTCCCTGCGCCTGGAGGACCGACAATATCGCTGTCAAATGCCACTCCTCGCCCTGCGCACTGTGAGGGCACCGCGCATTTTGTTTTGCCCTGGTGTTCGTTCTCGGGCGAGTTCCTCATATTCCTTTCTAAAATTTGTGTCCACACAGAGGTACTCACGTACACCAATGTGCATAGACGAACCGCCTTTAGTTTATCTCCCGACACACACGCACGCACGCACATTTACATCTCTCTTTCTCTAGATGTGTGTGCCTGTGTGTCTGTGTGTGTCTTCAGGCATGCGAATAGAGAGGAATGACTAGGACAACGATGCCATTTGCGCTAACTATAAGGAGATGCAAGTGGGAAGTTTTGCGGGGGTGGGCGTAGACGTCTCTCACGAGGATTGTGCGATCGAGCAACAAGGTAGGGAGACGATGGGGGACCTTTCAGCTTTCGAAAATGCATCTAAGCGACTATACATATATACGTATACATACATACATGTATGTCTGTGTAACCAAATAGAAACAGTACAGCAGTTTAGTGAAGAGGGCAGGCGGTGCCGTGCGTTTGTGAGGCGGATGCTCATCAATGTGGGCGCTGCACACGCACGGCATCACCGCTGCATCCCATCGATGCAGTCTGTGAACCACTTTAACAATCCTCTTGTACTCTGCTGCCTTCCTCTAAGTTGCTTAAGATTCCCTTTGACGCGGAAAAGGCGATGCACCATGTTCCTCATGCTTCTGTGTCCGTCGCCGCACCTGACGCATCTCTTACATACGTCGAGGGAGAGTCAGCTGTGCAGCAGGGAGTCGAAGAGGGGGGGGTGCATAGCAGGCGGACATGCGATCTGTGCTTCACCCTTGTGCAAGGCTGCTGAACGCCTTATGCAGTCCGCTTGTAGTATACTCGCTGCCTCTTCCTGTCTCCCGTTGCGCCTGTGCGCTTATCCGTGCCTTGCTCATGTGTAGGGACATACCCGCGCTCGTGTGCGCACGCCGGGCCTGTCTGATGTGTTTCATGTGGCTGCTAACCACGTCGCTGCACCTCTCTTTTTTTCTCTCTCTGCTGGTGTGTGTGCGGGGCCGCACTCTAGCAGCCGGCTCTGACGGGTCCGTTTCTCTTCCCCACTCACACGGCCTTCCAAGGAAACGTAGGTCTGCGTGTGACTCCTCAACGACACTTTTCCTTTTGCTCCACTGCTGAGACGTTGGCAGTTGGCGGTATCGACCTTGCCGATGTTCGTCCCGAGCTCGCAGAAGGCCGAAAGACCCTCGTCGCATGCACTTCCCTTGGATGATGGAGGCAGCGTGGGCGAGATGACAGGCTCCACCGCGGCCCCGGCGCCGCCGCACAGCTTCAAAGAGCCAGTGCCTGCCGCTTCTCAGTACGTGGCCAGTGACATGGAGTCGGTGGAGGTGGACCCCTCTGCTCTCTGGGCAGCGCTCGACCTTCCAACACCGGAGTCGACGCCGTCACAGCACACATCGCTCCGTGTCATCTTAATGGGACGCCCGCTCAGTGGGAAGCGCACCCTCTGCCGTCGACTGTGCTTTGCAGCGGAGGCGCAGTATAACCGCAGCGATGAAGCCGCTGACAGCGGCCACGAGCGGGACGCAGTCGCGACGGACAACGACCGACAGCCACTCTACCACCCAAGCTCCGACGATGACGAAGATGCAGCCCTTTTCCCCAACCAGAACGCCGGCGGATATGACATGCCAGGCGCCTACTCCACTGGTGGCGCACTCCAGCGGCGCACCGTGATGGGGCAGCAAGAGCGGGCGAACTCACTGTCTCACGGATCGGGCGTGTGCTATGACTACGTGGTTCAGCGAGTGCCGAAGCGAGTTTCGAACAGTGGTGGCGCTTCTGGGGGTGACTCCGCGTCTGAGACCAAGCGCGCGTCGACTGGGTTTCTGATGACTCCGCTTGGTGGGACGGTTCGCCGCACTACCGAGTTCTTTTGCTGTGACAACGCCGGTGCCTTATCGATGGCTCTGCCCACCCTCGATCACGTCGAGTCGGCGGTCGTGCTCATGGTGATCGATGCTAGTGATGTCTCGACAATTCGTCAGCAGCTGGACTACTGCTACTCGACCCTCGATAGTTATGTGGCCAACTTACTGCGTACGCACGCGCCGAACCATGACGAGGTGCGCCGCATGCAGCTCGCCGCGGCGCAGCAGGATTATTGGTGTGCGGAGGAGCCGAAGTTGCGTACGGTGCGGATGAACTTAGCGAGTAGCAGCAGCGGCAGTGGAAATTCAGGGGCCGCCGCCGCCGTCTTTTCCTCGTCTTTCACGAAGGAGTGCATGCCTAACGTGCTCTTCAAGGACCCAGCAGCGAACATGGACAAAGCGAACAGCACTGCCTTCCGTGTGCCCGCCTCTTCGGGTACAGTGTGCGCGATGCGCAGCATCATTGTATGCACCAAGATCGAGTGCCTCGACCGTGCGTCACGAGCGCTGGGGCTGACGGAAAGCGGGACCGCCGAAAATGAGGTGCTGCTCGATCGCCTCGGTATCCCAGTGGAGGTGCGCCTCGCCATGCGAAACTCACGGCTGTCGCTGCTGGGCTTGGTGTCGCAGCTGGTGCGTCAGTACGCCATTTACCGCACGGCCGCTCTCGCGTCGGTGTGCTCGCGTGTTTCCATGACGACCGCAGGCGCCGAGGGTGAGTACGCCAACTCCGCACTGGTGAACCCCTTCTTTAAGGGTCTGTGGGCGTATATTGCGTACGTGCTGTACAACAGCAAGGACCCGAACGCAACGGTGCCGAGTGACGTCCTGCGTGTTTGCTCCGCTCGAATGCATCCACACGCGTTGCTGCCCTGCGGCCTGGATTCGTTGGACATGCTGAACCACTTTGTCACCTCGGGCACCGCAGAGCTGCCCGAAGGGCCTTCACTGACGTCGCCGGAGGACACTTTCGACTCTGTTATTCGCACGACATGCGAGAACGTCATCACACCGGACGGCGTTTTCCCACTTCACCAAAAGTACATTCAGCAGGCACAAGCGGAGCTGACGAGCTCGGCGCCGCTGTTGGGCAGTCCCGAGGAGGTCACTCAGGGTGGTGAGGGCATGGTGTGGGACTCCATGTAGGGAGAGGGAGGGCGCCGATCAAACGAAACAAAAAAAATAGTCTGAGCTTGTGCCCGCTGCTGTGCTTTCCACGGAAATGCGGATTTCGGGGACACCGCCACTTGTGACTGCTCCCACTTTAAGGATACCGACTGCCCTGGTGTTTTTTTTCTTTGGCTGCCTTTCTCCAGGGAATCATGAGAAACTCAACACGGATACTAGCTTGCTTCTGGGATGGCCGTTCTAGCTGTATGTGTCTCTCGTTATTCCTGACGCATTCATTTTGTACCGTAGCACAGAGCGGTGAGGCGCGCCTGTTTATTTGTGTATACACTGCGGTTTTCCTCACCGCATGCGTGCGATCAGAAGTGCGCCAGTGCACGCCTTGCGCTGATCATCCGCATCTCCGTGCGTCATGCCCTTCAAAAAAGCGAATGTCCCCGGTGCAGCCATCACCTGCAGCTGCGGATGATGCTCACATCTGCAGCGTTACGGGGTACCACAGCTGTATAGGAGCCCTCCTGCTCTCTGTGGGCATTCCGTTTCCTCTCCCATCTCCGCCTAAACCCGCTGCCCTCGTGGCACAGCCTCACATTGACGATCTTGCGCTGTTCTGCGTAGATGGGCGTACCCAAGACGTCACAGATGGCAACACGCGGCTCACCCTGTTCTCTCAGCTGAGCGTTTATATGCGACGCTGTCGTTGGGGGACACCCCTGCAAGAAACCCCTTTTACTATAAGTGCCGATCCCCCACGTGTAGAAACTTTTGAACCCGGCGCTTCTGCTCTTTGCTTCTGCCCACGCACAAGCGGTGCCCGAAAAATGCCCGGTGCCACGTCGATATGCGGGGACGTCGTTGTGGAGGACGACGCAGTCGACCTCCACACGAAGCTGATCGCTCTAGAATCCGAGGCTCAGCCGACGCTGCAGCAGCAGCAGGTCTCACGTCATGACTGGCCTTGCAGCTCGATTCAGCGTCACTGCATTCGTACAACGTCTGCATCGTTGCTGCGTGTTTCGGACGAAGCGCACTGTGCTTGTCGCTGAGCTGTACAAGAAAGTGGGTGCTGCGTGTACCGCCGCTCGCGGTGCTGACTGTGTTTTGGCCAAGAACATTATGAAAACCGTGTGGTGGTGTTGCGGTACGCAAGGCCTTCCTGGGCCTTAAGTCTTGTGACGGGAAAGACTACATGCTTCTTGTTGTGTGACATGTTGTCTCACACTCTGATACCAGGCACGGTGAACAGCTTCTGCACGGCCAAGGAAGGCTGCTACACGAAGGGGAGCCCCACTTCAGATGTAACCTCTACCGTGCGATCGCGTCTCTTATTGGTAGCCGTAGTCGTGCTCCGGATGTGACAGAGCTCTTGCACGTCGTGCCGGCGGAACCCAGCAGCGTAATCTGCGGCATCATCACCGACAAGAGAAACGTTGGTGTGAGCACTCAGTGCAAGACAGGCTCGAGAGTGTTGATGAAGAAGTGTAGCCGATCATGTTCCAAAATATGGGCACATGCCACTTCGACGGCCTGGAAATACTGCTGCTGCTTCTTGTCCGTTATTTTCTTACACCGCCCATCAACTTGCTGCGCTTACTGATGGTGTGACTTGCGCTCATCTGTAACCACACCGCTGTGAAGGGCAATAAAGTCCCATCGTCAGCAGCAGGAAGCGGACCTGTGCGACAACCAGCGACACGGCCAACGAGCTGTACAACGGGACAATGCACGACCTCCGTGTACAGGGATTATTGGCGCATGTACTAGCATCACGGTCTTGTCGTTGATCTCCCACCATCTGTGGCTCACTCCTCTGCGGTCCATCACCCGCGGCTGTCTCTGATTACTGCTGCCGCTTTTATTCTCCCTCGAGTTTCACTCGATTCAGAAAGCGCAACGCTCTCGTTGTGCAGACGCGTGTCACCGCTCGCTGCTGGTTTAGCTTTTCTGAGCGACTCCTTACCTGAAGCGGACGTTGTGCTACAAGACGAGTGCTGCACCACGCTATGAAGAACCAGAGAGTGCGACCGTATCCACCAACGGTTACCAAGGCCCCTTTCCCTTCAGCCAACTTTGCCTTTGGCCGCCCTCGGCACCCCTTTCCTGCCACCGCCTCTACCGCATGCAGGCGTCCGATCGGTTAGGCGGCGATGCGCTGCCCGATCCTTTGCCATCTGCCCCACCCTATCGTCTCTTTCCCTACTCTCCTCTCGCGCTTGCTGTCCCATTCAACATGCACTCGCTCTTCTCCCCCCCGTCGCGTGCATGCCCATCGTCGTTGCCACACCTCATTATACCGAAGCACGCGCACCAGCGGTGTTCTGCCTTCTCGCTTCCCAAGTAGTCGACACACACACACACATACACACGCACACACATCTCCCTTGGCTCTCTCTCCGTCTCACCCACTTCTCTTTCCCGCACGTTTCCATCACCACTGAAAGATGCCAGCAGTGCACGTGAAGAGTGACAAGGTGCGGTACACCCCAGAAGCGATCGAGACACAGTACGACTACGCCACGACACGCGTGGGGCGTGATGCACAGGGCACGGTGTCCGTGGAGCCGGTGACTCACCGACTGCTGTTCCGCACGGAACGCAAGGTGCCGCGCGTGGGCGCGATGCTGGTTGGCTGGTGCGGCAACAACGGCACAACAGTGACGGCGGGCATCCTTGCGAACAAGCTGGGCTTATCGTGGCGCACGCGAAGCGGCGTACAGTCGGCCAATTACTTTGGATCTATCACACAGTCCAGTACCATCAACCTGGGGATGACGCGGGACCTGCAGGAGATCTTCGTGCCGCTGAAGGACTTGGTGCCGATGGTATCGCCCAACGACCTGGTTATCGGTGGGTGGGACTGCAACAACATGAACCTCGGTGACGCGATGCGCCGTGCAGGCGTGCTGGACGTACAGCTTCAGGACATGCTCTACGATCATATGAAGAGCTTGTGTCCACTACCGGCCATCTTCGATATCGACTTCATCGCGGCCAATCAGATGGACCGCGCGAACAACGTGCTCCCCACGCGCAACCGCTGGGAGGCAGTGGAGCAAGTGCGCAAGGACATCCGTGAGTTCAAGGCGGCAAACCAGCTGGACAAGGTACTTGTACTGTGGACCGCCAATACAGAGCGTTTCAGCGAGCACCGCAATGGCGTGCACGATACGGCCGAGAATCTGCTGGCGGCAGTGAAGCGCAACGAGTCGGAGTTGGCACCTTCCACGCTGTATGCGATGGCAGCCGTTCTCGAGAAGTGCAGCTTCATCAACGGCGCTCCGCAGAACACGCTGTGCCCCGGGTTGGTGGAGATGGCGCGCGAGGCGAAGGTGTTCGTCGGTGGTGACGACTTCAAGAGCGGGCAGACAAAAATGAAGAGCGCCCTGGTGGAGTTTTTTGTGGGTGCCGGCATCAAGCCCGAGTGCATCGCCAGCTACAACCACCTCGGAAACAACGATGGCTACAACCTGTCCAGCCACAAGCAGTTTTGCTCGAAAGAGATTACCAAGAGCAACGTGGTGGACGACATGATCAAGTCCAACTCGGTGCTCTTCCCCGATGGTACGAAAAAGCCAGACCACTGCATCGTCATCAAGTACATGCCCTACGTCGGGGACAGCAAACGCGCGATCGACGAGTACATATTCTCCATCTTCATGGGCGGCCAGCAGACGGTGGTACTTCACAACACTTGCGAGGACTCATTGCTTGCAGCGCCGCTCATCATTGACCTTCTCGTGCTCACGGAGCTGATGGAGCGTGTCACGATCAGCACCAGCGACGAGATGCAGGCGCCGTCTCCAGCGTCTTTCGAGCACATGGAGACGGTGCTGTCCCTCTTGTCTTACTTGCTCAAGGCGCCCGCCGTGCCCGATGGTGCGCCGGTCGTTAATGCCCTCAATCGTCAGAAGGCGGCCATCGAAAACGTGCTGCGCGCGATGATTGGGCTTCCAGCCGAGAGCAACATGCTACTTGAGTGCCGCATCCCCTTCATACACGACGCGCACGCCAAGGGCAAGTAACCCGGCCACTTCTATTAGGCCACTCATCGGCTATCTATATATATTTTCTATCGTTTTTTCTTTTCACACCCTTAACTGTGCTATGCCGAACAAAATTTTGTGCGACCCACCACCTCCCGCCTTTCTCTCCCCACGGCGCCCACGCATCTACCCATATATATATATATATATATATGTAGACGCACATGGGTATATATTTGTACTCATATGCATTCACAGACTCCTTAGCTGCGCCGCTGCTATTTCTGGGTGCTGTGTCTGTGTATATGTACAGGTATGTGTGTGGCGCAATGTAGGAACGTCGGCGGGGGCACAGCTGGCGCCGCGACTCTCCGTTTCCCATCATGATGTCGTCCTCTTCCACACAGAAGAAAAATGCGACCACATGTAGCGAACGCGATCCGAGACGCAGCCCCATGCGTGCTTTCCATGTGGCAGCTTTACACGATGCCCGTGGATCGGTGTAGAGTGCTGTACCATAGCAGTGACTGTGCTCTGCACAGCTATTTGCTCTCTTTATTTTTGTGTCCTGTTCTCTCTTATTGCCTTTCACTCAACCTCTGTGCTTGTGCGTGTATGTGTGTGTGTGTGACAACACGCGCGCGCTTGGCTTCTACACTGGCGAAGGCCCTTTCGTTTATATTATGTTCCAGCGTCTCGTGCTGCAACAGGCTCGAGCATTCCACTTGAAGAGGAAAAGCCGACTCATACTCTCTCTCTCTGTCCCCCATCCGCTCACGTGCGAGGAGCATGCTTGGTGCGAGTTCCTTGACAGGGTTAGGCACCAGCGGTGCGTCGAAGTGCCGCGAGGCACTTGCGGTTTGTACGCGGTGTATACATGTATGTATATATTCACAACCAAGCAAGGTACTACGTAGCGCTCACATGATTGACAGGCCACGGCTCTGTCAGCCCCTAGAAGGACACCGCGCACGGACGCCTCTGATGCACTGCACTTGCCATGAATCCCCCCCCCCCCCACTCTCCCCCTTCTGATTTCGTTGGCACCGTGGCGCCCTTCCGCATGTACAGACGACAGACATGGTCTTCTTTCTTTCCGCTCTTATCTTGCCGGTACCGATAAACGCCTGGGCTGCGCACTCACTCTTGGATCGATCTTGCCTCGCTTTCCTTTGTTGAGCTTCATGGACTAGCTTGTGTCTGCGCGAATCGGTTACACCGCATGCATGCGCATGCACCGATGATGCCGCACTCGACTCCTCGACAGAGCCGTTGCGCTGTGCGCTGCAAATGGGAGACAAAACATGTTTTTGTGCTTTCAAAGCATTTTTTTTGGGGGGTTGCGTGCTCTCGCACTCTGTACCCCTTCCCGCTCTCACAGTCACCTCTCCGTCTTTCAGTGTGCAGCATCACCGTCAGCGTTGGCAGTATGTAGCTGTGAACCGCCCACTTTACGAGATGAACCCTATCGCACATATCGCAGGATGTGCTCGAGCCATGACACTACGTCGAGGGCGATGACATGCGTGAGCGCAACTCGATTCGCCCGATGCTTTCGCTTAGTTCAAAAAAGGAATTGGGTGCTGAATTTTTTGATAATCGAAACTAGCGGCGAGGCTGTACGGCTCCACGTGTACAGTTGCCTAGAGTCTGCGCTACTCTGTCGGTAATCAATTTGAGAGAGTGAGAAGGAGAGCATCAGTGTCTCCCTCCATGGCACGCTCGTGGGGTGCTTCGGTGTCATCTGGATGCTCGAGAAAGATTCGCGCGACGCTGCCAGACCCGTTGAAGTTGCCCGAGCGTGCTTTGTGTGACGCACGACAGCGTACTCATGGTGCTGCCAGAGCGATAAGCTCAAGAATTACCTGACATGCCTCTGCGGATGGGCGCTGGAGGCGTCGTGCCCATTACCGCCACCGAGACCCGCAGGGGGGAGACGAATGGAGTGCAACTCACCGGGCAACAGGCCCTGTAAGCGACCATGTGGAGTAAGAAGGCGTTATTTCCGCCTTGCGCTCGAGCACCGCGTTTGTGAATCGCAGAAGCAAAGCGTCTCCGCATCAGCGCTCTTACAAAGACGAGCAGCTGCTGCCGTTCCCGTACGGCATTTGGTGTGCGTAGCTCACTGGACGGCTACTTGTTCTGCTTATGTATGGTACTGGTGTACTTGGCTTGATGCTACTCACGTACTGGGCGTGTGCTGGCTACGACTTTGACGTCATTGCGCGCACCTGTGGGCGTGTCAATACTACGACAGCCGGGCACGCGGACGCCCTTGGACAGCAGCACCCGCCCGTGTATAGTGAGCTTCACTTGTGAGAGAGACGTGATAGCGCTGTATAAGGTGACTCACTCACGCCTCTGCGAGACCCGTGCAAGCAACACCGCAGCGTTTTTGTGAGCGTGACGCTGCGGTATCTCCGTTGTACTGCGCCAAGCACTTACATCTTAGGCTTCCTCTTCATTGTGCTCGATTTGCATTGTGTCGGATTCCACAAACTGAAATATATGTTGTTGCCTGTTGGACGCATGACTCACCCTGTCATCTATGCACAGACGCACTGTGCGTCTTGTGCTGTGTTTGTGCTGTTGGCTGCTGGAAGGTTTCCTCCACCTCGTCGTCCCCGGCCCGTCTACGTGCGTGTTCAGCCCACCACCACCACCACCATTATTTGCCCCTGTCAGAGGTACTGTGTGCGGGCTCTGCTGTCCCACTTTCTGTCGTGCTGCCCTCACGCCCGTGTACACCCTCCTTGCCCGCTGCCCATGGGACTACTCCCTGCGCCACACCTCCCCTCCGATCACGTCCACTACCGCCCGCGAGCATACACACGCGCAGTGCTATCGCGTAGAACAGAATAAAATAGAATAAAAAACGGTAAGAGGCAAAGGGCCAAGACGCTTTGCCTTTCTCGCCACCGCACTGCACCTCTCCGCCGCCTGCTGTCTTGTAATCCGCGCCTCTGGCGGTTTTCTGCGGTGTCGGCCCCGGCATGTACGCAGCTGTCTCGTACGCTGAACACATCACACGCCGTCATGAACACAGAGGAGCGCTACAAACTCCTCCGCAGCGTCGGAGAGGAGTGCATACAGGAGAGTGAGCTGCGGAACCTTGTAGAAAGGAAGCCGCTTATCCGCTGCTACGATGGGTTCGAGCCGTCTGGGCGCATGCACATCGCCCAGGGCATTTTTAAGGCCGTCAATGTCAACAAGTGCACTGCGGCCGGGTGCGAGTTTGTCTTCTGGGTGGCGGACTGGTTCGCGCTCATGAACGACAAGGTCGGCGGCGAGCTGGAAAAGATACGTGTTGTTGGCCGGTACCTCATTGAGGTGTGGAAGGCTGCGGGCATGGACATGGAAAAGGTTTTGTTTTTGTGGAGCAGCGATGAGATTACGAACAACGCCGATACTTACTGGCGCATGGTGCTCGACATTGGTCGCCAGAATACGATCCCCCGCATCAAGAAGTGCTGCACCATCATGGGCAAGACGGAAGGCACCCTGACAGCAGCACAGCTGCTGTACCCGCTGATGCAGTGCTGCGACATCTTCTTTCTAAAGGCTGACATCTGTCAGCTGGGCCTGGACCAGCGAAAGGTGAATATGCTCGCACGCGAGTACTGCGATTTAATTGGCCGCAAGTTAAAGCCAGTCATTCTCTCTCACCACATGCTGGCCGGTCTGAAGAAGGGACAGGCAAAGATGAGTAAAAGTGACCCAGACAGTGCCATCTTCATGGAGGACACCGAGGAGGATGTGGCACGTAAGATCCGGCAGGCCTACTGTCCGCGCGTTAAGCAGTCTGCCAGCGTCATCACAGATGATGGAGCGCCGGGCGCCACGGATGACCGTAACCCGGTGCTGGACTACCTCCAGTGTATCATCTATTCCCGACCTGGCGCCGGGGTCACAATTGATGGCACCACCTACGCCACCTACGAGGATCTCGAACAGGCTTTTGTGAGCGACGAGATAAGCGAAGATACCCTGAAGTCGTGCCTGATTGATGAGATCAACACCCTGCTGGAGCCGGTGCGCCAACATTTTGCGTCGAACAAGGAGGCTCATGAGCTGCTGGAGGCGGTAAAGTCCTACCGCAAAGATGGTGCGCCGCTTCCACTGGTGGAGACGGCACTCCCTGCCGTCCCCGAAAAACCGCACGCGTGCATGTGGATGCCAGCGCTGCTGAAGATGCCGCTCGATGTCGCAGAGGGGATGATCAAGGCTGCCAAGGACTTTATCGCGGCCCACCCGGAGGGCACAGTGACACTGGTGCTGCCTGACTGGTCAGCTGTGGCCAGTGACGAGATTACCGGGGTGGAGAAAGATGTTGTGGCTGCCCTACAAGTGAACTACGCGCTTCTCAAGGCGTATGGACTGCCGGACTCGGTGCGGCTCATGACCGAGAACGAGGTTATTGTCAGCAACCGCAACGATTTCTGGGTGAGCGTCATCGGCATTGCGCGAAAGAACCTGCTGAGCCACATTGAGGAGTTGTACGAGGGAGAGGTACGCAACGCCGGTCAGATTATCGCTGCTCTCATGCGCGTCGCCACGGCTTTGATACTCTCTGTCTCGCACATCATCTCGACCTCCCTGGATAGACGCATCAACACCTTCGCCCGCGAGTACATGAAGGAACGCATCGAGTGTGTGCAGACGCTGGAGGGACGCATCCCGGCGCTGCATCGCCCTGGCACCGCCCCGGCGGTGCTCGGTGCCGACGACGTCCTCTACCTTGACGACAATGAAATGGACATCCGTCGTAAAATCAAGAAGGCGTACTCGGCGCCGAACGAGGAGGCCAACCCGGTCATATCCGTTGCTCAGCACCTTCTTGCGCAACACAGATCCCTCAGCATTGAGCGCGGCGAGGCCAACGGTGGCAACGTAAGCTACAGAACGTCGGAGGACCTGGTGGCTGACTGCGGCAGCGGCGCTGTCCACCCTGCCGACCTCAAAGCGACGGTCTTGCAACTTCTGCTGGACCGGTCGGCGGTGGCGCGCACACTGCTGAATGGCGATCTCAAGAAGGATATGGCGATTCTTCGCAACGCGGAGAAGAAGATGGCAAAGAGGAAGTAAAAAAGGAGATGTGGAGGCAAGGGTGAATGGTGGGAGTGGTGGAGCGGAAGAGGCCCCCCCCCCCTCCCCTCCCCCCGTCTAGCGTCGCTACACGGATTTAACGTTGTGCATAACAAGTTTGCAAGTAGGTACTAAGCGGCACTGCGCTGACCTCAGGCATGAGGAGGAAAAGGGATCATGCGTAATGCCTCTCGCGGCTTTTTACACTTCTTGGTTTCTTCCCGAGGGACTGGCGCGTGCCGCGACGAGAGGCACGGGTGCGCCTCACTGGCCTAGAAGAAGAAAGGAATGCTAACAGATACGGGAGCACCGGTCTCCGCCTGTCATCGACGGATAGGCAAGGCACGAGAGGAGAGAGGGGATGGGGATGCGATTAGACAACATACAGGTGCTGTTACGGGGCTACGTATGGCTGCGCTGCCGCATCCACTCACCCCAACCCATTCATGTTGCGGATGATGTGACGTCGGTCTCTCGCTCTTCACAGGACAGCAACTAGAGCATGGCGGACAGGGGGGAGCGGTCAGCGAAAGATGTGCTCACTTCTCTGTATTGCCCTCATTCCCGGTCCCTGCTTCGACGCTCTCCTCTCCTCTTTCTTTCTTCGCATCTCTCTGTGCACATCTAACGTCTCAGCCTCGATCTTTTCTTGTGTGCTGCATGTGAATGTAAGCATACCGAAGCAGGAGAGGCAACAGGCTACTTCTCTCTTGCACAACCCCCCCCCCCACTTCCTCCTCTGATACTCTGCCTACAGCAGTGGTGAGGCAAGTGCGCACATATATATGTGCGTGGGATGCATCGCAAACATGTACGCCCGTAGTTCACCTGGCACTAAGACGGTAGGCGATGTGCTTGGCATCTCTGCAAGCGATATGCTCAGAGACACGAAGCAGCCGCGCTGTGGCTCTGTGCGACTCCTCCCACACAAACCGCCTGCCTTTCTTCAGAAGCCCTTGCAGCGCTCCACTGCGCAGGCAGACAAATCACATCGCGGGGCTACGAGACCGCGGCGCAACCGCTCGGCAGGAAGCGGCACCTCGCGCCGCCCTCTGGATGAGGCGCTGTTTTGCGCTCTCAGAATGGAGAGCCAGGCCGATGTATTAAGACGGTTACGGGCACATGGGAAGGCAACGCTCATAGAGGACTTCCGAACGCTCTGCAGAAGCATCAGCCTGCAGAACATACGGGCAGAAGACTTCACATTTCTTTGCACTGCTGTGCTTCAGTGCGATCTGAAACCTCTCGACTGTGAAGTGGTCTTTGCCTACCTGCGGGCCGAACGCACATCATGCGGTGGTATCAGCGTCCCGCATCTTCTGGAGCGGCTGGGGACGCTGTTTGAGCCTATCGAAGTGGCGTGTGCGTTGCAGCTGAAATGTTTCCTCGAAACACGCACCCTTGACTCCTGCACCGTATCACTCAATGAACTGGAGAGGGCTGAAGCGGGGCTGCGCTCCCTTCTCGTTGATGAGTCGTTCATTGTCGAAGTGGGCCCGCAATGGGAGAAGCTCGAGGACGAACTGCAGCGACTGCAGGTGCAGTTTGCGGTTCCCGTGCCGACGTTCCGTTTGCTGGTGCGTCGCTCTGCACGCGCTCTTCAGTCCGCGGTGCGTGCGCTGGGTTGGGACGGGAAAATACAACGGCCTCTCTGGCAAGAGGAGCATGACGTGGCCAATGACGACGCGGCGCAGGAACCACTCAGCGCCTTTCAGGTTGGTCGTCTCAGTACATGTACATTACACAGGATTGACAACGAGGGCGATCTGCACGACAGGAGCACCGTGGTTCTCTCCGCGGTGACAAAGCTGTACCATCATCGCCTGGCATTGGGAGCACATTCCTTGGTCGCCGCTGAACCGTTGGGCACTGCCCTTGGGAAAACCGTGCAAGCTGCTACTGGGGTCTCGTCCTTGCGCTCGCGGAACTCCGAGGCCGACCCAACACATCCCCGCTTCACAGCCGACCTCTACGCCATTGTGTCCGACGCGGCGTCTTGCACAGAGACCAGAAGCGAGGCTTACACTGCAGACTAGTGGAGGGGCGGGGTGCTGATCTGCAGGTGAGACGGTGAGCGCCACGGAGGCAAGTGGCATGGGACAGGACACGTGGTCTTCTCTGGCTGCTGGTCCATTTACCTCACACTTTTCATTTTTGTGTCTCTCTCCTCGTATACCCCCCCCCCCAAATGTCGTTACGGTAACACGAGTTTGCACTGGTGTGCGGCGTTACGCGGTGGTTCCTCCGTTTTGCCTCATATTCCATGCTTAGCGTACCAGATGTCTGTTTATGTTTCACCCAGCTCCGCGCCGCTTTCACCCCTTAGCCCCTTCCTCTCTCCATCAGAACACGCGCAATGTGAGCGGTAAAAAAGAAAAGGAAGGGGAGGAGGAGGTGGGGAGGGAGGGGGCGATATGGAGTCTTACATGTAGCCCTGTCTCAGCTGAAATCATGCGCATTCATCGCGCCTGCTATCTCCGCCTTTGGATGATGGCTGTGTGTACTTCTGCCCAACGCATGCATCAACCTATAATAATAAAAAAAAGGAAGAGCGGGGCAACAATGGAAACGGAGGCGCCCCTCCAGGCAGCTCTCTGCGAGGGGCAGGCTCGTACGGCTGATCGTCGCCGTCCTGCTGCAGTTGCCCTCGAAGCGCTGCGTCATGGACAGACATGATGATGCAAAACGTGTGTGCATCTTCCTTCACCAATCGCGCTCAGAGGTGCGCAGTTTTCGTCTCAGTCGATTTTTTATTCTTCTGTCTTTCCGTTCCCCCAGTTTTACTCAACCGTTATTGCTCGCCTCGTGTGCGCGTCTGTGAGTAGTTGCGTAGCGCCGCCACAGGAGACATGCGCTTTTTCGTCTTGTGTGCATTCTTGGCAGCTTTCTGCACGGTGGGACTGATCTTGCCTGCAACTGCACTGCGGGTGAAGCCCACCATCACCTCCCTCACTTTCGACGTGGGCAAGGAAGAGGTGTGCCTGTATTCGCTTGGAAAGGACTTCTACGAAGGCGTGACCATGCACTACCACGTCATGGAGGGGGAGAACGACTTCGACGTGTTTATCCGAGATGTCGACGGACACGTGATCTACGCGTCCTACGCGGGCGAGCATGGCGCTGAGGACCGCGTGTATTTCACGACACATGCAAAGAAGGAACATGCATACTGTATCGACAACCGGGACTACTCGGGCGAGCTGAAGGTGATTAAGATGGAAGTTGGGCTGACCTCTCTGAAGCGTTGGAAGAACCGCATAGACCCGCTGCGCAAGCTCATGACACGCACAGATGGCTTTGTGCTGGGCATGCACGATGATCAGATCCTGCTTCGGATGAAGGAACAGAATATGCGTGAGTGGGTAGAGAAGATCTTCACCATGCTGACGGTGCGCTTGGTGTCCGAGGCTGTCGTCGTGGCAGCCATCGCGCTGCTTAATGTCTCCAGCATCACTTATCTGTTCCGCCGAGCGTCCGCGCAGCGCCCGCTTACGGCAAGTACCGAGAGGAGATGATGTGTGCTACAACAAGTCCGCTATGCAGTGGATCTGTCCGACGCTTTCGTTGCTCATGTTCACATGAGCCCATGTTCGGCAAGTGACCTTGAGTGGGGAAGAGTGGCCATGGTATAGTAGATTGTCGTGCACAGCAGAAGTTTGACGGACACGGACACATACATGCTTGTAGAAATGTGGAAACCCGCGCGTGCTTCTGTGCTTTCTTATGTGTAGATGCAAGCTTGTGATCGCAGTGTTCTCTTACGGCTCTTTCTGTTCTCCATTCTGGACCTTATCGATGCTCAGATCCGCCTTTTTTTTTTTTGAAGAGACACTGGAGTACGAGACCGCACCATAGCCCGCCTCGGCGATACAGCAATGAATTGTTGTCGGCGGCTCCTTCGTTTCAAGTGGAGAAGGCACCTCATGCTTGACCCTCTTTTTTTTTTATTGGAGCGTACGCCAGCAGAGGGTAGTGACAGGTGTGCGCGATATCGCGCAGCTTGCCGGCACACGCGCTCGCACATTAGCACACCTTCTCACTGGGGTTTCTTCCTTACCCCGCGCACGACAACTGCGTCTTTCATCCCTTGCCTGGCTGCAAGGCCGACTCCTACTCGTGCCATGCTCACCGACATATCTCTAGCCACGTCTCCCCTCTGTAACTCTCGCCGACCCAGATCGCCACCGTATCCACACGCAGCATCACCCATCTTTCTTTCTCTCTTGCCCCCATCTGGCACAGACGGGCTTCCACAATAGACTTTCTTGATCTTTACCGTTTCTTCGACCGAGATCTCAGCACGTATCCCCGTCACTCGTAGGCATTCGCGTAAAATGTTCCGTCGCGCTACCCTTCCGATAGGCACCAGTCCTTCCCTGAGCGCCTTACGCACGGCGGCTCGCACTGGCTCCCACAAGCCCACGACACACGATTGGTCAAAGATCTTGCCTCAGTATATGCCCGCTGAGGCACGCGCCGTCTTGCAGGCACAAAGTCACCGCACCGTTTCCGCCGTAGTTCCTGGCAAGATGTTCATGCGCCACTGGATCGTGGCGGAGCAGTCGACGGTGTCTGTGGTGAATCGTGTTATTTCGGGCATGGTCGCGGTTTTTACCATGATTTGGGCAGCCGGGTACGCCACGCTGGGGTACAACGGCCACAACTCTGCGCACGTAGCTGGGTGGATCTTCATCGCCTACTGGGTGGTACTGCATACGCACATAATGTGGCTGGCTCCTACAATGCTAGGTCTCGCCCTTCTGGAGCTTGCACTCAACTGATTTTCAATAGGAAGGTGATGATGCGCCGGCGTGGCAATGTGAGTGGCGTTCCGGTGTACGTGTGGGTGTGTCATTCGTGGAGGGACCTGCAGCACAGTAAGTTGGTTTGGTGATCCTATCCTTGCGCTCCGGTTGTGAAATTCGGTGTGGGTGTTAAGCCAAATCTCGAAATGGTGCTACAACGGATTACTGTGGTGACAATGTATGACTGTGGTGGCAGCGGTGCGCTACCAGAGGGGAAAAGGGCGCGGGTGGGTGATGAGTTAGAGTGGTCAGGGGAGTGCTCGCCTTGACTCACTCGACTCCCTCATTTTCCGTCGCACATCGTATTTCTTTCTCTTGCGTTGTTTGCTCTCTGCACACCTGTTCACAAAACGTGCGCGTTCGCTGGACTTAGGTGGGAGAGAAGCGTGTGTGTGTGTGGGGAGGGCTGCTGCGGACACCTGGTATATTTTCTCTCCACATATGTGTGTGTGTGTGTGTTCTTCTTTTCGTGTCGTATGCGGGGGACTGTCCGCCCGCGATGCGTACCCATGCCTCCTTCCCCCTTAGCGACTTAGGCCACCGCTGCATTTTGACCTGTGCACGCGCTTCTCCTGTATTTCTTTTGCTTGTTATGTCGGTCGGCTGGCCGCCCGCTCGCACACCCGCCTCCTTTTCTTTCGCCTTTCTCTCTTTTTCTTTGTAGCCTCCCTTTTCGACCTGTGGAGCGTCGAGGCGACCGAAGACATCGACACAGACCCCCCCCCAATACCCGTACGCCTGAGGCGGAGTAGCTGTTTTTTTTCCAGCAGAGGTGTACGAGCCTGATGGTAATTGTGTGTGTGTGTGTGTGTTAGCGGGCACACAGCTCAGGGCGTGGTATCCAGGGTCTACTACCCCACTCTGTGTGGTGGGAGGCCAGGCATCTCCTTCATCTACACAAAACGCGGAAGCGTCGCCTCGAGTGACAAGGTCAGGCGCCTGCAACAGAGGGAGCTCAGGGGGATATATTACGATTGATGTCGGCGATGAACCTCTGAATGGCACTGTGTCAGTGACTTATGACAGTGGACACGCTTGCTCGAACGGTGCGGTGGGCAGCGTGTGGGTCTGATGCGAACGCATGCCACGCGATCCTCACTGCCTAGTTTTGGGTAGTGTGCGCCAAACCGAGGTGGGTGTACCGCAGAGGACCTGCAGAACGGGTCTGAGAAATTTGAAGTAGCGTGTCCCTGCTCCGGTGAGCGAATGGGCGCACTGCTGTAGACCTCGTCTGCCACTGTTCCACCCGACGCGATGGCGATCTGTGACGGTTCGGAGGCAGAGTGGAGCTTGAGTGATGATCAATGGCGGCGAATGGACATGTGTCGAGATATAAAAAAAAAAGTGTCTATGTTCTTCGAGCGTAATTCTATACCTCAACCTCGCTATATGCTCTGGCGTTGCCATGGGCGGAAGGGCGTCGGGGAGGGCTTGTTGGCCTGACGCCTTGATGGATGTTGAAGAGACGTCCGCATTCTACAAGGAGAGGTGCTTCCCTCTTCCCCCCACACACACCGACAAGGCATTTGCTGTCTCTGAACTTCAGCGCCCAGGAGTAGAAAACGAAATGGAGATGTCCGGTGGCGGCGACTCGGTGCGCATGCAAGGCGTCATGCAGATAGGTGTAGGCCATCCACTCGTTCTCAAGGGCGATGTTGAAGTAGTGACCGTCTGGTTTCGCTGCAGTGATCACAATACAATGAATCTGTGCCTTGGGCCGTGATCCCCGACAGCGAACTCTTCCACGGCCTTTCTCCTGCTTACCGTCCTTCCCTCGCTTCAGAGGTCAGGCAGTGCGTGTGCACCGGCCTCTGTACAACAACGAGGACCCGCGCGAGACTATTCTTTTTCACATAGCCCTGATCCCATTCCATAATGCTTCTTCTCTCACGCCTAGAACAAACTTGTCAAACCAGAAGCTTCTGTATGCGGTTGCGTTCTTGATGGACCCGATGGATCCCCACTTACGCTGAGTTGCGGTGGGCTGGTCCCCGAAAACGGCCGCTGCACGGGGCTCCTCGTCTAATGCGAAGCCTCGCACAGGCTCACGTCCGCAGAGATCACCATGAAGTATACCCGCTACGCATTGTGCCTCGCGAGCGTCGAAGACGCGGTTGAAGGCGGACGCCCCCTCCCCTCCATACACACACACACATACACGGAAGTTCTGATAATGTATGGCTCAACCCTCACACTGCTGATGGAGGGGGTACAGATGTCAGGCACGTCAGTCAGTTGCCTCGAGATCTCTGCCCATAATTCCCGTGTTCAAGCGACTAGCAGGTGAGAGATGGACAGCTGCCGGCGCTCACTGCTCGGAGACGAAGTGGATGCCGACATGGGATGAGCTGCGGCTGTGCTGGTAACACATGGATGCTCCCGCCTCTGGGGAGCTCTATCGCGGGCTCACGCACCGAAGGAAGCGGATCTGCAGGTGCTTCTTCAAGCTCCCTCCTCCCTGCTTCGACTCCTGTGACGCACGCAAGGCGTCACGGCAGGGCGGACTCAGGGTATGCTAGCTCATTCTCGAAGTAGCACCGACGACCGAGAGGACAGGGATGCACCGGAGACGGCGGCGCAAGCAACCGCGACGCATTCAGCCGTGACACCGGGCCTAGAGCCATCGCAACCTTCGAGAGCCCCGCGTTTGACAGGACGGGGAAGGGGCTGCCGTTCCGGCTTCGATTTGCTACTGAACGATGCTGTCGTAACCTTGCGCAGCGTCCACCCTTCCCAATCGTCAAAGTCAGGGCGTATACGGGGCAGGCAGTGCTTCTCATGCTCTCGGCGATCTGCGGGATCATATTCAACATCCGAGGTATGAGGCGAACATGGAAGCACAACGCAGCGCCGACCTTGCAGAGGGCCTCGCGCTGCCTTGGTACTCCTCGCGTGGCGATCGCGCAGGCTCACACTCTGTAGCGCATGGTCTCGAAACGAGCCGACACTGGACCCCGTGACCCTGATGTTTGACCGCCAGCAGCAGCATTAGACGTTGCCACAACGAAAACGGAGCACAGACTGGAAAACCACAAATTGGGATGTCCCTAGGGGCACACGATGGAGGCGCTAGCCAGCGGACTGTGGAAGCGTGACAGCGCACCGCACTGTGCGCTGCACATATGTGGCGCCTTCTCTTTCCTGTTTGCGGGAGCTTCGGCTCCCATCACATGGATGGCGTCTCTGTCATCACTGTTCTCCACAAGATCTATTTCCACGCGATGATGCAGTCCGCACGTCACAGTACCACTACATTGACTCAGCTGCTATGTGTGATCAAGGACCCGTTTCAGACGCTCCCGCGACCATTCTGCCGACGTGCCGAGCTGATGTTCTGTACACGACATGCGAGGGAGTACAGCTGTCGACAAGGGGAGGTGAGACAGGTGTTGTGGCGAGAATGCGCAGACTTCCGTCCTTGGAGCTTCAAATACGCGCATAGACACACGTGGATGATGCGGTGGAAAAGGACGTGCGCTCCTCTTCCTGGTACGTCTGTTGGTGTAGAGGGCCCAATCACTACACCCCCCACACACCACACCACACCACTGATCGATCGAGCTGAATGCGGAGATTCCCTAAAATGCACTTGATGCGGCTCCTGTGCAATATCTTCTCTCCCTTGTCTTATCCCTTCTCTCTCGCTCACGGGGTGAAAGAGCGGAAGTGCCCACACACAAGTGTGTTTTCGCGGGCACCGCTTCCTCTCGCGGCTTGCTGGCTCCACTCAAGCATTCGCGCCGCCGCGCACCTGCGACGACCTCTCCACTGCCTTCTTGATAGGTTTTCGTTGCTGCTGTACTTGTTCTTGTGGCTTTTTTATTGGAGGTTGACGACACCTGCGGTGTCGTTCACCAGTTGGGGTCTTCCTCTGCGCGTGCAGCTCTCGCTTGTGTCCTTCTGCTTGCAGCGATCTCTGGAGAAGCTGCATACGTGGGTGAAGATTTGCCTTCCGAGGACGGCTTCCACGAAAGTTTTGTTTCTGACTGAGGTGACGGTGTGTAGAGGGTGATCGATGCGTTGATGGCAGACAGCCCACCGTCCGAGCACCCATCCACCGCAAAGCGACAAATCGCAGGCAATTGCGACGCTCGAGCATCTTCGTCAGAGTGGCCATAGGACACTCAGAGAGACGGTGTGCTCGTGCACAAGCCGCCCACTGTAGAGAAGTGGCGGCGTACCGATCGAGACCGACTCAAGCACTGCGCCTCCGCGGTCTTTGGCACCACGGAAAATAAGTTCTTTGGTGCTCATGACGACGACTGGAAGAAGGCAGATGCTCGATCTGCATGTGTGCCAGTGCCAGAACATACCACCGCTGCTTCTCATGCTGCCGGAGAGAAGCCCACAACCATGTCAGAAGTGCCGTTCTCCCAAGAACCTTTTCTGTTCTCTCTCTCGGTCGCTGGGCCTACCGCGGTGACAACAACTTCAGTGGCGGTAACCACAGTGGATCCAGTGCCGAGACAACCACAAGAGCTCGCTGTAGTTACCGAAGAGGCGCCAATGTTCACGGCCACCGAATTGGTCAAACCAAGTCGCTCTTACAGCAGAGGGACAGGGGGTGGTATGCAGCGCTATGAGAATGTAGCAGTCGTCAGTGACTTCGGCGAGTACGGTGCACCTGCCGGCGTTGAATCAGTCGTGCCTGCCATGCCTCACGAACGAGGCATGGGCACTGTTCAACCACGGTTGACAAGACCAGCGCCTGCAATGACGTCCCGCACGAATGCAGAGCACACGAACACGGTGATGATTTCAACTCCCTCGGCGGTCACGCTCAAGGCTGTTGCTTCCACCGCAGTCTGGTCATCCGATCCAGCCTCCTCCTCGGTTTCCCGGCCGTATCAATCCTATGGACTTCTGCTCCTGTGCTTTCGGCGATGGTGGCCCTGGCGAGCGTGGCGTGTGTGCGACAGCGGACTGCGTGGCGGCCATTCACGGCATAACAGCACTGGTGACGATGACAGCGCACATCTCCTGTGCGCTGCGACAGCAGAACCACGCTACAGGGTTGATGATCGTAGTGGCAGGGACGATGACGACTACCACAACGGCGGCCCCGTGAAGTTCCTTCATCGGCTGTCGATGGCTC
Source organism: Leishmania tarentolae (assembly GCA_033953505.1). Taxonomy (NCBI): domain Eukaryota; phylum Euglenozoa; class Kinetoplastea; order Trypanosomatida; family Trypanosomatidae; genus Leishmania; species Leishmania tarentolae. The sequence continues at coordinate 568,243 of CP119838.1, forward strand.
TCGGGCGTCTCTCGTTTCGTACAGTAAGGCAGGAAGGAAGCGGCGGTCGTGCACCATGCACCACTTCTGCCGCCACTCGCTGCCGGCGCCGCGGCGTTCGAGGGATGGGAATGCTTCTCCGTGACGGCGCTCGTATTTTCCTCACTTTCCTCCTGTACTGCTGCTGCTGCTGCTGCTGCCCATTTGTAAAGAAGCTGGCTGGGGAGACTACGCGGCGCCGCAACAGCGTTATCGTCGTTGCTGCGAACACAACCGAAAGTGTGATTCTCGTCATCAGCCGCGCCTGGGGACAGCACCGGGGCCTTATTCTTTTAGCTACTGCATGTGCCCTTGTGTCTTGGTTTGGTGCACCGCTCGCCCAGGCTGCTTTTGTGTGGTTGTGGGAGAGTGAAGAGTTATTTTTGGCGAGGATGCATTACGTGGGCTTGCCAGACGCGCTCCGTACACCAACGCACCCAATCGCAGTGCTGCTGCAGCAACCAATCGTACCACCAGCATTGGTCTCACTGCCCCGGGTCTCAGCACTGTCTGGCAACGATGGCGGGGGCGGAGCTTCTGAAAGGGAAACTTCTGAATTGGAGGTCGTGCAGAAGTCTCTGTTTCGGAAGCTCTATGAGGGCTACCGTACACGCAGTGCTATGCTAGCCATGGAGGGGCTGCGCTTGTCATACGTGCAACGACATCCGCGGCTCTTTTTTTTCCTTTCCACTCGTACTCTGACACGGTCGCAGGTGCCGTCGTGGACGTTGCACGTGGTGGAGGACGGCTGCGCCGAGTGCCTGCAGGGCCAAGGGTATGCAGAGGCGCTGGAAAGGGCGGCGGCTGAACTCAACCAAACCTCATCACATGCTGCAGAGGACAATAATGTGTCGGGTGAGGTGCCTTTGCAGGTTCAGGGGGCGGTGTTTGCTACGTCGAACGCACCACTGGGCCGTATCGGGCCGATGCTGCTGGCGATGGCGAGCGTAACAGACGATGTGGAGGTGGCTTTGGAGCTGCGCAAGTGGCGCTGGCTGGCGTCGGTGAGAGCCAGCGAGGTCGGGAAGGATTCGCCTGGTGTACGACGCGGTTCCTCTAAACACGCCTCCCACACGCCCTATCTGGCGGTGCTTGGTATTCCCTCCACCGATCAACCGGCTCGCATTGCCTTGCGGGAGGCGCAGCGACAGACATGGCTCACATACCATGAGGTCGCTCGCGCAGAGACAGGGTTTGATGGAGCGCTGCTTCCGCTGTACATTTTCGGGGCTGTGGAGCGACCTGCTTTGACTCGGCAGCCTACAGGTACGCCGCTGAAGACGAGCGCTCCCGGCGATGGGGAGGGGGCTGACCGCGAAAAAGGCAGGGCGGCTGGAACGCCTTCGCAACTTGATGGTGCCTATGTGAGTGTCGACAGCCAGCGCCTCAGCACCAATCCCTCACTGCTCCTGCCGCGCATCGACGAACTCGCCGCCGCGGTGGAGCTTCGGACGGCGACACTTGCTGCGACAGCTAGGGCGACCATCGCGACCGACGAAGATGCTTCGCTGCTGGAGATGCCTACCATCACGCAACGAAGGCGTCGAATGACCCTTCGGCCCTCGTGGCGGAGGGAGCGCTCCATGGACTCGCCCTGCGACGTCATTGTGGATCGAACCGTTACGATGACAGAAACCTCGGCAACCCCGCCATCGCTGCCGCTTCTGCAGGTAGCAAACGACCTTTCCCTACCTGTTACACCCCTTTTCACCTCGCCCGCGCGACTTGTGTGCTACGCATCGTCAGCCCTCTGGCAAGAGGCGCTGGAGCATCGTGATACTCTCTGGATCGACATGCTGACGGACCGGCGTCCTACCACCGGCAAGACCATCGGCGGGGAAGGGAAGTGGGGGCTGAGAGCGGAAGTGGGCATGAGCCAAAAACTGATCCTCTGGCTAATGTACGCATATTGTAACTTCCCGGAAGTGCCGTTTATCATGAAGGGTGACGATGATACGTACATTAAGGTGCCGCAGTACCTGAGCGACATCCGCTACCTGCGGCGGGGCCGTAAGACACGCGAGCCACCACCGCACGACATGGATAGGGAGCACACCACCGCTGTGAACGAACAGCTTGCCATACCGACAGAGGAGTGCCTGTACTGGGGCAGCATGCGCCGGTGGAACGGCGAGCTGTACTTCGGTGCTGGCATGCTTTTTCTGCTCCACCGTCGCCTTGTGCAGACCGTCGTGGAGTTGCGTACGGGGTTTAACAACGACGTGCTGTACCTCGCCGCGTCTGATTACAGCGCCGCGTATGCCCATTCCTACTACGCGAACATGATGGACCACGAGGACGTTATGCTAGGCAAGTTGTTGAGGGAGCGACGCTTCCGAGCAGATGAACTGTGTCCGTTTCGGCGTCACTGGTATGTTTGGGAGGACCTGCACCGCTTTCATGATCTTCACAGCGGCCGCGTGCACAACGTCACGTGGGCTTCTGTCACTCTGCACCGGTGCCGCCCTGCAGACGCTCATTACCTGCACTACTTTTTTGCTCAGGAGTATCGCTACAGCGGCAGGGGGGGAGTCGCCGAAGGAGGCTCGGGGGGTGATCTAGCACTACACAATGAGCGTGCGGAGCACGCGGCCCGTCAGGCTGCGCAGAGTTGGGTGGCCGAACGTTTGGGACGCGTGCTGCAGGCAAGTAGCGACGATTCAGAGAGTGCGGCACGCAAGTTTCGCGCTCCGTCTTTTACGGACGCGGAGAAGGAGGCGGGATGGTCCAGCCTCCCCGACGTTCGTTGGGCGCTGCAGAGGGACCGCAGTGTGCACACACCACCGTATCTCTCCGCTCGTGACGGGGTAGCCATCAACGATGTGGAGTACATCCCGTTCACCGATGGCGTTCTCCTTCCGAATGGGTGGAAGGCACGCATTCTTTTGTGATGACTGAGCAAGGGGAAAGAGGGTGTGCTGCGGCCGACCGAGAATGTCTGGCGAACACGTTCCTGGTGCATGGCATAGTTTTGTATCCGTTGTGCTCGCCATCACGCATTACTAGTTCGTGTGGTGGCAGAGGAAATTGTCTGCGTGTGGGGGATTGTGTGCGTGTGTCGATACGCAATTTTATCTCCGCGCCACTTATGCCAGGCTGAACCCCCCGGAAAGAAGGAGAAACACATGCGAAGGATATCACGAACGTCTGCCCATTCCCCTGTCCGCGACGCTCTCTTTGACACGGAGCGATCTTTGTAAGATGGCTACTCTGCCCCCTTCACTTTCCGGCACTCTGGCCTCCATTCCCCTGCCCATCGCTGCGGCAGAGACCACACAAAGACATGATCACTCGCGGACTACCATGCGCATCGCTCTCCGTCAGCGCCCCTCGCAGAGGGATCAAAGGGAACTGAAAAGTGGAAAATGTTGACAGGGCGCGCGAGCTACACCATCATTCTTGCTGCTGTGGTCCTGATTGCGCTGTCTTACTCACGCGGGTATGTTCGTCTCATTTTTTGCCACCAGCGCCACATTCTCCATCTTATCTTTCTCGGTCTCATTTTGTTTCACGCTCACACATGCTCCATCGTGCCGCTCTTCTTCCCCTGTCGCTGGGCTGCCCTCCTACTCCAATAAAAATGGGCGTATCCACCCTCGTAGATACGGCGACGGTGACTGATGTATGACCATACATCTCGGTTCTGTTGTGCGTGTTGCCGTCGCTCTCGGTCCGTGGCGCTTGCGTAAGTCAGTGTGAAAGTTTCTCTGTTCGTGCGGGAGGACGCAGTGTGGTGCGACGGCGGAGCGAGGGAACGGGACAGTGGGGGGGACGCCAACGAGATGACAACTGCTTCCGCAGCTCTGTGTAATCGTAGTTCCCGTAATTGCTCTCTCTATAAAGCACCACCGCTGTGCACCCGACCCGGAAGCCGGTTGCACGACATACCTGCACAGTATCCTGCTCGGCACTGCAGGTGGACTGAAGCGGCCGTATACAGGTGAGAGGCTATGCTTCGTGTGCCGCTATCGTGGCAGCAACGCCAGATGCACTGAGCCCCGCACTGCGGCACGGGGGACTGAGGTCAACAACCCTTCTGGTGACCACGGACGCCTGCTCTATGCTGCGACATCATGCCACGTGATCTACGGGCGACGTTCCTGACACACTGCGTCTGTGCGGCGCAGCACAATAGTTCTAAGAGGACGGACGGGCAGTCGCATCTGCCGATGTGTGTGCCCGATACTTTGGCTACGTGTTGTGACCACCGTGGCCATCACTCTAATGCTGCAGTGCTCAGCGGCATCACGGGGGTGCGGGCAGATGTGGAGATGATGAAGACGCTACCAAGCAGGAATGCCGTAGGCTTGGTGGCATGCTCATGGACAGCGGATGCGCAGCAGGCTTTTTCTTTTTGCCAGAGGTGACAATCCAAGGGTGTGACCGCGCCCCATTTCTTATCTTGGACACTGCGCGTGGTGGAGGACAAGTGGAGAGGGAGCGCCTTGGCAGCAGCTACCTACAAGCGGGCACTACCGCGCCACGGGGTGATTGGTGCCGAAGAACTCGCGTGTGTGTTGGGTACAACGCCTGCGCCACTCCCACTGGTTAAGCTGATACTTATTGCAATGACAACTGTGACGTACAATGTGTGTGTGTGTGTGTGTGTGTGTGTGTGTTACTGCCAAGCTCTAACTGTGCGCTTGAGTGAGCTAGTTGCGCCCACCGCGTCGCCGGTTCCACAGCTCATCAAGTGCACCGCCTCCTGCCCTCGAGCAGGACCCTGGATGTGGCTCTTTTGGATCAAGGGTTTCCGCCCGCACGAGTATCAATCCGGCGCCGGCCGCCCTGTACTTCGGCAAAAAAAAAGATAAAGAAGGGCAGGATGCAGCTGTTGGACTCATGGCCCTTATTTGCTCACAGGGAAGCTCGTCCTAGACGACCAGCCTGTAGGCGTATTGCAATGGAGATGAGAGAGTGGCACTTGTGCATGCGCATAAACGCAGACTGGTGTGTAGTCCCATTGCACGGGGATTCGAAAACGCACTGCACTGCAGAATGTGGGGTCTTTGCATTCCATACTTTCCACAGACTTGTGTCTACTTGTATGCACTGATGCGCTCGACGCGCCGCTAATCTCAGCGTCAATGGAACGGTGTTGAGCGTTCACGGGATGAGGCCGATGCTTGCGTGCATGTCTATGCGTCCAACATTTTCCCACTCACCTTGATGCATCACGGAACGGTCACCGTAGTACTTTCGCATATCCACTCGGGGCTGTGCATTCCTCAGATCTTATCTTTACCAGGTACGTGACCGTCGATTTTTGTGATCTCTTTCCTGAGGGCGTGTACAGTCTCGCTCAGCGTCACGAGCGCCGCCCGCGTGTGCGGGTGCATTTTCCCTTGTATGCGTTTAAGTGCAAAGGGAAGCGCGAGTACTCGTGACTCTGGCCGCGGGCACCCTGTCGTTGGGACTGCATCACGTTTCTCTTGCGACGTTTAACGACCGAATATACACAGAGGGGTTTGGCTCACACTCTACTGGGGCTACACACGTATCTATACAAACACGTCTCACTGCACTCCTGCGCCACAATGGACAAGTATACAAAGGTGAAGAACATTGGCAAGGGCAACATGGGCACCTGCACCCTTGCCCGTAACAACGAGGATGGTAAGTACTACGTCATCAAGCAAGTTGACCTCACTCGGATGAGCAAGAAGGACCGGCAGCAGAGCCTGAACGAGGCGCGAGTACTTAGCTCGCTTCGACACCCGAATATCATCAACTATATTGACAGCTTTCTAGCCCGTAAGTCGGACAACCTTTGCATTGTGATGGAGTACGCCGAAAGCGGCGACATCAGTACACGCCTAAAGAAGAGCTGCGGCGTAAACGTGCCGGAGAGGCAGGTGTTGGACTGGTTGATACAGCTTGTGCTGAGTCTCGAATACGTGCATCAGCGCAAGATCCTCCATCGTGATGTCAAGACGCAGAACATTTTCCTCACCCACGAAAATCTGATCAAACTGGGTGATTTCGGCATTGCTCGCACACTGGCGAACACGTACGACCAAGCCCAGACCTTTGTTGGCACACCTTACTACCTGTCCCCAGAGCTGATTTTGGAGCAGCCCTACGACCACCGTAGCGATGTGTGGGCGCTAGGCGTAGTCCTGTACGAGATGCTAACGCTCAAGCACCCTTTCAATGCAAAGGACATGAAAGGGCTTCTGCAGCGCATCCTTGCTGTGCATTATGACCCTCCGCCAACCATGTACAGCCCCGCGTTGCGGGGACTGGTGGCGCAAATGCTGGTGCGCGACCCAGCTAGACGAATAAAACTGGAGGACATCTTGAAGATACCTATAGTTCGTGAGCGCATTCAGCAATGGCTTAAAGAGCCCGACGTGGTGCCGCAACACTACATACGCTCCCTCTGCAAGCACCACCTTCTGCCGGATTTCCGTGATGAGGGAGCTGCCTTGCCCTCCACCAGGTCCGCTGCAAGGGCTGCTGCCGCTATGGCACACGAAGAGTGGCTCACCACCTCTGAGGCTACCTCAGGCCAGACAGACGTCAATGGAAGCCCCCGCAACGACCCTGGAAAGCACTCTGATGTGACGCCAAATGGGCCCTTCTCCATCCCCCCCACAACGGCGCATGCCGCTGCAACGGCTTGTAGATCAAATGCCGACAATGGCTCTTCAGACGCGGGGCGACCAACCATACCAGCTCTCAAGCCGTATACCAACCTGCCGCAGCTGGGAATGGCCTCGCCTCAGCCGTACGTGCCCCATCTGCCACTGGTTCATCCACGGAGGCAGAGCAGCAACAACGTTTCTAATCCCTCTCGACTATACAGATCCCCTTTTAGCATTCCCAACACTGCACGATCAGCCGCGGTTCCAAGCACGCGGCAGCAAGGTGAACCTGTGAGCCAATCCTCGCCGGCACTGCAGCCGGTGCCGCGATCTACTGCTCGCACCAAGGCTTTTAAGAGGGCCTACGGACACCCGTACTTGACCCCGTCCCACTTTTCCCCATATCCCAGCAACCATCTCGTGGCCAACTCACGCAAGAACCCGAGCGACATTCACCGTCCGCAAGCCAACAGGCCCTCAGAGCCTTACCTGAACCCTCTGTATTCTGCGCCTCGCCAGATGGCTCCCGGGTACAGGCCACTAGTCCCCCTTCCGCCGCCTCCCGACATCAAGGCGATGCTACAGCGCGCCGCTGCTGAGCGTGCACGACGCTGAGAATAATTCCCGTGGTGGTCGCGGTGGAACTTCGTGCAGATAGGCAAGCTTAAAGGAACCCAAGACAAAGCCCTAATCGTGTGGCGTGCCCTTCAACTATTCTGTAAATTGCTCTGCAAAGCTGCTGCAGTCTCTGGAGGCGACTCGTTTGGTGTGGTTGGCGCACGTGTGAGCGTATGCGCGTCATGGTTGGTCTCCCACCCTCTCTCCTCCAGACTACCCCTCCGCTGAGACGACTTGCGCGCTCCCTCTCTCTCATGCTCCTCTTTCCTCACTATGCCATTCATCCATTGCACCTTTTAAAAATTGTCTGCGACCTCCATGCGTGTGTGTACGTGTGTGGAAGTGGGTGCCACTCGCATTGTATTGTCGACTTTGTTGTTGTTGCTTTCTCTACCCTTTCTTTGTATGATGCACATAGGTCCAAACCCGCTCGCACACGTCTTTTCGATCCTTCTCCTGCTCCTCCTCAATATCTTTCTTGTTGAACATTATGTGCCTTCTGTTTTCGAACCCTTTCTCTTCACGACTGCCTCACCCTCTGCTTATTGCTCTTCTCACAAGTCTGTTTTTTTTTTTTTTCGTATATGTGCTTCTCTCCGTCTTGTGGAACCATCGGCACCGTCGGTTCTGAGCTCTCTAGGATTTCTTCGAATTTCCCCTACCCCGCCAACACCCGTACACGGTCTCCCTCTCCCCGTGTGTGTGTTCCCCCGTTCCTCCCTTTTCTCGCTGTTCTCAGAAACCCCCCGGGTGGGGGGGGGACGGGGGGGGGGCGCTCATTTGTGCAGGTGTTGGCGGAAGGAGGCGAGTTGTGTTTTCGTCGCCGTGGTGATCGTCTCTGGCTTCTCCTATTGGTCTCCCCGACTGCCACTCTTGTTTTTCTGGAAAATAGATCGTGTATAGCTAGCTTGATATGTGCGTATGTGGTCGTGAAGGCGGACGACATCTAAGCACTTGCACAGGCCCTTTGGAATGCGGGTGATGTCTGCTATAACTGGAATGGGAAGCGAAACAATATTGTGGAGCGTTTGTGCACTTTCTCCTCCATCATGTGATTGCACAGTAGAACACTCATGCACCTACCAACACCATGAGCACAGCGACACTTCGTCTTTGTGTACTGTGCTACATCATAGCTACGGCCAGGAAGCCCGCAGCTAAGCCTTCGGGGTGGGCCACAGCGCACCAATCTTGCTCGTCAGTCAGAAGAAGCTTCTAAATGAACTTTTGGTGGAGGCTACTCTTCGACTCTTTTCCTCATTACTGAGAGCGTTCCCGCAGCCTAGCCCTCGCCACTCTTCGTTGCATCCCCGCTATCGTCTTTCTCGTTTCTGCAGGACAGCGCTTCCCTTTCTTTGTTGTTCTTCGGTCAGTCGCGGCGGCACTCCACTCCAACACGCGTGCGGAGTGGACGACGAACCTTCCTCGAAAACCACCTTCATCCACCCGTGCGCTATCACTTTATTTCGAGGGCCGGTGCACTGCTGTGGACCCCCTACCTCATAGAAAGCTTGGGAGGCTGATCTGTTTTATGCACGGCGACGGATGAGTAGCTCGCCACAGCTGATTCCTTCGAGTCTTCCTCCGGTCAAGAAAAAGAGCGGAACACACCATTTGACGTCTTCCTTTTTTTCTCGGTGATGGAGGGCGTGGAGTGGGGCGAAGGGGAGGAAGAACTGACGCACTACTTGCACGAAGAGCTCCCGCGTGTCTCAGGTCTCCCAGTGAGCATCCGCTATCGGACTTTTGCGTCACCAGCGCAGGACACGAACGTTCGCTCTGGACGGTCTGCTCACGACTTTTACTTGCACCGCCGCCGCCGCCTCGACTCAACCATCCACGCAGAGCTGACTGACTGCGGCATCTCGGTCGTACAACCTCTGCAGTGCATACTGACGAACTCCTTTGCAGTTGCGCAGCGACAACAGGCAACGTACCAATGGCTCTCGCAACGGCACACTGCTGACGAAATTCTCCACCGTTTTGCTGTGGACAGAAAGCTCAACGCGGCGCCCTGTCTAGCTGCCGTGAACCGCGCGCTGAGTGTGCTTGCCCGAGAAGGCGGGGCAGACGCCGTCCTTGACGTCCTGGAAGATGTACTGCTGGACACCGATATTATTCCTCTCAGCACACTGCTCGGCGCTATCAAGGCGTTGCCGAGTCACCCTGTGCAAGCAGCCCGGGTCGCACTCACCTTGAAGGGCTCGCTCGGGTCGCAGACGGTACCCTCGAGCGTGTGGGGTAACCTCGCCGCCGCCCTCGCACAGGCGTCATTGCAGATGGCAAAGCCCCTAGAGGATCACTTCATGGAACTGTTTGAGCGTGTGCTTGCTATGGTTCGCGAATCCACCGGTCGGCTGAGTGAATCACTTGTGGTGGCATTTGGTCGATGCTTGCTCTATAGTAGCAAGCCTAGCACCGCCGCGATGCACCTGGTCCGCGAAGAGTTGCTCAGTGGCCGCAGTCGAGATGGCTATATCGATGCACCGCTGCACCTCGGCGCCTTTCTGAGCGATCTCCTCGTGCGACTGTGCTGCGAAGACGAGAAACTCGGGACACCCCGACACTCTAACGCTGACACAGATACCTTCACCTTCTCTTGTGATGTCATAAAGCACGCGTTTGCAGTGCGTGTGCAGTTGGCCCCGAAAGTCTTCGATGAGGTGCTCGCCTTGTGTGAGCGGCGGAAAGAGTACTACCGTATGTGCATCTTGTTTGTTTGCATGTGTGTCTTGTCGACTCCGTCGCTGGTGTCATTCCTCAGGGTGGTTGAAGTGGTGACACAGATTCCAGAGCTGCGCCCGGCGCTGCGGCGTCTTTTGCCGGTGAGCTGCACGGGCTTCTTCCTGTGGTGTTTGCAACGGTACCCTGGACTTTATCAGTCACCTGTGGAATCACAGAAGAAGGCCACACGGCATGTGTGTATGCTGCTCGGCTGTCTAGCTGTGGAGGAAAGCAATGCAGGGGAGTTGCCGGCTTTGCTGAAGGTACTTACGCACGATACGGACGTGGACTCTACCCTGGCTGCCACTGCCGTGTCGGCGGCTGTGCATCGGTTTCGTGAGGTGAACTGTACCGCTGACAAAGCCGTCTTTGCTGCCCTCCAGGCCCAGCACGAGGCCGTTCTCTCAGCTGTGTTAGAGATGCCTTTGAGACTGATCAGTCAGGCAGTCTCTCAGCCCGCAGCCACCCTCACTGTCGAACTCCGTCGACTCTTGCCATCGGAGTCGGTGTACTGTACAGTGTTGAGCGCTTCTGCTGTGGCGATGCTGGCGACGCGGCCGGCCTCTGAACAAGCGTTTGTGCGCATGATGGAGTCGTATCAAGGCAACGGTGGGGCCGTTGCACTTCTCCCATTCGAGTGTGTATGTGCATCCTTTGGGCTGCCGGATACTGCAGTCGGGATGCTGCGCACGTGGCGCTGCCAGTACACTTGGCTAGCTGTCTTACCCGTTGGGCTTTCCCTGCAGCTGGATGGGCTGACTGCCTGCAGCGTGTGTTGCGCCGCCTTCGCCGCTATTCAGCAGGCGCACAAAAAGGTTATTTTCATCTGTGGCAGCGAGGCCGAGGTGGTAAAGGCAAGGGAAAAGAAAGTGGAGCCGGTGATTGTGATGGAGGCGCTGGTGAGGCGCTTGCTGGGTCAGTGAGGCGGCACAGGCGGTGTAAGAGGGACTATGCGGAGTGTGGGCGATCTTACGTGCGTGCAACGACCTTCTCTCTACGAAACATGCACTGCCCATCTTTCCTCCTCCTCACTCTTGTGTAAAGTTTGTGAGGCAACTCCACTCACCGTCTTGGACACCGACACAGCTGCATCCGCGCACATGGAGGGGGCTCCCAAGGAAGGCACTGAGCAAATAATGTGTAACTCGCCGAGGTCTACTCCGTTTCTGTATGGAATAAAGGAGAACACGGCACGCCCCCTTCGCTCTTTTCGAACCTGTTTCCGCTGTTGTCAGTGTCCACCACGCACGCTGCAGCACAGGTGCTTTGCTCTTGTGCTTGTGTTGGCAGAACGCGATCGTGCACATGCCGCCGTCGGTGGTTCGTTGGAGTACTGTATGCAGCAGCGTCACTTCGAGGGGAGACGTGCTTCCTTTCTCGACTTTCTTCGCTTTCCACCATCGATACTACCGCCTCAACCTTTCCGTATTTTTTTTTATGGGATCTACAACTCGTCTTGTTCTCCACAGAAACCTTGCACCACCTCTTGGTGCTCCGTCATCCACACGCACGCGATACGCTTCTCGAGGACGACCCCCGCTATTTCTCCTGGGAATCATTTTGGCGCGTGCACGGGAGGATACAGAGCTGGTGGTTCTCCAGCGCAGCACACATACAGCTTTCTTACGAGCCCCTTCTCTTCTTTCTGCCCCTGCTCACTGCCTGCGCCATTCTTGTCAGCAATGGCGTCACCTGCGGCCACAAGTGCCGAGAATTTGCCAAAGCCGTTGCACACGTACCCGGAAAATGTTCCACCCAGCAGCAAGATCCTCTCACACTGTGGCTTTGACAGTCGTCGCTTCAACGCCGTCGCCTACCTCGGCGACAACACCCTGCTCACTAGTGGTGGCAAATTCGTGCTCTTTGTGCATGTTGACTCTGGTGCAGTGGAGTCGCAAGACGGCCCCCAGGATGGTGCGGTGGGTGCGGTTGCTGCGCACCCCAGCGGCTCGTCGTATGTGGTGGGTGAGCGTTGCCCTGTAAACCCGCTTCTCCGCGCGTACAGCTGGCCCTCTCGGACTCCATCCAAAACCTTTGCAGGCGGTGCAGAGGTGGGGTATAGCACGCTTGCCTTCAACGTGGACGGAAGCCGACTCGCCTCAGTCGCAAGCGCTCCCGACTACACCCTTGCCATCTGGGATTGGGAGAATACCTCTCTACTGTTACGGAGCAAGTGCTTCAACTCCGACGTGCACAGCGTTGCCTTCAGCCGCTTCAATGACGCACTGCTCGTTACGGGTGGGGTCGGCCACATTAAGTTCTGGATGATGGCAGATACCTTCACCGGAAAGAAACTCCAGGGATCACTCGGTAAGTTTGGGCGCCATGAAATATCCGACATTGATGCGTTTGTCGTCTTGTCGGACGGCAAGGTGCTTTCGGGGTCGGACTGTGGCGACCTCCTCTTATGGGAGGGAGACCTCATCACGTGCACCTTTGCCCGCGCATTTACCGTCGACGAGGGTGAGGCCAAAGGAATGGGACAGGCACCTCACGATATTCAGCCATGCCACGACGGCGCTATCCACTTTGTCTCTCTGCAGGGCCAGTACGTGGTCACAGCCGGCGACGACGGATACATGCGCTACTGGGACCTTCATGAGTTAGAGGTAGCGGAAGGCACAGGACTACCGCCGTACTACGCACCGAAATGCCTTCACGAAGTGTGTGTGCTGTCCGCGTTGCGCATCCGCTCCGTTACACTCGATGAAGAGCATCAACAGTGGGTCATCCTCGACGAGTTTGGCACTATCGCCACACTGCCCTACCCTCTGCATAATGGCAAGCTCGACACGATAGAGCGGGAAGCGCAGGGGAAGCTTCGGCTCAACGGCGTTCCACTCACGTGCGCCGCGGTATCTCCCGTGGAACATGTCGTCGTCACCGGTGGAATGGACGGGGTTGTGCGCTGCATCGACTACGTGTCCTGTGCAGAGCGGTGCCGCTTGGAATGGCCCCGTAATCTGCGCAAAGACCCAGTGCCAGTGGCGGACATGAAGGTACTGGTGCCGCACTCGACGGCGCAAAGCATGCTGGTCGTGGCTGGCTTTGGGGACGGCACAGTGCGGCTACTTGAGATCGGTGAAAATAGCTGCAACATACGAGTCACTGGGCAGTGGAAAGCGCACGCGGATGGGCTCTTCGCGCTGGCCGTGAACCAGGAGGCGTCGCAGGTTGCTAGTGTCTCCCCCAGCGGCCACGTTTTCTTCTTCAGCGTCGAGACAGCATCCTGCACGCTTCACCCTGTGGGCTATTGCGTTGGACCACTGAAGAACCCCACTAGTGCGACGTGGGACACACAGGCTGTGGGTGGATACGGTGGTTGCCTGCTAGGTTTCGAGGGTGGTCAGCTGCTCTCGATCCACGCGCCAGCACCAGGCTCTGTGCACCACGACGTGGGGTACGAGTTTCCCTGTGCTTACGACCTGGTAGCGATCCGCCAGCGTCAACTGCCACCGCCAAAAACGGAGGCTGAGGAGCTGGCGGTTGATGACACGGGTGCGACTGCACTGGAGGAGGAGGATCTCGGGCCATGGCCGATCGCTTTCGTCGTGCACCTTCCAGGGGAGGGCTTTGCCATTGGCATGGGTAAGGAGGAGCTAGCGTACGTGTACCAGTGCACCATCCGATACGCGAACCGGTTGGCCCTGCCTCCTCTGCCCCCGACCGGTGTGGAGCCACCAGACTACGTCGAAGATCCGGCGCTCAACATCTGCTACCGTGACTGCGTACCGCGTCAGGCTTTTGTCAGTCCGAACGGCGCTCTTGTCGTGTGTGCAGACCGCAATCGGCTACTGCTGCGGGAGGCCACAAATCGTCCGCAGTTATTTATGCTCGGCGCTGCGCACGACAGCACGAGTGGCGCAATCACCGGCGCCTTTCTTTCTTACAATGGCAGCATGGTGATCTCTGTCGGCACGGATGGCCTCGTTGTGGCACAGCTGCGAGATGGCTGCACAGTCCCGCATCCCTTGCCATCTCTCACCGACGACGTTATACTCGCTCAGCCTGGCCCCGACATGGTTTTTCCGGCGTCAGAAGCCCCACCAGCTGTTGCGCTTGCTGTAGAGGGTTCGGAGGCTGCTGAGGCACCTGCTTTGTCGGTCCAGGAGCAAAAAGAGGCAGACGATGCAGCTCGGGTGGCAGCGCAGAGGGAGGCGAAACTGCAGCGCTTCTTGAATGAGCTGGGGAAGGTGCGCGACGCGTACGCTGAGCTGGTGCACCTCAACGAGCAGTTACCGTCTGGTCAGCGGCTTAGCAGGGTCGAAATGCAGCTGGATGCGTCGCTCCAGGATGCCCTCAACGCGGAGAAGCAGCACCGAGTGCGCGAAGCTGAGAAGGAGTATATCTTGCCGACTGCCCGTGCCGATGTCCAGACGGCGAAGCTGAAGAAGCGCTTTCTTGACAACCTGCTCTACGACCGGTTTGAACTAGCGGCTATTGAGGAGGACTTCTCCGTCGCCTCCTTGCGGCTCTTCGACCCACAGCACTCCATTGCCAAACTGGACGCGGCTGCTCGTCAGCTAGCCGAGTCAGACGGTGAGTCGGATGGGGAGAACCAAGAGGACGAGGGAAGCGACAGTGAGCGGGATGGCACCGGTGCAGACGCAGCTGCGACAGGGCACACAGTGGCGGCTGACTCTCAGGCAGCCCGCGTCCACGGCGCTGCCACCCAGGAGCGTCCTGAAGATCTGGCTGGAGCGGCCACCATCTGCGCCTCCGTGCAGCAGCAGCTTCACAAAATGGACACACGCCGTCGAGAGCGGCAAGAGCGGCGGGACGGCTATGCGCGTTTGTTGGAGCGGAAGCCGAACCCAGCGATCGACGACGCAGCACTGAAGGAGCAGATCGCGATAGACATCAAGAACCGAGGTGAGTGCACGTTCCGCACAGATGCAGCGTACCGAGGTGATCATCAGTACCGTCCCACCGCAGTTGCAAAGCTGCAGCGCATGATCTACCTTATGGAGGACATTGTGCGCATGAAGACGTCCTTCAACGAAGACCTGCTCAAGCTGCGGGAGGAGAAGCGGCACACTCTCGCTCGTCTCAGTTCTTTGCGCGAGGGCTACGGAAAGGTGCTGTTCCAGCTGGGATTGTGCCCGTCGCCTGAAATGCCACATCTATCCCTCACTGTTGAGGAGGAGCCCGAGACCCTCTACACGATGGACCGCGACAAACTGGAGGCGTACAACAAACAGAAAACCGAGGAGAGGGCCAGAGCTGAGGCGATGAAAGCGCATCGTGGTTTTGGCGCCGACCTGGCCGGCGCGCATGCCTCGGATCACTCGCGGAACTCCTCCGGCGCAACCTTGGGAAACGTGACCGGCAGTATTAGCACGCCGAAGAAACGCGGCAAGAGCAGCCAGTTCTCCTGCGTTGGACGAAACTCCCGGCAGAGCACCATCGGTGGCCTCGTGATGCGGGAGCGGATGGACGCCGATCTGAAGGGCAAGCTAGACAATGTGACCCTCACCCCAGAAGAGAAGGAGGAGCGGGCGATGCAGCGTGCTGTGTTAGAGCGGGACATGCGGCGCTTTGAAGCTGACATGGCGGCGATACGGGCGGAGTTCAACGATAAGCTTGAGTCGCTGCGACTGCGGCGGGCGGCGCTCGATGTCGACCTGTGCCTTATGACGAGGTGCTTGACACTTTTCCACCGCGAGTATGAGCTGCTGCTGATTTTTCGATCACAGGACAAAAGGCTCCGCGCTGCCTTGACAGCAGTGAAGCAGGAGCGGGAGATGGTGCAGCGCGCCATTGCATCTCAGCACACATGCCTGGCGTCTGCCGAGGAGCGTATTCGCCATCTCACTGCGCAACTGAAATCCACTAATCAGGCATCCGAGGCGTACATCGATGAGCACTGTCCGAGCGATAAGCTGACGTACATTAAGCGGGTTTACTACCGTCAAGTGAAGCGCCGACGCCGTCCGGAGGATGGGGACGATGATGACGACGACATCACCAGCGATGACGACGACGACGAAGACGACGGTATCGGCGAAGAGGTTCGGCCGCCCAATTGTAGCGTGGAGGCGTGGGAGGGTATGCTGAAGTGTCGTGAATCGCGCCTCGACCTCACGGAAGCCACTGACGCGGCGAAGACAGAGGTGGCCAGCATTCGCAAACAGCTAGAGCAGAGTGAGCAGCGGCTGCAGGAGTTGGCGGAGCATGTGAAGCAGTGCCGAAGCGAGGTGCAGGTGCTCGAGAAGAAAAAGCGACAAGAGTTGAACATGCTGTATACAGTGGTGCCGCTCCGCCTGAGTCAGATGCGGTGCCTTGAAAAAGATGCGCGGGTACCATCCGATCTCTCCGAACAGCCTGTCGTGGTCATCTCCACAGAGCAGATGAGCGCACTGCGTCAGCGCATCTTTGCGTTAGCAGACCAGAAGGTGCACCGCCGTGACGAGGTCGCCAGACTCACGGCGGAGGTTCAGCCATTGAAGGAGGCGCGTGCGGCTTCGAATCGCGTGTTCGAAGAATGGCAAGGAAAGGTGAACGAGGTGATGTTACTGCGGTTCGGCCAGTACGTTGACTTGGAAATGCTGGAGTCGTGCGGATCCAGCTGGGCAATAGAGGCTAAGAAGGAAGAGCTGCAGCATCTTGAATTGAAGTGGGCACGATGTGTGAAGAAGGTCGAGAACCAAATTGCCGAACTCCGTACACACCTCCAAGACAAATTATTTGAGAACACGAGCTTCTTGCAGCACCTTGGCGATCTCGAAAGTGAGCGTCAGCACATAGATTCCGTATTGTCTGAAGCCACCTCCAAGACGGTACAGCAGTACTCTGGCACAAAGGTCGCATCGATGCAAGAGCGCGCCGTTCTGCGGGAACTTATTGCTGCACAGCAGGAGGAGATCGATGCGCTCACCGCCGAGATCCTCATGCTGAAGCGCAAGGGCGGACATGTCTATAGCAAAGTCATCTTGTAGACCCGTTGAAGTTCGCCTTTGGATTTCCATGCCCTCAGATCCACCGGCACTTTTTCTACCTTGCTCTGCGCGGCCGCCCGCTACCAGTGCTTTTCTCTGCGCAGTCCACGCGCCAAAGCGGCCTTCTTGGACGACGGCTCTGTGCAACTCTTGCGTCCTATGGCTGCTTTTTCTCACGCAGCAGCGATTTCTTTAATCCGTCGCTCTCACTTGCCTGAAGGGGTGAAGCTGGACTCCCAGTGGCGCCGTGACGAGGGCACACAACACATCGAGAATGAGTACACAATGTCCTGCGTTGTGTGCATGCTTCTACTGCCTAGCCTGCCTTTCTGCCTTGTCCTTCACGCCAGGTGTGAGTGCCGTTGTTTCAGCTTGTTGCGTGCTACACCTTGGATGTATCCATGTACAGAACCCAATCTGTTTCATATTAAACAAACAAACGAAAAAAAGAATACGGCCCATGGAACGGGCTGGTACGTTTCTCTGGCTTTTAATGTTTGACGAATGGCACCACCACCATACGAGAGAGCACTCCACTTTCCTGCGCGGGTAACGTGCACAGGCAGCGAAGTACCGGCTGATTCTTCCTGCGACTGTCTCTCTCTACATTTTTGTACATGCGGAAGGACGCTTACTCTGTTGCCGCTTGTGTGTGTTGTTCCTCATCTCACTTGTTGCTTCCCGTGAGGCGAAGCCAAACGCCATATTAGTAAAGCAGTAGAGAATTTTTCGATTGGTCCTCGCCGAAAATACTGACTTGCTTCTTTGCAGTATATCAAGCTTTTCACGTATTCCATTTCGGTGCTGTCGAGTTTTTGTGTGTAGTCTCCGGCTCTGCTGGCGACACGGTCCTTTCTTCCTGCCCTCCGCCTTTGCCCCTCCCACCGTCCTGCTGCCATCCTCGATGAATGTACACATGACTCTCCCATTCCCCTCTTGTCATTCCTGTCAGTCAACTCTGCTCGTTTCCTTTGTCGCTTCCCCTCTTGCACTCTTCGTGATTTATTGTGTCACTGCTTCTTATCTTTCGTTGTTACTCTCACTCACGCAGAAGTAGAAGCGTGTAGCGAAGACCTATACTCATCCACTGCCCTCTCACAGCATCAGCACCTCTTCAGCATCTTTTTCGTCTCTTGTTTCGTAAGCACCACTATTGTATAGTTTGTTCCGTGGCTGATCTGAGTGAGTAGGCCCGTTAGTGCGTTGTCGTCGTGTCTCGTTGCTCATCTGGATTTCGATCACCAACACCACTCACCTCGACGGATAACATCAGCGCTAGCGCATTTATCTCCGCAGTGACTGTTGCAGTCCCCCCACCCCAAAAGAACGACATCGACAACGACCCCCTGTACTGGTGATACGGACAACGCCGTGGCACGTCTCTCTCTCTTTGTTTTCGTCGTTCTTTTCTGCATCACGCTTGCTTTCTCTTTACGCCTCTCAACTAACGAACCTCGCCATTTCCACAGCGCGCCACCGCCACCACCGATCTATTTTCCTTGGCCGTTTTCGGGGAGCACCTCCATTTGCTTGTGCCAGTGAGTGTTGTGTTCGGGCTCGCTTTTTTTTTTGTTTTTCATCTCCTGCCCACTCACACACGCGCACTCAATACGATTGGGAAACCGTTGTGCACGAAGACAACGACACCTCAGAAAGAAAGCTAAGGACACCAAAGCCGATACGTACGTATACACACGTACACGCGCTTACCTCATTCGTAGGGACCCCCGTCGCCTGTGGTTTCCGGCTCTTTTTGGGATTCCCTTTGACTAGGGCAAATCCAACGCACCTCAAAAGAAAACTGCCAGCACTTTTATTCTGTTAGTGAAGCACCTAGCCCAATATGTCACTATTCGGCGAGCCTCTCCCCTTCGAAGATGACACCGCGACGTCGCTGATCCGTCGGGCCGGCTTCCCACCGGATAAGATGTACGCGCAGATGCCAGAGGTCTACCTCTGCCCCTGCTGCAGCGAGTTCAGCAAGCAAGAAGAGCGCGACCGTCTTCTGCGCGAGGCCCGTGAGGCCAAGGAGGCGGAACGTCGCCGCCTCATGCAGCTTGACGTTTTTGAGGAGCGTGCCCGGCCGCTGCCCTCAGGCGACGCCCGCCGCAAGGCATACCGTCGTGTCGTGGAGGAGGAGCCAACTGAGATGGTCTCGAACGTGCCGCCACCGCCGCAGACCATTGATGACCTGCGCCGCGCCAAGAGGGATCAGAAGGTGCCGAAGCTGGTCGTCACAGTACACTGTGGCCGACAAGTGAGCGCTGAGCCTGATGACCGGATCTCAGTGATCGTGCGCTGCGGTGCCTTTGAAGGCCAGACAGAAAAAGTTCTGCGTGGCAAGGAGGTGATGGTGCCGTGGGAAGAACTGTTCGAGTTCCCGTACATCAACTCCAACGAGCCGCTTGAGGTACTCGTCGTGAATGATGCGCTTCCCGAGAAGAATGACCAGGTGGTCGGCGGCGTGGTGGTACCCTGCACCGCCTTGCATGACCGTAATCATGGCGACCAGGAGCCGCTGCCGATCATGCCGGAGGACAGCATGCAGAATGGCTACGGTAGCAGCCAAGAAGGCCCGCTGGGCACCATTGTGGTTTCTTGGTACCTGCGCCGCGCGGACGACAAGATGGACGAGGAGGCGATCGAGCAGCAGACGCTAAGCGTGCCACTCGGTTGTACCTTTGTGGTTCACCACTTATACCAGTACACCGACCATGGCGCGGAGCCTTACACCGGCGGTGTCCTCTGTGTCCTGCGCGACACGGACGACAACTGTTCTGAGTCAGTGCTTTACAACCCAGGGACTAAGCCAGAGCCATCGGTGGCGCCTTACTACCCGAAGGAAGGCTACTACTATCTACCTGGGAATCCTTCGCAGGTCATGCGACTCAACACCGAGAGGAAACTGGGCCACATCCTTGTCTGTGTACCAAAACAGGAGGAAAGCTCCGCAGAGGAGGAGGAGCTTCTCGTCATTGGTGCAGTGCCGCTGGAATTCGAGCGTCTGTACACCAAGGGAAGCGCGGTGCTTCTGATTGAGTCCAAGTCGAAGGAGGACGCACTTTGGGGCGAGATCACGGTCGAGTGGGCGAACAAGCCGCTGGATGATGTGGACCCTCACCCTACCTCGCTGGAAGCGGAGAAGGAGTCGTTGTTCTTTACCATTGTCCGAGGCGTTAACCTTGTGCGCCGTGACGGCGAGCCCGTAGCGGAGGGCTACGTGTCTGTGGGCACTGGGGAGCTTGAGGGTACCACCGTTGAGGCGCCGGCTACCCAGGACTCAGAGGGTAATAACATCATCAGCTGGAACCAGGAGGTGCGCTTTATTGAGGTAGACCCAGCTGAGAAAACTGTTGAAGTTCAGGTGTACGAGAAGGAACGCCTCATTTGTGTCGGCACGTGCGAGCTAGACGACAACGATGAGGGGGTGGTTATCGTTCAGATGTATCATGCGGCGAACCTGAACGAGGAAGCTGGGGAAATTGTTGGAAGTTACAAGCGTCTGCACGCCCCGCGCACAGTGGAGGATGGCATATACAGGCAACACCGTGCTGCCGAGAAAGGACCCTACAAGGGTGCCGACGAGGAGGACGAAGAGCAGGAGGAACTCCACCAAGCAACCGAGCACGATGAGAGCAATGTGCATGGAGACGAAGAGGAAGAGGAGGAACAGGTGCACGTTTCACAGGTTCCCCCAACGGATGAGCGTGCCATGAGTATCAACGAAGATCTCTCCGAGGAAGAAAAGGGAGCCGAACAAACAGCACCCTATGAGACGCAGCAGCGGCAGAGAAGCGAACCACAGGAGCAGGAGTCCAAGGAGGATCAACAAGATGTGCCACATCAGCAGGAGTCTCGTGAAGAGGAGCAGCTTGGGCAGACACAACGTGAGAAAGAGCTGCAAGAGGGCGCGGAGCAACAGTCACAGCCTGAGAGAACGGAAGAGGAAGAAAACTCGCAGCCGCCGCTTGAAGAGATGTCAGAGGAGGTGTCGCAGCCCCGGGCCGAGGAAGAGGAAAACTCGCAGCCGCCGCTTGAAGAGATGTCAGAGGAGGTGTCGCAGCCCCAGGCCGAGGAAGAGGAAAACTCGCAGCCGCCGCTTGAAGAGATGTCAGAGGAGGTGTCGCAGCCCCGGGCCGAGGAAGAGGAAAACTCGCAGCCGCCGCTTGAAGAGATGTCAGAGGAGGTGTCGCAGCCCCAGGCCGAGGAAGAGGAAAACTCGCAGCCGCCGCTTGAAGAGATGTCAGAGGAGGTGTCGCAGCCCCAGGCCGAGGAAGAGGACGTGCAGCAGTCTTATGCAGCCCAGGAAGAGGCCCCGGAGCCCAAGGGGGAGGAGGAGCTCATCGAGACGCAGAAACCCGAGGAGAAAGACCTGCAGCGGTCTTATGCAGCCCAGGAAGAGGCCGCGGAGCCCGAGGAAGAAGACCTGCAGCGGTCTGAAGCGGTGCCGGAGGAGGAGGAGTATGCTGAAGAGCTGCAGCATGAGCAGTACGAGGTAGAAAGTGCTCATGCTGCAGAGGCTGGCGAGTTTGATCCTCGGGAGTACCACACCGAAGCGCAGTCTGCGGGCAGGCCTTCAGGTGAGGAGGCGGCGGCTTACACTCCTACCTCCGGCAAGCCCCAGCACCGCCGTCGGTCTTGGGCGCCTCCTGCCCACAAAGGCAAGGACTACAAGCAGCCGTGGTACCCATGTGGTTCTCCGGAAACAGATCAGCATGTTCCCTTCTCTAAGACGAATTTGTCAAAGAAGAACCTCGAGAGCATTCGGCAGCTGGAGACGTACAAGTCGCGTATCGAGGAGGAGTCGGTGCGCCGTGGCAGCACACCTCGCCGTTCAAGCGCACGTGGCCAGTCCCCGAGCTTCCAGTAGGTGCTGCAGAGCATCATTCAGTCTGGCAGATGGTGGTCGTCGAATGCGCGCCTCTCACAACTCACCAATTGCCTAGTGGGCAGGGAGGGGGGAGTTGCTCGTGGAAGTGGCGCTCAGTGAGCGGGAGGGGGACGCCTTGTACCTTTTGCTGATCCTCTGCCTTTTGTCTGAGCTTCGACACTTGCCTTTCCTTTCTGTGGACACGGATGCCAAGTGCAGCACGTGTGCATGGTTAGTTCTTCCGAGCTGCACTTACGCGTAGACTTCTTTGTTCGTGTTGTATTGTGTGTTGCCTGATTGGTTGTGTGTTGTTGTTGTTGCCACCGGCTGTAGTGACTCCCTTTTCGTGAATGTGTGCGTTTGCATGGCGGTGTGACAGCGTTCCTGCTTGTTTCGGCGCATCTTTTGGTTTTCTTATTTCCTGTCGAATTGGTGTGTCATCTGAGGCTGAATATATTTACGTCTCCATCACGTCTGTGTCATTGTTCCTCGTGTGCGTTTGTCTGCGTGTATGTATGCCTGTGATTACCGACGACTCCGCAACAATGTTGCGTGCCAGCTGATTTTCTTTTACTGGATATGGGCTTCACGTGTATTAGTGGTAATGCGAGCATGAACCGGTTGTGTATCTGCACTAAATGGGCTCGCTGTCTCTCTCTGTCTGGTTGCCGTCGTAGTGTCCTGGCAGAAGGCGAAGAGGGCAGCACCATGAATGTACTCTCTCACTATTTCGATGTCTCTTCCTGTAAACCTTGATGATCGTTCCAAATCGTCCCTCGCTGTGAACATGGCTTACGGCTCCTCACGTCGCGAGCACTTGTATTTGCTGTACCCTTTCGAGTTCGCTCTTTTTCCCCTTTTGTTGTTTCCGAGTACCTGTACGGAATCCTTTGTTTTTGTACCGTTTTTTTTTTCTTCCCAACATTTTTTATGTGCGCCCCGTGAAGTGGGCGATCTGGCCGGCTCATTGCTCCCACGTTTCGGTGCGGTGAACGTGCCTCTTTACACTTGTAGCAGACATGTTGGTTGTGCGGCGGATAGAGGCGTGGTGAGACCGAAATTGCATCGCTTGTTCAGCGAGCCTGGAGGCCGAGTCGGGGCCTTTCTGTACTCTCTTGTTCTCCCCAGTAAGGTGCAGCACAGGAGCGAGGTGAACAGGTACGTGGTGCTCTGTAATGCGCGCTTTACCTGCGACTCTTCATCGTTGCGTGTGTGTTCTCGCGGTTGGCGGAGAAGGAAATCGAAAGCACGCGAAGGATGGACACGTAGACAAACGAGCGGCATAGCGTAATGAGACACAGCGGGAAAAAGGGAATCATATAGACTGTCGTTTCGGCTATTTTACTTTACCGTAGTTTGTCAGGGCACCGCCCCTGTTCTCCGTTAGACGGGCTGTGGAAGCGTCTCCCCTCATTCATATACGACAGGATCTCCTCTACCTTGTTTCTGTGTTGGCAGTGACACTTGGAACGGTTCTATGCCTTCTGCGTGTCGCCTGCCTTATCGTTTTCCATTTTTACCTTTGTCACGTCTTCCCTTCTCCTTTTGTCCTACGGAGGCCTGATTCACTTATACGGAAGCGGACATTTTCGTGTGTTTCTGATGTTTGATTCATCATCTCGTCTACATGTTTATAGGTGGTGGTGGTGGCGGGAGAGCTTGCCCATCTCACGTTGTCCGCTTCTTCGGCCCTTCTTGGACGTCTTGTTGGACGTCTGCGTTTCTGTTTCATGTCCCCCGTTCTACGTTTTCCCATACCTTTTCGTTTTCTTCCCTTCGTTCTCTGTTTTTGCTCGCGGTGCGTGTGTGTATGGCGTTGCCTATCACACACAGCAAGTGTTTCGAATGCGCAACTGTGAAAGTTGGGACCTGTACTTCCTTTCAAGCTGACCACAAGGACATCGATTTCATATCTGAAACACGCCATCTCTCTGGCACAGGGCTACCCAGACAGTCCCTGTGGGCAGGTGGCGCCAATTCGTGGCTTTCTCCGGTGCGGGTGGGAATGTGCGCGTGTGAGAGGCTGGCATGCGGAAGGCGGTGTTCCGGAGATCCCTCATGATCCGCTTCAGTACGCCTGATAGAAAGCGTCAAAGGTGGCTGATTGTGCTTGCCCCCCCCCCTCCCTAGAGGCGCAGGGCAACAATGCGACGCCGTCAAGCCCTTTGCCTCCCCAACTTTTTTTATGGAGCACTCTTCTTTTCTCTGGGCCTCAAACGTGCCTGTTGCACCTCTCTCCTTCTCTCTGTGTCCTGTTGCTTACCTCGACTTTTCTTTCACGGACAATGCTCATGCATGACGACTCGCAGTGAAGTTTTCATGAATGCGTGTTTTGGTGTGCGTGCCTGCCCGCTCCTCCTGAACTCTGTGCAAGGAGCATGACTGATCCCCTTGCCCTACAAGGGGCGCGCAAGGCCCTCATTGAAGGGAAGGCTGATGCTCGCACTAGGGCTGCACAGGCGATTTCCTCACGTACCTCACAACTCTACAGGGATGTGCCTCCTACCGAAGCGAAGGAAGTGGTGGTCCGCGAGTTGCGCTGTGTTGAAGAGCAGCTATTGCGCAGCACCGCAGCGATCTACCGCCGGGCTGGTCTCCTTTTTATACGTGCCGTGTGTGCTGGTCTTCCACCGTATCCTCTGGGCAGCGACCTGCTGACGCACTTACTGGACCCTGTGCTACGCAGCATGGGGGATGCGGACCCGATCGTGCGCATTGCCGCCATCGAAGCGTGCTACGAGTTTGTGCGCAACCACGGAGCAGAGGCATGGAGGGCTCGATTCACGGACCTCTTTACTGCACTATCTATCGCCGTGAGCGATCGCGATAAACGGGTGTTTCTGCTTGCTGAGGAAGTGTCGTGTACGCTGAAGGAGTCCGTGAGTCGTAGCGCAGTTGCTACGGTGGACATGAATGCTTTTGCCTCCTTTGTGTGCGACACGCTAGGCAACTACACATCGGCGTCTGGACCACTGGTAGTGGACGTGTCCGCCGCCGTTCCTCAGTGGGTCCTCCAGTGGCTAAGGTTCGTGCTGGAGCTTCCCGGTTGCCACTTCACTGCCTCCATGGTGGCACTGCTTCGCGTGCTGCTTGCTGCTTCTGTTAGTAATGACGCGAACGTGTTTCGCATCCTGCGCGAGTGCCGGCACGGTGTTTCACAACATTACTCCGCGGAACTAGCAGGAGATGTGTGCGAGGTGGTGGGCGTGCTGTGCACATGCGTACACGAGGCAACATCAGCGCAGACGCGCGTATTTTGCCTGGAGTGGCTGTCGGAGCTCGTTCACCTCGGTATTCATGACGCTCTGTTTCAAGGGCACCTCTCTCGTGTTCTGCAGACGACCTTGCCTGAGTTGAGCTCGGTTGACGGCGCGACGCATACGGCGGCCGTCACCGCCAACCAGGAGGTGCAACGCGCGATTGTGTCAGCCGGGGAAGGCGTACCGGCCGTGGAGATCGATCGGCTTTTCCAGTGTGTCATAGAGTTGCTCGATAGAGGTGCTGGAGAGGAAACGCTGCTCGGCGGACTGGATTGGCTCCTCGTTCTCCACCATCTTTCTCCTGCGACATCGGAGAATATACTTGGCAACGTGCTAGGGAGGATCACTATGCTGCTTGATGTTGCTGCAGAGAATGTGGCGCTTCGAGCCACCGAGGTGGCATGCATGCTCACCAACAACTGCCACTTTTCGGAGTTCGTGCGACTTGTTCTGCACAGGCTGTTGCACCACATTCACGACGGGCACCTACTGCGGCGTTTCCCCGATGTAGTGAGGCAGCTGCACACGCTGCGCCGCGGGCTCGAGGAGGGGGAGTGGAAAGAGGCTGTACTCGTTCACTTTGCACGCGCGCTGTCTGGCATCACGGACTTGCGATTTGTGAGCAAAATGGTGCTCTCTCTTCAAGCCATTCTTGTTACATTCCCTGAATTTGAGGACGTGCGGACGGTTCTGCGCTGCGGGCTGACAAACACCAACGCGGAGGGGATATTCTCGACGCTGCTGCAATGCTGGCGCTACAGCGCTGTAGCGTTACTCTCACTGGGGCTGCTATGTCGTCATTTTGTCCTTACCCGGCGCATCTGCGAGCATCTTGGGGAGGGCGAGATGTCTGTTGTCACGTACGTGCAGCTGGATCACTTGGTGCAACAGCTAGAGTCGTCCGCCTTTACCTTTTTGCGCGTGGCGCTGTTGCACCCCACGGCATGCCCTGCGCTGGTGGAGACGCTCTACGTGCTGCTCCTCCTCCTTCCCCAGTCCTCACCTCACTATGCAATGCTCTCCCGTCGGCTTCAGCCTGTCACGGCACTTATGCAACTGGAGAAGGTAGCCTCCGAGCCCTTCTCGGCAACAGTGCAGGTGGAGGTGTCTGCCGCTCATTGGGGCCAGTACATATCTGCTCAAGAAGCACTGCTGCAGTATGAAAAAAATGTTGCAAGGCTGAGGGAGGACATCCCCGTGTAGACAAACTGAAAAGAATTTCTCCATCTTGGCTTGTTTTCGTCTGTCGCCGTCGCTGTCGCCACTGTGGATTATCTTGGCGTAGGGGGTGGCTATCTTTCCTCGCGTTTTTCTCGTTTCACACGCTTCTCTTTGCCGTGGGTCTCCTATCGATGCGGCACAGCGACGCTTTCTGCTTCTGCCACTTTTGGTTTCCATCAAGGAGGTAAAGATGTGTTCACGAGCGCGCATCAGGTGACGAGAATAGAAGTACATGAGCACCGATGCTGTGAGGATATCTTGTAGTAGCTGCGTGCCAACCACGAAGCTCACGTGGTGAAGTACATGCGCAAATATGTGCTTGTGCGAGGGAACCTCGTATGGAGACAGTGCCGTAAATGATGCATGTCAAGTGGTGTCCCCATTGTACGCCATGAAACAAGTTCTGTCTCCTGGGAGCACCCTGTTCCTCATAAACCCTGCGCTTCTCCACTCTCTCTTTCCCGCTGTCGCGCTCCTTCTCATCCTTCTGGTGTTGCTTGACCATCTCTGTGTCTGTTGCACTTGTGCTTTAAATGACACCTGCACCTCAGATTGTGTTGTCAGCTCGCCCATCTCGCCTCTTTATTTTTTCTTGTGCAACCGTCACCTCAGTTCTGCTTCGGTTCCTCCTCTGTTGTGTAAGCGAAGATGTCGTCTACGGTCGCCGGGCAAACGATACCGAAGCTGTTCCCCAAGGCGTTCCACAGCTGGGTTGGAACGGGACGCATCTTCAACTTCCTGGCCCCCTACGAACAGAACCCCGTTATTGCGTACCTCAACACAATTTACAACACTGCCCCTCTGTTCAAGTGGTCGCTATCGATTGTCCCTCTCTACGGCATCGTCTCGGGATACCCGCCGGTGGAGAAGATCGACTTCAACTCGAGCGCTGCCCTCTGCGCTACTGGTATGGTGTGGTTTGTCTATTCACTGCTCATTCAGCCCCAGAACTCTGGAAGCCGCTCGCTGGCGTTGGTGAACATCTGCTTGGCTACGGTGAATGGCTACAACTGCCATCGTAGCTTACAGCACAAGCGCAGTCAGACGGTCAAGGCAAAGAACATCGAATGAGCGTGCACCATCCCGCAGGTTTGCCTGCAGGCGTCTTCGTGACTACTGAACGCGGTGATCTGTGATGGCTTAGCATCTTCGGTGTTCACAGTCTGGATTCTTTCATCAATGCTCAGATGGAGCATCCTCTTGGCCGCTGGCATATATATATATATATATATATATATATATATTGGACGCGCTCCCATTCTCGTCCTCTGCGGATGTTGTGTTGTGTACACTTGGCCGTTCTGTGTGCAAGGTGACCCACCTGAGGGGGATGGGTCTGCAGGAGGACTGACTGAGAGCCGAGTACTTCCTGCTCCTCCCTTTTCTCCAACAACATGTGAAGGCTCACACGTATCGAGCTGTGTGGTCGATTACGTTTCGCACCCAATGCCGAAGGCGCACACAGAGAGACAGCAGACATCTTCTCTATTTCGTATGCCCATGTTGCCGTAGAACATGAGTCGCGCGAAATATTGTCACCGGTTCACTTAAATCTGCGAAGTACCGGCAGACGGGCGTTACAGCAATGTACCGCACTAGCCATCTGTACACATCTCGTGGCTCAAGCTCTATCTCCTCTCCTCCTTCAGAGTCCTCCTATCAGGGCTGGTGCCACACGGGGCATCCCTGCCGGGTGGATGGGGCTCCGCATCACGAGGAAGTCGTTTGGGGGGTCGTGTCAGATTTATTAGCGCCAGGCTAGCGCATCATCCATGAAATGAACGGGACAAGTGTGCTCACTGTGAAACATCGATATTACGGCAAGCCTTACCGGTTCACCTTGCCGGCGTGACCGCCAGTAGAGCAGACTTGCCTCGCCATGTCGGAGGTGCTTGAAGCTTCCACCTCTACAAGAGGTTCGAGGCTTGGTAGACAAAGCGGCGCTGTTGCTGGCTGCCTGACTCCCACCCCCCTCCCCATACACACGCAGACGGTAGGGTGGCAGACGCTGGTCACCACGTGCGGAAATAACCCTCATTGGGGGGAAATGAGTTTTGAACAGACACAATGACGAAGCGACCTCATGTGATTACTGTCGTGGCGCTCGCCTTGATTACACGTCTCCAGCGCCTCTAAGGTGTAGGTTGTGCGCACGGGCATGTTTATTGACCGTTGCCTTTCGCGGCGGTCTCTCCGAGGATGTCCTGCAAAGACCTGAGTTGTTTCTCTGCCGATGCTTTGTACTCTTTATATGCACTGCTAGACCCGGTGTGCTTGACGTTTCCACCATGTCCTCATGTACCGCCAATACAATCCCTGGCCTTTCTCTCCGGTACTTTTCTCTTCTTCGTCATATTTTTTTTTTTCCGTCGACGGCACATTCTCTGCCCGCAAGGATGCATATGGGAAGGACACTTTGGAGTAAAAGCAGTGATATGACAACGACCGCACCGCGCCCGTCTGTGCTTAATGTTTTCGAAGGGATACAGCGCACTGCTCCGGCCCTATCAACATGTTGCATTCACAAAGCGGAGCAGTGCGGGTGGTGTGAACCTGAATAAGGGTGCGCTAACGGTGCGAGAGAGGGGAGACAGCTTTACGGAACCGGAGGTGTACCGCAGCAAGACAAACCTGACAGCCATTCTCAAGACGAGGCGAAAAGAGCGACACCTACTCAAGCAGGAGAAGCAGCGCACCATGATGGACAATCTAAACCTGGACACACGTACAGTAGAGGCACTTCATGCAGGGGGTCAATTGCCACAGACGCCAACTGAGATGCAGGCAGTTCGCTCCTCAGATGATGCTCTTGCCGAGGAGAGTCATGATAGCAAGGACTACACTACGACCATGCGAAAGTTGATGCGGCGCGAGGTGGATCGCCGCGATCACCTAGCTGACAAATTTGGCCAGCCACCCACGTCGCGCGAGTTTCACACACTCTTTCGGAAACTGCGCTCCGCCGACTCTGACGAGGAGGCCGTTGAGCAGCACCAGCGCAGGCTAGTGGAGGAGCATGGCGTGTACCCAAGTTCACGTATCGATTCCTTCATGCTGGATGATGACAGCTACTTCCCTGAATGGGTCCACGCTCTCCCGTACAGCATTCGCGACCGTGTCAAGTACGGATCGCTCGGGCTCACGGAGGAAGACGAGGCACTGCGTGTGCGGCTAGCGCGGCTGCCGCGAGATGCTCGACTACGTGAGTGGAAGCGGCTGAAAGCGGCAAAAGAGTACCGGGCAGCTAAAGAGGAGACGCTCACGCTGGCTGAGCTGCGTGACGCCCGTCAGGGAAAGCGCCGCTTCCATTGGCTACAGCGAAAGCGCCAGAAACGCGCTGCCGCACTACGCCGCATGGCGATGCGTAAGCCAGACGGCTACGAGCTGTGGCCCTCCTCCGTGACAGACTTTAGTCAGCGCATTGCATTCATCGCACAGCATGTCGAAAACGGCCTGCAGACTGGTGGGCAGTGGCCCCTCGACGAGGACGCGCTTACAAAGGCGAAGATCCAGCGACGGCAGAGCGAGGCGGAGCGTACCTTCCTCATGTCTCCGGAGGAAAAGAAGATAGCGGCAACCGCCGGAGGTGGCCGTATGCACGGTGGCATGAAGGAGTTGCTCGATTCGCTGGGACAGCCAGAAAAGAGGTACAAGAAACTCTCGCGCCAGACATACGCTAACCGAGTGAACGCAATCGTTCACGGTGACCAAGATGAGCATGGGCGCAAATACCGGAAGCTTCACAACCTTACCACGCGACGACAGCGTGCGTATGATTCGCTTGCAGAGATGGCACTAGAGAAGGAGGTGCGCAAGGAACCTCTCGTCAACGTGAGCGGACTCAATCACACAGACGATGAGCACTGGAGCCGTCACGTGAAATCGTGGGTGGATGGCATGCCCTCGACTCGGTACGGCAGCTGAGCCAATATGCAGCTCCCTGCCCTCCGCTCCTCGAATACTCTGTCTAGGGAAACATGTGCAGAGAAACGCAAGGAGACGGAGAGACAGGAAGTCGCGGAAACAAGCTGGTGGCGTGTGTTGGTGGCTTTAACTGTTTGGAGGCTAGTTACGTAGTGCATGTGTCCTGCAGATACCCTGCAAGCGTGGGGCTCTGTGAACGCGTGACGCTACAGCGCCAACGCTCCAACCCTGTGTCCTATGCGTTAATTGCACAAAGCCCCTGTGTGCTGGTGAATAACAGGAACCCGAAAGGGAAAGAAACGAGTTCTTCATCGAGTGACTGCGCATCGCCACTGACTGACAGCGGTGCCCGCATGCGATTGAATGTCGCTTTCTCTCTCTTTCTCTGTCTAGGGGGCGCTCAATTCTGTCTTTCATTGATCTACGACTGACTCGCACGTCAGCAGATCAGCATGTAATGCTGTCTCCTCTATTGCTTCTCTTCGCACTTCCTCATCTACACAACGCACCGTCTATTCCTTGCACGGGTGTTTACACGAGCACGTGCACCTAAACACAACAGACGAGCACTCTGAAGTAGCACCTCTACTGCCAAAGAGCACCTTGCTGGTGTTTTTGCCGACTAAAACAAGGGCTGACAGGGTCTTGTTGTGACGTTGAACCTTCCAGCGAACCCACATTCCTCTGTTTGGTGTGTCTGCTCACTATTTCGCTGCCGCCTTGTCCTCTTTTTATCTGGACATTATGTTCGGCAGGGGGACGTTTTCCCGCAAAGTCCTCGTCGGCACGACGGTGGCGGCGGTGGTGGGTGTCGGTGGTGGCTACGCAGTGTACCAGCAGCGCCTGCGCAACAACCGCAGCGTAACTGCGGAGGCCTTCAATGCAATGCAGGACGCCACGAAGCTAGACGAGGCTTTCAAGAAGCTCCACGACCCCAAAGAGCGCCCCCTCATTCAGTTTTATCGCTACACTACCTGCCCCTGGTGCGGCACCGTGAAGGCATTTCTGGATTACAACAAGATTGCTCATGAGTGCGTAGAGGTGGAGCCAATGTTCAAGACGGAGTTAGCGGAGAGCCTGTACAAGAAGGTGCCGCAGCTCCGCTTCGAGTCAAAGGAAGGCTCTAAGTCGTACCTGGTTGACTCACAAATCATTGTTGACACGCTTAGTGAGAAGATGGGCCTGGGTAGCCAGCTGAAAGACGAAGAGGTGAATAAGTGGCGTACGTGGGCCCGGAGCTCTCTCGTCCGCTTTGTCACCCTTGAGTTCAACCGCTCCCTCTCCGCGGCCTGGGCTGGGTACTCGTACATCGACAGCTGCGATACAATCCCCTACGTCAACAAGCTCTTCCTCAAGGTGATTGGTGCTCCTGTAATGTACATCGTTGCTATGAAGGTAACCAAACCGCGACTTGTAAAGGCAGGCCTCATGAAACCCGACGACGACCCGAAGCAGCGTCTGCACGAGGAGGTCAACCGGTTCACTGCTGAGGCGCTTGTTGACCCCAAGTCCAAAAAGCCGCGAACCTTCCACGGCGGCAGAAAGCCGGACCTCGTTGACCTGGACACCTACGGCGTTCTTCAGTCCGTGCGTAACCATCGCATTTATAACGAGATGGTCACGGAGACGCAGATCGGCCCATGGCTGGCGGCAATGGACAAGCTCATGGGAAAGGTCTAGCGCGCTTGTTCAGGGCAGCGCTTCCCACCGTCCATCACCTCTGTCGACCAAGAGCACGCTGACTCCGCGCGGACGTCACACACCGGCACTGTTTCATCCTCCGCTGCCAGTTTTGTTTGCCACTTTTTTGCCTGAGCATTTTGACGTGTTGTGGTCTGTTAGGTCTTGGCTTTGCATACTGACATTCTCCCACCACGACACGCCACGGATGACGCAGCACAGTTTTGCCCTCCTCCCACTTCGTGCTTCGGTGTCCAACGCCGGCCCTTTTCAGTATTTTCTTTGGCACCACGTCGTGCACCATAATGAGAAGCACGTCCCAGCGTTTTGCCATTCCACACGTGAAAAGGGAGGACAGTGCCGCGCGGGGGCGGTCAATCTCGGACAGAAGCAGGCAAGCATTGCTCCTCCATGGCTTCCATTTTTCTGTTTTGTTTATTTGTAACACGTGCTCACATTGTAATAAAACAGAGGTCCAATCTGGGACGTTTTAAGAATGTCTGCGCGAGTCTCGCTCGGGGTCCAACAAAATTGTATCTTGTTGCTTCTCTCTCTCTTTCTACTCACAGGCGGTTAGCAGTAATGTCAAGCATCATCACTACAACGGGATCTTGTTCAGACAGTGTGCAGCAACGGCGCGAAACTCTCTTATTCGTTTCCAACACCAAGTGAGTAGCAACGTAAGAAAAAGGGCTACCTCTACAGATCGGGAACGGCCGTTTCACCATGACCCGATCTTTAAGTTGACAGTATGGGCGCCACGGCGTGTCCCCCTTCCCGTATCTCGATCGTTGAGGGTACACACCAATGATACCACAACGATCCAACGCTCACTTCACCACCTGTACGTTCAGGCCATCCTCTAACCCCTTTCCCCCCTGCCACTGGGCTCCTTTGTTACTTCTCTGCTCTCTACCCATACCAATTCTCGCTTTCTGTCCACAACCGCAGCTAATCCACAAAACCAAGACGGTGCACCCCGCTGCAGGAGGTTGCGTTGGATATAATCTAGGCGATGGCGCATTGCTGTGCATACATCTAAAGCATCGATACCCCCGTCTTTTCTCTGTGATGTCGGTGTCCCTCTTCCTGCTCTGTTTTGCACTCACTCACCACCTACAGGAGGAAGCCCAGAACGTTTCCGGTGTTGTTCCCTCTACCCGCACTACTCACGCCCCTTCGTAGGCCTTGACGCACGAAAGGACGCTCGGAAAGGAACCGATCATCGCTTCTCTCCGGTGATTGCTCACCGCCCTGTGTGTTACCCAACTTCAGTGGCACATACACAGACAAGTAAGAAAGGGCTGCGCACGATGCAGGTGAATAGCGCCGCTGTTTCTCCTGCGCCGTCGCCGGCACGTAATCGATGCGCCATTGCCGTGAAGAACTCGGTGCAGTACCTCTTTGTAGTAGTCCCCAAGCCCAAGGTCGCTCCGAAGGTTGAGCTAGAGCCACTCATGTTCTTCGAAACCACCTTGCCCACGACGGCAGCCGCACAGACTCCTCGACAAACCGAAGATATGTATGTAACGAATCGGGACAGCTTGGAAAACTCCATGACGGTGCCCCTGGAGGTGAACGGCAGTGGCCAACTGCAGCGCTCTCTCGCGTTCCAAGCGACGGAATTCAGCTCCCTGGCAGAGGCACAACAGAAGTGTGGCCCTTTCACGTCTTTTCGCGAGTACCCGGCACTGTTTGGGTGCCTCATGATCGACAGGGTATACGTGCTGGTCGCCACAGCCGTCGCGGCTGCGGTGCCTTTGCCGTTTGGGGGTATCATCTACAATGTACTAGGGACGACGTGGGTGCCCTTCGATATCCCCGGAGTGGTACCTGTGCATATGAGCCAGACGGACTTGGAAAGGCTCCGTGAATTTCAGGAATACGTGCATGGAAAGGGCTACTACTACAGTGACGATGTGAACCTCATGCTACCGTTCCCATTCACGAAGCCAGCAAACTGCGCGCCGCCGGACATGGCCTGTGATTGGTCGCACCATCTTCGCGAGTCGTTCTCCGCCTGCTCGCTGGCAGAGGCTTGCTCTGTATTGGTGCGTGGCTTTGCTGGGGAGCGCGTGTGCACCCTAAAGGACGGCACGGAGCTGCACCAGGTTTTGCTTGGACGGCAGAGCAACGTCAACCCGGGGCCGCGATACCTCAGCCGTGGCCTCAACGCGGCAAACGGTGCCGGCAATGACCACTTCTACGAATACGTTCTCTGGAAGTACCACGGCCCCGACACCGCCACCTTCACTCGACATTCAATCCTGCGCGGTACCATTCCTGTCCACTGGACCACGCAGATGACCATGTCTCTATCTGAGCCCACAATGATCTTCAGCAGCGACAAGGCCGAGGTGCTCCGCGGTAGTGCTGCCTACTTTGAACACACGTTCCAGAAGCTGAAGCAGGTGATGCTGCTGGACACAAACGGTCGAACTACGGCAAATCCGCAGGTGCGATGTATCAACCTTCTTCGCCTCAACCCGAGGAGCGGCGAGGATGTGCTCGCGCGGCACTTCCTCGATGCGGTGCGCACATCTGAGACAGTCATCAAACAAAAGTTCCCCGGCGGTAGCCTAGATCTGGTCCACGTCGACTGGCTCAACCTCATCAAGGATTACGGCATCGATGTTGCCACCTCTACTTTTTGGGAAGCCTCAATGGGATTTCTCGGCACCTCGTCGGCAACAGACGACTCAATGATGACGGTGGGCATGATTCACCGCACTGGCGAGGTCGATCGCTTAATTACGCAGTCGCGCTTTGTGCGTGTCAACTGTGCTGATTCACTCGACCGCACGAACCTCGGTTGCTTCTTCACGTGCCTTCAGCTGTCCATCGCCATGCTTATCACCCAACGTATCCCGTACAGTAGCTTTCCTGACAGTCCCCTAGTGCCGCCGCTGGACGCCTCTGAGGAGGCCGCCC
This sequence comes from Leishmania tarentolae, assembly GCA_033953505.1. Lineage (NCBI taxonomy): Eukaryota > Euglenozoa > Kinetoplastea > Trypanosomatida > Trypanosomatidae > Leishmania > Leishmania tarentolae. The sequence continues at coordinate 603,014 of CP119838.1, forward strand.
AGGAAACTGGATACGCGGCAGCCTTTGCGCCCATCTCAGGGGCGAAGCAGACGCTACCTAAGCCGTTCCTGAATCGGTGGAACGACGCACGCGATCCACAATGCATTCCGCCTCTCATGGTCCGCGCGCTGGCGGAGCTTTTCGTGCACAATGGCGATTGTGTGGCAATGCTGTACACGAACTCAGCTGCTATGCACGGTAACATTCTCCGTGCCATCTGCGGCATGCGACTCCAGGGACATAACGCCGTCATTGCGACGCAGCGCAAGTTCGAGAACGTCTTTGAGGACAGGAAGAAGCTGCGGGGTATTGAGCTTCTCCTCGGAAGAAACCATGGCGATCACTTTTCTTCCATTAGCCCAGTGTTCCTTTTGCGGCCAGTCCCGTACACGCAGTGGGCGTGCGCTCTCGTTGTCACTAATGTTCCCGACAACGTCACGACTAGCGAGATTGACGTGGTCGTGCGGCGCGCGTGGGAGACCCGCGTCGCACCACAGCTTGCCGTGCGCCAGTTGCCTCCCATCGAGAGCAGGGCACTGGTCTTCACTGTCACCCTCTCAGCGGTGACGACGACGCGCGAAGTGGACGACGTGGCGCAGTGCATGCAGCAGTGCTCCCTTGACGAGATCCCTCCGGTGGATACGGTGGCGGACGCCACAGCGGACAATGGGACACTTGCGCCGCGAAACGGACGACTTGCCGTCATCCAGTTCGACCCCGATCTCTGCCTTGTCGTAGACGCGGCAACCTTGTTGCGGCAGCAGGGATTCCTTCCTCTCGGCAAAAACAACTGCCTCCTCACGCCGTATGCGTACTCGGTGATGAGGACAAGTGACTCTGGCAGGGTGAGTGGCGCCGTGAAAAACGTCGGCTCCTCGCTCAAGCGTGGCCTCACCAGCTTTATGCGCGGCCTCAACTGAATGGAGACATCGCTACACTTCTCTGTTGAACGGGTCTCTCTTCGGATACGGTTGCTTATAGGTTCCCGTTCCTATCTAGTTTTGTGCTCCCACGACGCCCCTCCCCCTTCCCCATATGTGATTAAGACTCTGCAGAGAATACTACCTTCCCGCTGACAATTGCAAAGCATTTAGACGAACACGAGCTCACGGGTCTGCAGAACCGTGCAGGTGTGTGTGTGTGTGTGTGTGTCTTTGGGTGCCTTGCGCTCTCGCGGACATCTCCTTGCGTAAACCGTCTCGCACATCCACGATGAGCATCCCCTTTCTCGCTACACACGTCCTTCTCCTTAAACCTCTGCCAGGCGCCTCCCTTGCATCAGCTATGGGTGTCTTCAGGCCTTGCTCTATGGCGTGTCGCGTTCACTTCTGACGTCGACGCGCGGCTGTGTTCACCAATTTCGACCACGCCGTTGTGTGTGAACAAGGAACTTGCAGTGTTGCTGGAGACAGCTGTCCAGCCGACCAATGCCCAACAGCAGAATTAGACCTTTCTTGTTTGAGCGCATCCCTTCTGTCCCACTTCACATTAATGAAACTGGACGCAATTCTTGGCGCATGGCCTGCTGCGAGGTAGCGGTGGGTGATGGATACGGGATTGTGATCGTGGTCATATGAGCGCTTGCTGTACCCCGCTCTCCCTTCCACCCCGTAGCGCCACGTCCGCGCCCTCCTCACAGGCCCCTCTTTCCTCATTCTGGCCTCCACTTCCTGCATTGCTCTCAGGATTATTCAGGCTCTCCCCACCAGTGTTGCGTGGTAGAACCAGGTAAGATATACGATCGAGCGACGCAAAGAGTATACCTAATAGAGTATTTGGTACAAGCGTACTCACTGTCCTGAAACGCTTTGACGCGTCACGATTCAGGAGCTCATTGTCGACCTCGACTGTGGCAGGGAGCCCTGACTCTCTCCTGCATGTCGTGCGACTCACACTGAGATACCATACGCTTAGGTGTCCACCACAACCGCGGCAGTGGAGTGAGAATGAATTCTCATTAACAGACCTGCTACGCACTGTCGCCTGTCTCCGACGAGAGGGTAAGATGAAGCCCCCCTTTTTTGGCAACCTCGACGCAGCTTTCCGTCACCGTTGAT
>CP119839.1:0-249863 GCA_033953505.1 Leishmania tarentolae
CAGTTGGCGTCTGTGCACTTCCGCACGCACACAGTACCATCCGACTCGTAGCCCGCGTTGCACTCCTGGCACTTGTTGGCTTGGACACCGCACTTCTTGCAGTTGGCGTCTGTGCACTTCCGCACGCACACAGTACCATCCGACTCGTAGCCCGCGTTGCACTCCTGGCACTTGTTGGCTTGGACACCGCACTTCTTGCAGTTGGCGTCTGTGCACTTCCGCACGCACACAGTACCATCCGACTCGTAGCCCGCGTTGCACTCCTGGCACTTGTTGGCTTGGACACCGCACTTCTTGCAGTTGGCGTCTGTGCACTTCCGCACGCACACAGTACCATCCGATTCGTAGCCCGCGTTGCACTCCTGGCACTTGTTGGCTTGGACACCGCACTTCTTGCAGTTGGCGTCTGTGCACTTCCGCACGCACACAGTACCATCCCACTCGTAGCCCGGGTTGCACTCCTGGCACTTGTTGGCTTGGACACCGCACTTCTTGCAGTTGGCGTCTGTGCACTTCCGCACGCACACAGTACCATCCGATTCGTAGCCCGCGTTGCACTCCTGGCACTTGTTGGCTTGGACACCGCACTTCTTGCAGTTGGCGTCTGTGCACTTCCGCACGCACACAGTACCATCCGACTCGTAGCCCGCGTTGCACTCCTGGCACTTGTTGGCTTGGACACCGCACTTCTTGCAGTTGGCGTCTGTGCACTTCCGCACGCACACAGTACCATCCGACTCGTAGCCCGGGTTGCACTCCTGGCACTTGTTGGCTTGGACACCGCACTTCTTACAGTTGGCGTCTGTGCACTTCCGCACGCACACAGTACCATCCGACTCGTAGCCCGCGTTGCACTCCTGGCACTTGTTGGCTTGGACACCGCACTTCTTGCAGTTGGCGTCTGTGCACTTCCGCACGCACACAGTACCATCCGACTCGTAGCCCGGGTTGCACTCCTGGCACTTGTTGGCTTGGACACCGCACTTCTTGCAGTTGGCGTCTGTGCACTTCCGCACGCACACAGTACCATCCGACTCGTAGCCCGGGTTGCACTCCTGGCACTTGTTGGCTTGGACACCGCACTTCTTACAGTTGGCGTCTGTGCACTTCCGCACGCACACAGTACCATCCGACTCGTAGCCCGGGTTGCACTCCTGGCACTTGTTGGCTTGGACACCGCACTTCTTGCAGTTGGCGTCTGTGCACTTCCGCACGCACACAGTACCATCCGACTCGTAGCCCGGGTTGCACTCCTGGCACTTGTTGGCTTGGACACCGCACTTCTTGCAGTTGGCGTCTGTGCACTTCCGCACGCACACAGTACCATCCGACTCGTAGCCCGCGTTGCACTCCTGGCACTTGTTGGCTTGGACACCGCACTTCTTGCAGTTGGCGTCTGTGCACTTCCGCACGCACACAGTACCATCCGACTCGTAGCCCGCGTTGCACTCCTGGCACTTGTTGGCTTGGACACCGCACTTCTTGCAGTTGGCGTCTGTGCACTTCCGCACGCACACAGTACCATCCGACTCGTAGCCCGCGTTGCACTCCTCGCACTTGTTGGCTTGGACACCGCACTTCTTGCAGTTGGCGTCTGTGCACTTCCGCACGCACACAGCACCATCCCACTCGTAGCCCGCGTTGCACTCCTCGCACTTGTTGGCATCGGCACCGCACTTCTTGCAGTTGGCGTCTGTGCACTTCCGCACGCACACAGTACCATCCGATTCGTAGCCCGCGTTGCACTCCTCGCACTTGTTGGCTTGGACACCGCACTTCTTGCAGTTGGCGTCTGTGCACTTCCGCACGCACACAGCACCATCCCACTCGTAGCCCGCGTTGCACTCCTCGCACTTGTTGGCTTGGCAGCGCACTTCTTGCAGTTGGCGTCTGTGCACTTCCGCACGCACACAGTACCATCCGACTCGTAGCCCGCGTTGCACTCCTCGCACTCGTCAGCATCGGCAGCGCACTTCTTGCAGTTGGCGTCTGTGCACTTCCGCGCGCACACAGCACCATCCGACTCGTAGCCCGCGTTGCACTCCTCGCACTTGTTGGCATCGGACAGCGCACTTCTTGCAGTTGGCGTCTGTGCACTTCCGCACGCACACAGTACCATCCGACTCGTAGCCCGCGTTGCACTCCTCGCACTTGTTGGCTTGGACACCGCACTTCTTGCAGTTGGCGTCTGTGCACTTCCGCACGCACACAGCACCATCCGACTCGTAGCCCGCGTTGCACTCCTGGCACTTGTTGGCTTGGACACCGCACTTCTTGCAGTTGGCGTCTGTGCACTTCCGCACGCACACAGTACCATCCGACTCGTAGCCCGGGTTGCACTCCTGGCACTTGTTGGCTTGGACACCGCACTTCTTGCAGTTGGCGTCTGTGCACTTCCGCACGCACACAGTACCATCCGACTCGTAGCCCGCGTTGCACTCCTGGCACTTGTTGGCTTGGACACCGCACTTCTTGCAGTTGGCGTCTGTGCACTTCCGCACGCACACAGCACCGTCCGACTGTAGCCCGCGTTGCACTCCTGGCACTTGTTGGCTTGGACACCGCACTTCTTGCAGTTGGCGTCTGTGCACTTCCGCACGCACACAGCAACATCCAACTGTAGCCCGGGTTGCACTCCTGGCACTTGTTGGCTTGGACACCGCACTTCTTGCAGTTGGCGTCTGTGCACTTCGAGCAGACTTTGTTGACAAGGGTGTAGCCTTTTTTGCATGTGGCGCAGGTGGTAGTGCTTCTTGGAGCGCAGGTCATACAGTGTTCTGCGGTGCATGCTCCTTTAGCTGGCAAAGCCATGGCGGTCAGGAGCAGAATGGTAAGCGCAAGGAGGAACTTGGGGCCCATGTTTGTTGGTGGTGGTGATGGGATGGGCATTGTTGTGCCTTGTTGGTAGCTTAAATGAGAAGTGGTGTGGGTGAATGAAAGAAGATACGATAGCGTGCAATGTTTACTTGTGAAGAGTGTGTGTTGCAGGAAGAAAGGGCGTGTCTGTATAGGCGTGCCCGAGCGATTCAAGTCCGGAGTCGACACAGAGAAGAGGCAAAGGAAAAAGGGTCGAAGAAGGTGGAAACAGTACCTCACAAAGAGGGACCACAGCATCGTCGCGCGGAGACAACTGCAACAGACGCCCCTGCATCAGGTGCCAGGAAAAGCACCCATTCGAGAGAGGACAGGGTCCACCAGCACCTCCCAGCTCGGGAGCTTCAGTACAAGAAGGGCGTATCGGTATCACGAGAGACAGGAAATCGGCAACAACACAGCAGGAGCAACATGGTGAGAAAGGAGGGGGGAGCCCTTACCTGGGTCCCCTTTGCGGGGCTTCGCTCTCTGCCGATCCGCCCTCTACCTCGCCGGCTTCTCTTCTCGGCAAACTACCTTGGGTGTTGCCTTTGACCGAGCAATGGGGGGGGGGGCTCTCAGAGGACGAGCGAGTCGTGCAAATGGAGGGGGCATAAGCCAAGCACATAATGCACGCATCGAAAGGAGGTGCACGCGGAGGAGTGAGGGAAAAGGAAAGAGACACACAAAGAATACGGCAGGGCGGGGGTCCACCTCACAACAGAATGCACCACTTCCCCATTCCAAAAAAAAAAATGAAATGCGTGTGCATCGGGAGAAACTTGTCTGCCCCAATCCACACAGCCTCGTGCATGCATGCATGCATACACAACCAAGTACTGACACAAAACGGCTGTGCCTTCAGCCCCGTCATGAGCTCCCGCTACCGATAACACGCCGACTCCGCTCTCGACGACGACCTTCTCCGGCGCACATACAGAAAGAAAGAGACGAATAGCAACACCGCTTTTCCAAGAGCAGCACACACCGGGTGACGCTGTACTTCGCAGCTGTGGGCGTACGTGGTAGAAGGCCGCCGCAAGCGTGCCTGCACCGTGCGCGTGTGCTTCCCTACTCGCGTGAGTGCCTATGCTGGCGCCGCTTAGGCAGAAGCGTCACCAGGGGGGGGGACGGAGGTGCAGAGCGTGCAGAAGCAAAGCAACCAGAGGTGGGCGCGCCGTGGCGCAACCGGGGTGGTTCTGCCCATGCACGCCTGGGCAGCAAGGCAGCATAGCCTCACCATGATGGCGCTGGACAGAATCCCACACGCATCATGCCCAGCAGCGGCAGTGCTGGAGAAGAAACCGCTACTTGAGCAGACACAAAATAAGCGGTGGTTGTGCATCGCTCGCGCCGTAGCAGATGAGCAGCAGGGAAGAGAATCTTTCGCTTGAGAGCGTGTCCACTACGCCATCGAGCATGGGTGAAACTGCACTCGGGCCCAGGCCTGCCAAGGTCCGTCACGTGGGTGCGACGCAGCTTTGGGCATGTGCTCATGCAGGTGTGTAGCCTTCGCTCTGCGTTACGGTCACAGAGGTGTGACTGCGCGTCATCGCTCTCGTGTTTAGCTTTTTCTTTGTGCTGTGCCCACTCGCTCCTACGATAACACAGGAGGAGAGGGCGCATGGGGTGAACACATACCGTTGTCGCTGTCACCAAATATCGAAATGAGGACTTCAGCAACACGAATTCATACGCTCACCAACAAACACAGGCGCCGCTGTCACTCATCACGCATGGCCACACGCAAGACTCTGCATACAAGACCAACCAGCAGTCGCCATTGGCAAGTGTTTCTGGTTTCTGCACAGACACTGTCCACCAGGGAGCATGACCACAATGGCGCTCGGCCGACTGGGCGGCCACACACCCCATCACTTGGGGCATCCCGCGTCGGGGTCTCGGGACCCCCCCAGCACTGCACATCGAGGACCAGGCAGGATACCCTCGAATCTCGTCGACACCCTGACCATCTCATATAGATGGCACAAGCGTCTTCACAGTCGCAGGTTTCTCCGAGGCAACGACATCCAGGACACCTCACTACTGATATCCATGTCAGTAAGCTGCTCTCACTTCCCCACGCCGGAGGTGCATAACCCGGTCACCAGAAGCAGCTCAGCACTCGCAGTGGATCGGGGGGTTGTTCGTCCCCTCCATACACGCAGGGAGCGGGTGCTGGACTGTGATATCGTGCTGAGATGTGCTTCCGTCAGCATGGGGTCCACAAACTGCCCGTCGTTTGGGGCATGAGCGAGGTGAGGAAGTAAAGGGAGGAACAGAAGAGAACGCAGAAGGGAAGCAGTGCCAAGAGTGCGGTATTCAAGGTGCACGCGCAGTAAACAGGTGTGGTTTTTCAGAGGATCAGTCATGGGGAATCGAAGCTGTTGTACATCTTTCTGCATGTGTCTCTCCCCCATCCGCTAGCCTTGCAGTGCGTGCTCACCGTACGCCGTCGAAAAGGGAGAGAGTAAACTGCAGCACTCGTGGATGAGGCGCTGCGTCGAGGGTGCGAAACACTCTTTTCCTCTCTCGTGTATGTGAACACCCGACCTGCAGCCATAACGAGTGTCAGTCTTTTCATATTGTGTATCACAACGAACAAGAAAGAGAGACACAGAGGCAGCAGTGGACAATAACCGAAACAGCGAGGGGTGTTGGTATCGCCGCTGCACTGCAGCCTACAAAGCGGACACGACTGTCCTCCTTTGCGCTCTTCCCTGACCGTGTATTCTGCTCTGCTGGCGATATTGGGTGGCTGGGACGAGAACAGAGATGTACGAGAAAGCAGGTGGCTGGTGAACCGGCGCCCACACACGCAGAACCTGAGAGCGCGCCCAGGTAACTAAAGCCCCTCCACACACCCCGCCCCAATGCAAGAGCACCGATACGGGTAAATCACACCCCCACACATAGAGAGAGGAACATCAGTGGCGAACACTCTCGAGAGGAAGAGAGGAAACAAAAGAAGAGAGATATGAGGCCTACGGGCAGGCAAGGTCTCGCCACGCACGGATCTCGACAACAGTCCCAATGGATGCCCTTCAGAAACATACGCAGCAGACAAACGTATCGATAACGCGTGTCTTTCACATACGCCTGAAGCACGGTCGAGCCTGATGAGCTGTCGTTACAGCTGCCTTTGGAACGGCGGGCGAGACAAGCCCAAGAATCCGAGGCTGTTTTAAGACTGCGCACTCCAGCCCACCGACCCTGTGTCACGGGCACAGGGCACCAACAAGGCAAGAGGAGAGGCATAAACGACGCCGGCGCAGTCATGTGGCACAAGAGAGAGAACAACCAATCGCCTCATCATCGATCCACAGCACATGAGGAATAGCACGGCAGCAGCGCGCCCGTCATCTCCTGTGCGATTAAGTGTCGATCGAAACACATCCGTGCGTGCAGGTACGTTCTCTGTTGGTGGGTCGGCAGGTGTCCTGAGGGTAAAAAGTCGTGTACACTGACGAACGACGGCGCCCATCACTGTGACGTGCGGTGAAACCGGTTCCAGATCCTTGATGTCGCACTCCGGCACGTTAGTTGTTTGATGGACATGGGCGTCGGTGAGGAGTACAAGTTTGCGTAACCGCCAGCGCATTGGTAACGCCAGTCTCTGAAAGGAGGAGCACACAGAGAGTGCAGTCAAGTCTGTCACAGAGGGAAACGATGCACGGGAGGATTGCTAGAGCGCCGAATTCAGTAATACGCAAGGGAGTCGTCGGCACGACGGCATCTAGCAATATCACAGTGGAGAGATCTGCACAGCGTCAGACATCCTTTGGGTTGGGAATGGGGCACTCCACCAAAGAGAGGCCGGGCGAACAGCTGACGCAGGAGTTTCTCCGTCCTAAACTGCATGGAGAGGGACGTGGTCATTAGCCTGCCGTGCGGTCACCACGGATTACGGACGCGGTCACCGCGGAACAGCGAGGCACTCGTGAGAAGCGTATGAGAGGCCCGGAAAAGGATAATCGCCTCTACGGCATTATCTCCCTCGCGGCACAGGGCAGCTAACCAGACGCCTACCACACCCTATTGTCATTCAGACTTCTTCAGAGGACTCTTGTGGGTCCAATACCTTGATAAGCAACCCCATGTGTACGCCTAGGCGTTTGTGTGGCAAGTGGAAGCGGGTAGCTGCACGCTGCAGAAAAAGGTTAGTGCGGGCATAGGCAGGGAGCAGTGGACACGGAAACGGTAAGTGTGATATGAGCCGCAGCATACTCGCCCACGTTTTTTCCCAGCTTCGTTTTCCATCTCCTTTTCAATCCTTAAGTGGGGAAGCATGTACTGGTGTTTGAGAGTGACGAAGGGGTGTGCAGCTCAATCAGTGCTGCTGTGACGTAATTCATAGTACAAGCGTGATCGGGTGCACCTCCACCAATTGGGTGAACCGTGTACGCGATCTACTGCAGATGGCTGGAGTTCCAATCACACACACTAGACTGCAGTTTCTGGTGTCCAGTTCCTGTTATCATCTATTTTTTTCTTTTTGCTGTTGTTTCTCTCCCCGCTCAGGGGTCGGTCAGGGGTAGTTTGGAAACTAATTCGAGGTGGGCATTGCCAAAGTAAAACAAGTGGGGTGGAAAAAAAGAGGTGTATCTATGAATGCGCACGAGTCCCGCCCGCCCATCGCTCACTAAGGCCTCTAGGCGAAAGAAACGGTCGGCAAGGTGCAGCAGCCGGATGGCTTACGCATAACCGTACAGGATTTGGCCGCGCTTGCGCAGCGCGTTGACGACATCCGACGCCGTCACCGTCTTCTTGCGCGCGTACTCGGTATAGGCGGTGCTGCAGCGCACAATGTCCTCCACGTAGGCCTTGAGCACACGGCGCACCTCCTCGTAGATCTCGCTCGAGATGCGCTTCACGCCACCACGGCGCGCCATGCGGCGGACGCAGCCGCGCGTGATGCCGCGGATGTTGTCGCGCAGCACCTTCTTCTGGCGCTTCTGGCTGCCCTTGGCATCAGCGGAGCGCTTACCCTTGGCCATGGTTGAGTGCGTTGGATGGAAGGGGGGGTTCAGGGGGGAGATATGTCGTGGATGGCAGCTTGAAGAGGCTGTATGAGAAAACGAAAGAGCACAGATTGAGAGCTGAGAAAGTCTTAAACGAAAGGGGAGGCATGAGATATGCACATCCTATGAGAGGCTGCCTTAAAGGAAATAGTGCAGAAGTGAGTACGGGGGTATGTCGGTTCTACCTAGCCCCATTGTTCAAGCAGTGAAGGGACGTAGAGCTTCATGGCAGCAGGTGTCAGCCTTTTACTGACATGAAAGCCATGTCCTGGCGCTGCTCGCGCGTCTTCCTATTGTTCTCGAGCATTCATCACACAAGTACTTTAAGTTCACGTTATGTATGCGTTCGCTTTCAAAGAAGTGTGCGGTTCCTTGCCGGGTGGTGCTCGTGCAGGAACATAACAGTGTTCTCTGTAAAGCCGACTGGCGGCATATCGTGGTTAGAGTAGGGAAAGTTGCAGAGAAATTCAAGGGTTGTGGAAAGGACTCGGGCACACGGAAAAAAAAGAAACGTGTTGCACTGTATCGTTGCACCAGAGATCGAGGCTCAACTTGTCCAATACCGTCATGGCAGCCGATAGCGCTTTCAAGCTGTGCCGAGCGGCGAAGTACCAGGAAAAAAAGACACGGTACTGGCGATAGAGCCGTTGTTTGCTACCAGCCGCAAAGTGTAGAAAGGAGGGAAACACCTCTAGCTTGGGAGGGCCGAAGCATCTATTGGAGACCGATCCGTCGAGAAAGGTTACGTCGAAGCATCGCTGGGGGACCTCACGGCGCCACAGTGAGGGCGTGACAAAGGCACCGGAAGCGCTAAGGATGAGATCGCTGTCAGGAATAGTGAAGCTCACACCATTGCCATGCCGTCTGTAGTAGGGAGTGAACTGACCCAACCCCTGTCGGCGCCGCAAATTTGAAGTGAACATGAACTCCGTTAGGTGGTCGACTGAGATGAGACCAACCGGCAGCCCAAACTGGTCACGCGCGAGTCGGCCGTCTGGGCGGTGCCCAGTTTGAAACAGAAGACCCGCGTTGATTTCGAACATACGTGAGTAGTACCGCAGAGTACCGAGGATGGACTGATCGCAAAACCACTCTCGCTTCACACGAGGCCGCTGCTCTTTGGCAAAGCGCAGTACACTCGCTGCCACCTCTCGCAGTGCCCACACGCGGGAGATGTGCATGCCGGCGTTGAGGTAGCGCGAAGGGTTTCGGTTCAAGGTTAGGGCGCCGTCGTAAAAGAACGGATCCCAGGGGGTGCGCAAAACATTCGCATCCTCCAGAGAAGTGTTTAGTAAGCGATGTCCAAGCCCATGGGAGAAGAAGACGCTGTAAATCTTATTGTAGTACGCCCAATCCTCCTCGGAGGCGCTTGCCGCATCCCGAGGAGAAAAGAAGGACGCGCCGTTGCGAGCTGCCGCGATGAGGTGCATCGTAATGTAGTCACTGGTGAAACACTGGAAGAGGCCGTCGGCTGGCTGATGGTAGTAGCAATCGTCGTCCGCGTTGAAAATGACAGGGGGCAGCTGCACAAGTGGCCGCGACTGCTGCTTGGACGTGGTGCGCAGACTCTCCATAAAGGACGGCGCAACCTCCTCTCCATAATCCTCCCATGCGCGCACAGCGGCGAGATCTAGAACCGCCTCTGAAGCAGGCGAGTAGCGCGCAAACTTCTGCAAGAATGGCGCCACATCAGATCCTGTCCATGCCACGTCTGTGTCCAATGAGACCACAATGTCCTCATCCCGCAGTCCCTCCCGATCAAGATAGTCGAGGTAGTGCTCATAGCGCCAGACGTGAGAGTAGTTGCTGTCTGTGCCAAGGACTCTGAGTCGGACGCCAGCAAGCGCGCACGATGCGGTGAGCATGCAGAAGCTCCAGTCCGTCTGATTTGAGACTGCGATAAAGTGAATTCGAATGGGAAGATGCGTTACACCGTCCGTGCCGTTGTGCTGCGCCAGGTATGCGTTAACTCGTCTTTCCAGGTCAGCGTTGACACCTGGATGGTCGCCTGTATGACGCTCTGGCAAGGGCTCCCTCGTTCCCAGCTTGGCACGCTGCACGGCACCGATAGGAAAGTACGTATAGTTACAGTGGGGTGTATTGTACTGCCAGACAACCGCGGCGGCACCCGTAACGGACAAGAGCAGCGCGAGAAGTAGTGTGGAGAGCAGAAAGCGCTTGAAGTGCAGCAGGTCTCTCTCCGAGCCGATCAGCCGAACAAGCTGGTGCTGCATCCACTGTCGACGCTTCAAAGAAGCTGCCCTGATAAGGCCATGGCACCGGCTTAGAGTCTGTCGGGATGAGTGCCACAGCGTTACAAGACTTGGCATTCCTCTACTTTTTGATCGCTGAGGCAATAAGACCAGTACGCCCGCAAACGGTATTCGGCTATGGCAGCTATAATGTACAAAAAAAAAAAAAAACAAGACAGGGAAGGGAAGCTACTACAAATATTACCGACAGCACAGGTTCAGCAATGGAAGAGAGTGATGTTCTCACTCATCTCTGTGTAGATGTGGGAGTGTCAACTCGCGTATTTGAGCGATGGTCGCTGACTCACAGTGGAGAAACAAAACTCTGACAAGGGTGAACGCATCGGTGGTGCAACGCCTTCGACAACGACAATGTGATGTTGCGTGAGGGCTGTTGAGCCACACCGGATTCACGAAACAATCCTCAATCTGAAAAAATAAGAGAGAAGGAAATTTTGTTTGTGTGATGTAAACGTGACGGGAAAAGCGCAGAAGAGGACAAAAAAGAGACCTTTGGTATCGGTGAATTTGCCGTAGGGGAGGCATACAGCGCTATCGGGCGGATGGGAACACGGAGAGGAACCATTAGCATAGCTGGGCCCTCCCGGCTTGACAGATGTAAAAGTTGACAGGTCACGAGCGCGCGCCCTTCTCTCCAACAGACACCAACACGTGTGAGCTGTGCCAAGTGCTGCCATAATGTTGCTCACTCCTTGATTTGTTGAATCTCTTCGAATTTGGGTGTTATGTGGAGATCACATCTGGTCGTGAGCTCTTCGAAATTAAGTGTCCGCCATAGTGATGTGGGAGCCGTTTAAAGACAAGGATAGCGGTAATCGCATCTATTAATGAACGCCCAAGCAGGTAGTTGCGTGGGAGAGAGGGAGCCAGGTCGTTTCTTTTATTCCATTTTCAGGACGAAGAATAGAGAGGAGCCAAGAGACCAGGATACCGCCATACCCCCGATACGGTTGGGCACCATGAGGGTCGTGTCGTCAGTGAGTCCTAGTCCGTGTGTCAAAAAGCTGTACATGTACGCCAGCTCCATGCAGGCAGTTTCCTCAGGGGCAGTGGTGCGCCCCAAAGATTCCCGCTGGCACACCTGGTGCCCAACGTCCTTGTACGACGAGACATGGATCGGGCTCCCCTCCTTGATGAAGTCGTAGAGTCTGTCGTAGAAGTAGGAAAAGGCGTAAATGAGATGCGGCTTTGACGGAATCAGCGGCTGAGGCACGCCGCGGGCGCCACACGCATCAAACTTGCAGGTGGGCTTTGTGATGACGTGTTCTTGAAACAGCACGCCACACTCGTCAAAGTCCGTCGCGCCACTGTTTCGAAGTTCCACATCGTTCAGGTGCTTCGTATAACCTCTGGGGAAGCACGGGAAGGACGATGTCCCGTTCACCTTCGCGAACGAGGCCATAAGCTTCTTTTTCGCCTCGTTCATCCCAAGGCCGAGGTAGCTGTGCTGGTATAAAGCGATAGCGCGCTTTGGTGTGCGTAGCTGGTGAACGTAGTTGAAGGGAATCCATTCGCCAGACTGAGACGTGGTCTCAAAGACCACCTGTGTCGAGGCACCTCCCATGTCGATGGTAGCGACGGTGGCCACCGCTCTGTCGAGACTGTCGAGTAGGTAGTTCACCGTTAGCCACCCATAAACACCCTCTTGAGTGCCAGAGATGATGGATGCTCCACGAGACTGAAATGGCGATTCGTTGAGTATCTGATTAGCAGTATCCAGCAGCACCTGCTGATCGCGTTCAGGGAGGAGCCGAAGGCCGGCGGTTGCCTTAAGGGTGACAGAGGTGCACCTCTGGTAGCTTTGCGGGACCACCTGATCAGCGAAGTGCAGGAGCCCCGTAAGCGATTCCCTGGCGCCACCTTCGTTGGCGACGAAGGAGGACAGACCTGGCTCTACCCGTTTGAAGCGCTCTCTCAGAAGTACGACACCGGCGTCAGCGCGTTCGTACTGAAACACATGCACACGTGAGCCAGTGCTACCGGCGTCGATGACAATGTCGTAGACATTCGCGTACGCCGAGTCGCATGGGGAGAATGAAGGACTTTGATAGTAGACGACGAATGCGAAGAGAACGAGCGCGCTCAGCACAAGGGTGCCTGTAACGCGAAGTCGCTTCCACTGGTGTGTCATGCGCCGCACCGAGAGGTTTGGTCGCATCCCATCCTGATACACGATAGTGCCACCTAGGTTGAAATTGGGCAACGGCAGAAATGGAGCAAGGAATTAGAAAGCCGGAGAGAGTTGCACGTCGGGGAGAAAACGAGAGAGCTCATGCAAGCCCGTATTAAACGTGTGACATACGGAAATATAGCGCATCAGAAATGAGACCCGTAGAGACCGACGCAGAGACACGCAAAGACGGCGTGATGGTAGCAAGTGAAGCAATGAGAGAGGAATGGATGGACAGGAAGAGTAGGGAAGGGTGCGAAACTACACAAACAGCGCGCACAGCAAGCAGCAGGCCATAGCACACGGCAAGCGGGCAAGGGGGGCGGGAGTAAGTGGCACGTAAACTGTAATCCCAACCACATTTCAGTCCGTTTTAGGTGGGAGCGGTGAGCTTCAAGAAAATGTAGACCGCGCGTGCGCGCAAGTGCGATTGTGAAAAGAAAAATCACCGTCCTCTTTTTTTTCCTTCATCTGTGTGTGTGGGGCGGGGGGGGAGGCGGGGAGGAAGGGGGTTGCGTACATTAAAAGCGTCAGTTCTCTTCGCACCAGAGGAAACAGTTGGCAATTCTGTGAGCGGCAGCAGTCACACAAATCTGAAAGCAACGAGCACGAACTTCAAACTTACAGAAGAAAAGGAAGAGAAACGGGAGTTGAAATCGAACTGATAGGGTCTAATATTCATCGTTAGTTGAGTTGAAGAGAAGGCTGAGGATGTCACTGTCCCGAGTGGGCAAAGAATACGGCGGCACAGACCAACAGAAATGACACACACATACACACACAGGGACGCACATGCACACCCTCTGGGAGGAATGGAGGTGACAGCAATCTGGGCGGAAGCTTCAGATTCACTCCGTGCTCGACAAATCATTCGCCAAGCGGCGGTAAAAATTTCGTATGTGCTCGACCGCCTCTTCAGCGGAGTCAGTGAAGAGCAAGCTTTCAGTCTCCTCCTGCGATATCACGCCGTAGTCAGCTAGAGCCTGCCAGTTAACCACTGTCTTCCAAAACTCCTTTCCCAGCAACACCACCGGCAGTGCGGGTATTTTCTTCGTCTGTTTCAGCGTGAGTAACTCAAACATTTCGTCCAGCGTGCCAAACCCGCCCGGGGCGATGACGATGGCGCGGCAGGAGTACATCATCCAAAACTTGCGGGTGAAGAAGTAGTGGAACTCAAATGCCAGCCCTTTCGTCACGTGGGGGTTGAGGCCTTTCTCGAACGGGAGGGAAATACCCATGCCCATGGTCACAGCGCCGGGTACAGACTTTGCACCGCGATTCGCCGCCTCCATGAAGCCGGGCCCACCGCCGGTTGTGACGACCAGATCTTGAAACCGCTTGTGCAAGTCATCCAGGGACTCCGGCGCATCCTCTGGAGAAAGTCTGAAGTAGTCCGGGATGTACTTGAAGCTGCGGTTGATCATGTCCTGCTCATTCTGGGAGAACTCTGCAACCCTTCTCGCCAAGTCCTCCACCACATCGACCCACTTGCACATCCACTGCGTCTTCTCCAGGCGAGCAAGCTCCTTCTGGAGACGCTCCTTTGTGCTGACTTCCGTCGCCGCCGCCAGTTTGGAGTGGAGGTCCTGGGCAGTGCAGTCGTACTGTGCCTGAGTCATCGAGCGGGCGCTTCCGAAGAAGAGTACGGTGGTGCGGATGAAGTGCTGCTGCAGGCGCTGCTTGGGCTCCTCAAATTCGCACAAGATGCGAATCATACGACCGGAGTAGCTGTTCAGAAATTCCATATTTCTGTAGGATTTGATGGTGGAGGTCAGCGTCGTGCCGGACAGGTCCTCCTCCTTCTGCACATAAGGGGAGGACTCATGCAGGTGGCGCTGCGCCGACATGGCTGCTTATACAGAACGTAGTTTACACGTCTCTGTGCCCTCCACGTTGTAGGGGAGCAATAGCAGTGATGATGCTACGCCGTGAACGCTGGATAACACAATTGAAGGAGGAAAAGACGCCCGGAAAGCGTGTGTTTGGCCGTCTGGTTTCTGTGCGAGAAGTGGCAGATCGGGAGTCACACGAACGAGTCCGCGGCCACGCCTTCAGCACTCAAGCACACACAAAGCGCCAAAGCAGAGAAGCTGAGAGACGGAGACGCGCGCACCGCTTGGTGGATACAGGCAATGGCAACGCACGAGATCGTTTGGGGGTTCGGTGTGTGTAGTAATCTCTATGCCGATGTATGCTTGAGCTGCATCAGACTACCAGGCAGATGTCCCTGAAAAAAAAGAAACTGACGGACGGAGAAGCGCAAAAGTCAAAGGTGAAGAGCTAATTTTTCGTTCTCCGGTGTGTGCACAGATTGACAGGAAAAGCACCAGCGGGTCCCCGGAATGCCAGTCGAGTGGGCAGCAAAGACGTGACGGTGATGGGGGAGAGAAGGAGAGAGAAGAGGGTCGACGCAGCCAGCGGGAAGGCCGAGTGCCGCGAAAACGTGCAAGGTGAGTGTGCAAAGGTAGTGGGTGTGCAACCGGGAGAAGACAGCAGCGCATGAAGGCAGAAAAAGTCAGTCTATAAGTAGGAAACAGTGAGCTATTCAGGTCTATCTTTCCCCTCCCTCTTCCCTCAACGGACATCCCACTGGAGGGAAGAGAAGGCACGTCACGACAAGCCGGTCAAATACGGTGACATGCCTTCTGAATGTTCCCGTGAGATCGAGGTGAGTTTGTGGGGCACAGAATTGCCCATCCTAGAGGGGCAAGAGCGGAGACGAGCAGAACAAGACTGCTGGGCATTTCCTCGGACTACCTGCCGATGTGCAGGTGATGTGTCGTGTTGTACCCAACCATTATCCACTGCATTCCACTTTCTCCTGGCTCTTTCGTTAACGTGTGTATACGCTCGCTAGACGCTATCGATAGTCCACTACTGCCCCAACCCGTTTCTTCTTTTCTCTTTGTTCTTGTTGCTGCTTAGCGTACGTGTGCCTCTGTGGGCCAGTGAGTATACCCGTGTTTGCGTGTGCACGCTGTTGCGAAGGTCCATGATGGCGCTAAAAGACCTACATTACCTTCACAGCCACTCCATACTGCTACATCACAGAGACTAAAGCTTTCTTATTTCTTTTCCAATGGGCCCATTCGCTGTCTTTATGAGCTCAACACAACTCTCTACCGCCACCACCCCCGCCAGCCGGCCACAGGGCCCCGTCGCCTGGTGAAAACCAGGCCGTACACGCACGCCTTGTAGCCGTGCGCCGCTTCCGTCAGCTGAGTGAGCGGCTTCTGTCCCGCTCTCTACGCGCCACCGCTCTGCAGGTCGCCAGGCAGCCGCTCCCATCATGCCGCTCGCCACCTGGTGCGTCCCCCCCCCCTCGGCGTGGCACGCAGGCTCCCCATGGTGTACGCAGTGAGGACCGGGTGGGGTGCGCTCGCGCTGGCTTGGCGCTGTGCCCATCGTAAGGGTGCACACGCGTGTGCGCCGTCGCAGGTGGCTCCGGCGCCACGCCATCCAGCGCGCCACCGCTGACATGTCCGTGGCGACAAACCGCTCCGACCTCCGCACACGCGAGGTACTGGAGCCTGCCACCACCACAAGCGGCTCTGGCACTGGCAGGGGGTGGGGAGGCTGCTGGGCTCCTCCCCACAGGGTGGGAGTACCCGACCCCTACACTACCCTAAGTTATGACCTCATCATGAGTGCACAGAGAGGGGAAGACAAGAAAAGCGAAAGAAAACTCAAAGAAAGAGAGATTAGGAAGCATACGCATATTGCACACGCACACCTTCCGAAATCGGCGCCGTATCAATAACGGAGTCGCCAAAGAGAAGACCGGAGGAGGTGGGCGAAGGCAAAGGCAAAGGCGGAGAGCCCACGAAGAACAACAACAGGACACCCTGCGTAGTCGTTGCCGCGCCACCATTTGCACCACCACACCGACGTTCTCGACCCACTCGACAGCTTCACTGTCCACACCTTTTTGCCTGTCAGACTGTAGGGAACCCCTTCAGCTACCTTGACGAGTTCAATCTCGTCGTCAGCCGCATCGAGCGTCATAGCAGATGCTCAGGGAGATCTGGCTCGCAGGATGCACAATGCACGCCGAAAGCACAAAATCGGTCTCCTGCGTACTTCAATCAGACACTGGTGTCCACCCCTCCTGCACACGCACATTCGGCTGCTAGTCCCCCCTACCACGCACAGACGTGGATGAAGGCGGTCGACGGTGCGCACTCAGTACTTGAAGACCTGCTCCTCCTTGTAGCCTAGAGTTTTCAGTAGCCCGCCGACGGGGCCCTGCTGAGGTGGCTTGCCAGACTCAAATAGCTTGTCGCCGCTGATGGCCTGCATCATCGGAGGAGGGCCGCATACTAGGATCTTTGTGTTCCTCTCTCCCGGCTGCGGCATAAAGGTGGTCACCATAGCGCTGTTCACGTAGCCAATGCCCCCTAGCCACCTGTGAGGCACCTCCAGAAGTGTTAAATACATGTTGAAGTTGTTGTAGATCTTCTGCATTTCAATGAGCTCGTTGGCAAGCAGAATGTCACGGCGCTGGTTATTGGCGTAGATGAGAGAAATGTTTGTCTTGTCTTTCGGATTCTCCAGGATGGCACGAATCACCTGATACATGGGGGAGATGCCCGTGCCGCCGGCGATCATGCCCACGTGCTTCCACATGTTCGGTTTGTACGAAAACTTCTCAAACGGGCCCTTTATGAGCAGCTCATCGCCTGGCTGCATAGAGAACACGTAGTTTCCCATCTTTCCCTTTGGATACTTCTTCACAAGGAGCTCAAAGTGGCCCTTGGTGCTATTAGAGGAGATCGGGGTGTAGGGTCGAACAACGTCCTTGCCGTCTGCATCGGTGTACTTTGCGATAATGCACGAAGCAACCGGCATGGAAAAGCTATCATCGGCGCTATCGAGGGCAAAGTAAAAGCGGCGCGTGTCGTGCGACTCGTAGCGAGAGGAAATCAACTTAAATGGTTTGTATTCATCAGGGGAGAACGTGTCCATAGGTTTCTTGGCACAGCTGGCTGCTAATTGCTGCGATTGTTGCGTGGTGCTCCACATGGCACCAGCGCTAACACCACCTGCAAGGCCAGCGATGGCGCCAGCAAGGAAATGAACCATGGTCTGCAGAAAAACACAACCACTATTACGTTGCTACGGTAGGATGCTTTGGAGCGCAGGAGCCGCACGGAGAGCTGAGGAGCAGGTTATGTAGAGTAGAGGAATCAGCGGTGGTGTGCCTGCCTGTTCCACAGCTGATCGCAATCTAACTAAATAAAAGCTACAAGAGGCTTGGAGCCTGGCGTTAGAGGAAAGGTGGTGGAGATGGACAAGAGAGAGAGAGAGATAGCAAAGACGTCTCCAGCAAGAGGCACCAAGGCGAAGAAGCACACGAGGAAAGTGCGAACATGAGGGAGATGGGTAACAGCAAAAGGGGAGAGCGAGAGCGATGAAATGTGTGGCTCAGCGGGGCCAACGGTGCGCACATAGAGAGGATGTCGAGGAAGTCGATACGCCATGGCGGCATTCGAGCATCCGCGGAAAATCGCTCTCGAGGTGCAGGGGAATAGAGCGAATCCCTAGGAGAGGGGGAATGGGTCCCCCCACCCCCACCACGCAGGTGTCCAAGTTAGCTAGCGGTCACCTTTCTCTCTTTTCGCTCAGCGTGTCTGGTTTGAGGAAGAGAGGTGCATGCAACATGTAGGCCTCTTCACACAAGGCTGCATCCTGTATGCATAGCAAGGAAAAAAACAAAAATCGTATTGGTGAAACGCCTCTGCGACACGCGCTTCCTCTTGTAGAGAGGAGCACGCCTCTCGCAGAGTGCCCTCGCGGTTGCCTCTGCCTGTCCAGATGTATTTCCTCGTCCTTCGCTCCGTCAGACCGGAAATAAGAAGTTGATGAGAAAGAGAATGATACATCAGAGCACGTTGTGACACAGGTCAATAGGTGCCCATCATGAAGCGAACAAGCGCACCGAGACGCACAGTCCCATCCGGCACATCGGCATGCACACACGTAGAACAACGAGCAAGTGAGGTGGGCAGTCCTTCTTAGTTACTAAAACTCCGCTTTCGTTTTAACTGGACAACCTGCACAAAAATAAAACAAGACAAACATATACAAGCACAGGCGCACAACGACCGACATCCAGAAATCGACAGAGACGTCCGCACGCACTGAATAACGAAGAAAAAAAAAAGAAACGCAAAGCTTCACAAATTCAAGAAGACAACGGAGAAAAACGAGAACAGGCAGATATTACATACGCGCACAGCAACAAATATATTCTTCGTTGCGTTTCTGCAGCGCGTGTCCCCGCCCCCTTGTCGGCCACACGCAACAAAAGTTAAACGCCACTCTATACCGCCACCACCCCCGCCAGCCGGCCACAGGGCCCCGTCGCCTGGTGAAAACGAGGCCGTACACACACGCCTTGCAGCCATGCGCCGCTTCCGTCAGCTGAGTGAGCGGCCTCTGTCCCCCTCTCTACGCGCCACCGCTCTGCAGGTCGCCAGGCAGCCGCTCCCATCATGCCGCTCGCCATCTGGTGCGTCCCCGCCTCGGCGTGGCACGCAGGCTCCCCATGGTGTACGCAGTGAGGACCGGGTGGGGTGCGCTCGCGCTGGCTTGGCGCTGTGCCCATCGTAAGGGTGCACACGCGTGTGCGCTGTCGCAGGTGGCCCCGGCGCCACGCCATCCAGCGCGCCACCGCTGACATGTCCGTGGCGACAAACCGCTCCGACCTCCGCACACGCGAGGTACTGGAGCCTGCCACCACCACAAGCGGCTCTGGAACTGGCAGGAGGTGGGGAGGCTGCTGGGCTCCTCCCCACACGGTGGTGGTGTACGGGAGGCCCTGTGATGCCGTGCACCGTGAGGTGTGTGCCCCTGCCCGTCACCACCAAGCAGATAAAAGTGAAAAAAGGCGCAGAAGTCGGGGCACGAAAGTAGCAGGCACACAGGTGCTCATGGCCTCGAGGTGTACAGATACATGGGTACAAGAAGAGACACACACAGTTGCAGAGAGACAGGTACACCCCGTGCAGTCATCAAGTACACGGAGAGGCATTCACAAAAAAAAGAAGAGGGGGGAGGGGCGCCGACAAAGGCGAAAACAGCAGCGCGTGCGGGGGAAGGGGGGGTCGATGTCGATGGCTTATCATTGGAGGGAGAGTGGAGAAGAAAAAAGGCTTTCGAAACACCGCGATGCTCAAAGCTGAAGAAAGAAAAAGAAGGGCCGCTCCTCTCTCCTCCCACTTTTTTGTGCTTCCCGAAAATGCACCTACGCACTCGCTCTTTCCTGTGGGGAGGCGCAAAAAATGAAGCGATGTGCGTTGTCTTTGGTAACTATGTCTTACTTCTATGCCGTTAAAGCCCTGTTAGTGGTGGCAGTCTGGGAATCGTACGCAGGCGCTACGGAGATAGAGAGAGCAACAAAAGAGTACGATTCCCAAAGACAACAAAAAGGAGCGTGAGCAGAGGCAATGGGCAGAGGGGAGGGAGGGGTTACACCGACGCACCCGCAGCGACCGAGAGAGAGAGAGTGACAATAAAAGAAAAAAAAGAGTCAATGCGGAAGCAAAAAAGGGGGAAAAAGGTAAAGCCACATAAAAAAGCGAACAGGGCAGAGCACAGCGAGGAGAGACGCATCCACAGAGAGAGAGGGAGAGGGAGAGAGTCAACCAAGCGTGTCACTGAGCGCTACATGAACGCCGATTAAGAAAAAAAGGAAAAAAAGAGAGACGGAGAGGCAGGGGGTGACAGGGATCCTGTAAATCGTATCCACTTCCAGTGGGTCCAAGTGAACACTTTATGTACGGGGTGGGTCATGCACTGTTTGAAAACGGCGAAGAAAAAGAAAACATTTTTGCCATATGTTGTCTGGTTTCTCACAGGATCCGCAGGCACGACACACGCGTCTGCGACCGCGCACCACTGAATAAGGTAGCAAGAGGGCAAAGGAGAAGGAAAGAGAAAACAAGAGGCAAATCTAGCCACGCGATATCGCTGCATGGAGAGAAGCGTAACCGACAACAGTTCTTTTTCCCCATCATCTTCACCATGGCCTCCGTAGACGGAGCGTCTCGTCGTCCTCCGCCTAACTGTAACATCCCTTTGTCCTCCTGCCCCCTTCTCGCCTTCCAGATATGCGCCCCATCGCTTCCGTTTTTTTTTTCCTCTGCTCAGCACTTACAACACGCCTGAGCCTCCAAAGAGGCGAGCACGGCGATGTTATCACCAAGACGAGTAGTGATGCACACTTCCTTAGTCGTGACGGTGCGCGATGCCCTCTGTCCCTCCTGCGCGTGAGCACAGAATGGGGAAGACTACGAGAAGGTGCGCGTGTGCCAGCAAGTTGTTCGTCGTTTCTCTCCCGCTCGATTGATTGTCATTCTCGTACAAGATCAGCCAAAGTAGCCCTTCCCTTCTTTGCTACGGTGCTCGAGGATGTTGCCTCCTGCATGGCAGACGCGTTGTCACTTTCTCCCTTACACACTCGCTTCTGCTCTCAGGCCATCCCCCCCCCCACGCTGTCAGCTTCTTTGCGCGCATCGCGCCCTATGGGACACCTAGCTTGCCTTTGCCAAAGGAGGCGTGCGCAAGCACTCTGGCGCGGTCAGGCGAGTACGATGCCTTGTAAGAGACACGTTATGTGAGGTGAAGAACGGGAGATAACAGAGGTAGAGAAAAGCTCTCGACTGTGCGTCTCTCCGTAGCCAATACTCTCCAAACGGTGCCCACACTTACGAAATAAAAGGAAGAGCCTGAAGGTGAACAGGAGCCGAGTACACGACAGGAAAAGGCGTTTGCTGTCGGGCTCAGCCACCACCGCCGAGAACACAAAAAAGGGGGAGGAAAGCATGCAGGGGGCACAGAACCTAAGTGTACATGACGGCAGCAACAACACAGACAACGTCGATGAGGGGAACAAGGCAAGTCTGTGAGGACGCAGGAAGAGAAGCAAGTGGCGCACGCGACAGAGATCAAAAGCTGTGGCAGCGTAGACGGGTGGTAGAGCTGTACGAAGAGTGTATGCGCCGGTTTGTGGATGCGTGCGTTCGGTGGCACTCTCCGCGAACGCACAAGCAGAGGCAAAAGGGAAACACAAAATGAGAAAAAAGGCAAAACAAAGAAAAGAGGGCAGAGGATGCCCGTGTTGGCTGACGCTTAAGTGCGCGTGTTCGTTTTTGTGCGTATGTGTTTCTGTTCTTCGCGTCACTTCCTAAACGTTGACAGCAGAGAGCGAGAGAAATATAGTGACAAAGAGAGACATGCGTGAGGGCGGGGAGGAGGCCGGCATGCATCGCCATGCACGCCACACGCCGTAGCCGAGCCATCGTGAGAAAAGCATTTTAAAGTGGAATGATAAAGTAATAAAAATAAAAATAAAAGAGAGTGAGACAAGCAAAGAGACAGCAACTTCAGTCAGGCAGTCTATGTTTTTTAGTGGTGAGTGTGCGGTAGGAGAGAGGAGTCACGCCTTCGACAAAGAGAGAAGCATGGCGACGTATGGAGGCTCGAGCATGAGCATACATAAAAAGGAGAGAGGGGGGCTCGTTCTTTCTCTTCCACTTCTTCTTTGTCTTCGCCCTCGCCTTTGCTGCGGTAAGCTGGACAGGATGGCGCACGCATGTGGGTTCCAGCATAGCACGTCATGAAGGCCAAAACAGTGCGTTCAAGTAGGGAAAGGGGGGAGGGCCGCATGGCTCTTACCTCATCCTTCTCACTCACACTCTCCGACACTACTCTCCGCTTTACTTAGCTTGTATGCCCATCGGTGAGGCGTGGGTAGATGTGTGTGAATGGGGGGAGTGAGAGTTCAAGGGTGGAAGAGGTCGGTAACACCGCGTGCAAGCAAGGCGGAGTGCAGCAACACACCGAATTGAGATAGCGGATAAATAAAAAAACGAAAAGTGAGTGATGCGCGCCTTTCTCGTCACGTGTGCCACGGTTGTCTCTGCGCGCCGATGCCTTTTTTTCTTCTGCTTCAACGTCGTCCTCTTCCAGCGTAGATTTCTCAGCCTCTACTTTCAAAGTCAGGTTCCGCTTCCCTCCTTTTTTTTTTCGAAAGACAGCATCGAGTACACGAAGTTCGACAGTGACCGCGACGTACATGTTGTGCCCCCGTACTAATGAGGAGGCACGGAGGAACGGAGAAGGGAGCGAGGAAGGAAGCGTCACGGGACGGCGGCGGCAGCGAAGACGACAGAAACGCCGCCGGTACACGAAAGCGCCTACAATAAAGTCGTGGAGAGCAGGCAAAGGGAAAAAAACGGAAAAACGAACCAAGAAGAAGTGGTGAGGGGGAAAAGGAGAATCGGAGGGAGGCGGCCGGCGGGTACGTGTGAGATATAGCAGAGCCTCCCGCAAAAGCAGGTTTGCGCACAGCACAGGGACACAAAAATCCGCATCGGAGGAAACGCCGGAGGGGCACACACACACACACACACACACTCCCATAGAAAAGAAGAAAAAAAAAAGACGTCACCGCGCATTTCGTTCTCGTTTGTGACGTCGAAACCGTCCAACAGAGAAGTACGCATGAAAAACACACAGAGAGAGAGAAAAAAAGAAGAAAAAAGAGCGCCAGCGGAGAAATCCAACGCGTCAGCAGGACGGTCGAAGGGCGTCGGTGAGCGCAGACAGAGAAAGGGAGCAAAGGAAGGTGACCCACCATGGCACAAACCATTTGCAAGACGATGCACAGCGGCCATGTGCACCAAAAGCCACGTGCTACATCAAGTCAGAGGGAAAAAGCGGAGTAGCCAAAAGGAATAAGAATCGATGAGATCGCGCCAAGACACGCCTCCTCCTCATCTCGTTTCTGCATCTCTCTTTCCCCCCACTAACGCCGCTTTTCCGTGTCCCCCAGTAACATACTCGTTTGGAGTGAAGTGGTGTGATCGGCCTCCCTCTGCTGAGCGTTTGCTCCCACGCGCACTTGCGGGGATGCTGACTTCGGCGTTGGGAAGTTATGTTAGCACACAGAAAAAGAGAGCTTCGAGTGAAGAGCTCTCCAGATCAGTCTTCCTTTTCCCTTCTTTCCCACCCATTGCCATTGTCGTTAGCTGGAGTGATACTCCTCATAGGCTCTCCCCTCTCCCTACCTTTGGCTTTCGAGTTGGTCCCCTTGAAGCTCTCAGTTTTACGTCTTCCCCTTACTGGGTCGTTGTATCCACGTGTCCAAGTTTTTTTGCTGCCCCTTCGCACTCTCCTCACGCGTCCTTCTCCCTCATAGAGTCGCCACGGAGAAGCAGAGGCGTGTTCACGAATGCAAGGAAATGCAGGCTGGCTTGATCAAAGTCGGTGCCTACATGGCATTTTTTTAGGAGTTGTACAAAGAACAGGGAAACCAACAGAACACGCGTTCGTGCTGTACTGCTCTGTCTTGACCCTTGGCTGTAGCCCCCTCTGCCTCCTACCGCTACCGCTGTTTTAGATCCGCCTTTCCCTTCATTTTTCACTTCCGGCATCGCGACAATCATCGGTGAAGGGAGAGCGAGTTACATTAGAAAGTGCGGTGTCAAGTGAGGAAGCACGTGCGGGGAACAGAAAGAAAGACGGGGGGACAAGAGGCGATTGCCAACACAAAGAAAAGAAGACAACAAAAATAGAAGCGGAAAAAAGAAATGAAACAAAAGAAGGGGCGGCGCCGTACAGTGCCGATGAATAGTCCAGCGCCCGCTTGCTCCGTTGGTAAAGGCAGTGTGTAGGTGTATGTGGATGTGTCTGTCTGTGTGTGTGTGTGTGTGTGTTTATGTTAGTCGCACGCGTGCTTTGTTACGTTCTCGTTATTTCGCACTCACATGTACAGACGGTTCGAAGTCCACACTTACACACGCGCACATACTTAGAGCCGTGTACATTGTTTACGTGTCTGTGTGCGTATGGCATTACACACGATGGTGTGTTTTCTTCTTTTACGATAAGTATGTGAGGACGGTGGCCCATGGCAGCTCGGCATCGACAAGGGCGTTGTGGTACACAGCGTAGACGCTGGCACCGTTCTCTGGTGCATGCAAGCTCTGCAGCAGGTTCATCACAGCCGTCGTGTCAAATATGTTAAGCGTGCACCAACGGGAGTACATGAGGCGCAGCTGACGCACGCGGATGCTCTTGCGCGGGTTCGAGCCAGAGACGGAGAGCGTGTGATGCATAATGACTTCCATGGCAGCCATGGCCTGGAACAGCGGGCTAGAGCGGCGTTTTAGCATCTCTCCCACAAGCTCGTCCACCTCAGCCGACGACAGCAAGTTCGTGCCGTTCACAGACACACTAGAGCACGTCAGGAGGGCACCAATCACTTTGGCCAACTGCACAAGCTTCGAGACAGTAGAGCCGTTGCCTATCTCCGTGAGGGCGAGGTTCACCAAACTCTCTTTCCATGCCGCCGTGCGCTCGCTCACATCGACACGGGCGCGTCGAAGCACCACAAACTCAGCATCATCGGACACCTTATGGAACAGCATACACTGAGACAATGGGTCATAGTGGCCAACGCTGCTGACGGACTCCATTTGTGGAACATTGCGCGTATTTGGCGTAGTCGGTGTGCAGCACTGCGGCGTGTTGCAGGGAATGCCAGTCTCGGAGAGGTTGCTAACACTGAAAAAGTACGGCAATAGACGGAAGCGGCACTGCAGCGCCACGCGCAGCGTCGCCGCGTCACTCTTCCGGTCGGTGATCGTGTGCAGCAGCGACATGCCAATTGAGAAGGCACTCTTCACGAGAGTAACCATCTGGTCCGTTCCGTTCGAAGTGGTCAGGTCATGCAGCATGACGTTGAAGAGGCCCAGATGCAGCAGATTTTGCACCTCACTGATGTTCGGTAACGTGGATACATCGGCAGCGTAGCAGCGCTGGATCATGTGACCCATGTTCTCGAACATTCGAGGGCATTGGTGGTATTCGGCCTTCTCAATATCGAAACGGATCCACTCAATTATGGCGGAGATCAAGTCGCTGGGCTGGAAGGAGGGGCAAGAGGCGAGTATCGAGGAGAGCAGCGCTGTGATGCGTTGCCGCTCTTCGAAGAGTGACGTATCCGTGGTCACCTGCCGCAGCCACCAGGTCAGACACAGCACCTTGTTCTTGAGGCTCATCGCGCTAATGCCATTCAGCACGGTCGCCTCCTCCCTGGGATCGTTGAAGTTTTGAATGAGCTGCTGCGTCACCTCCTGGATGTTGACCACCTCCGTCGTTCCCGCCATCGGATTGCGGCTGCGCAGCAGCGAGGAATGTACCGGGGCGTTGCTGAGAGAATGAGAGGAGTGCAGGTCGGTCGGCGGGCGAACAGAGGTGGGGGCCGGAGAGCGCCCTTCCGGCATGGGGCTCTGCAGAGTCGCGTTGTACGGAGGGCGCAAATGCGAAGGGCTCAGCGCAGCCGGCTTGGGCGGGACGTAGACGCGTGACATTGTGGGGCTGTTGCTGGGTGTAGAGGAGGAGATGCTGACGCTGGTGCCGAAACCGGAAGTGTCGCGGAGCGCAACGGAGGCTGGTCGAGGAAGTGCAAAGTCGCATCGCTGCGCCATGTTGTCCTCGTTTGGGGTCATGATTGTGGAGTGCAGAAAAGAGGTACTGGCGACGCTGTCCACGTGTTTCATGGACGACGACGGCTGCAGGTCGTCGCACGAGTCCGCCTCACGCACTACCCGCTCGCTTGGGACCCACCCCTGCTTCTTGTTGAGATCACTCAGGTCCATCATGAGGAAGCGGATGCGCGGGCGCGGGTGTGAGTTCTCGACTGCCTTGGCCACGCCGAGGTAGCGCACCAGCATTAAGGGGCGGCGCTCCTTTAGGATCGGTCCAACCGTGCGGATGAGCATCGAGAAGACCTCAAAGATGTAGTCCTCGCGCTCGGCAGGTTTGCTCGGGTCAAAGTCGCCAACGAGCAGCTTGAACATATTTTCCACAACGTGCTCCGTCACGAGGTTGATCTTGAAAAGCTCGCCCAGAAACTTAATGTTGCCGACCAGGCGGTTCTTTAGGCGGGTGCGCTTCATGTCCACCTCCTCCTCGCTGTAGAACTTGCCGGTCGTGCGGTCAACTTTCTCATCGGCGGTCAGCTCGATGGGGCGGTAGAACTCCTCTTCGCAGGTGTGGAGCAGCTCGCGGTTGATGCGGTTGCAGAAGAGGCGGTCACGCAGCTCCGCCTCCAACTCGCGTTCGCTCTCCTTCATCTCGCACAATTCACTGAACAGTCGCGCGTAGAGTTCGCTGTACTCCGGCTCCTGCACAGCTTTATCAAAAAACACTTTGACGACTTCGTGCAGCTCAGATTCGTCCGTCTGACGGAGCGGCAGCTGCATCAGCTCCTGCAGCAACTCCGTGAACTTCTGCGGGGTGATGCGGCTGAGCACAGACATCACCTTGTGGTGCACCTGTCGCACCGGCTTCGCGCGTGTTCTCCCCTTCAGGCCAGAGCCCAGCGCGCCGCGGCTGATGCCGTCCTCCGAGTTCAGCACCTCGCTCATAGACAGCTGCAGGTGCCTTGGCACCTTTAGGGTAGGCACCTCCAGGTACTGCTGCACACACCAGCGTAGAACGCCGTGCGGCGTGTGCGAAGCATCCTTCCGGACTGACATAAACATCTCCACCGGATACACTCGAGCGGCCGTCGCCACCTCCGTGATGGTGTGGAAGAAAGTGTGCACGGGAGTACTGAGCGGAGAGAAGAGACTGCTCTGCAGATTGTGCGTCTGCAAGTCGGTCAGCGGTGGAAGTGCCGGCGCGCTCTTCGGTTTGACGTCTGGTGACTGTCCCAACGCGGTGGGTGGTGCCAGTATAAGACGAGAAGGAGTTAGCGGCTTCTTTTCCACGTCGGTACTTGTCGGGTACCATGGGCGAGCCGTGGCCGTCAGCGTTTTCTTATGTGGCGGTACGCACTTGACAAACTTTGGCGGGCGGAAGACGGACTCGGTGCGGCGCTCCCTCTCGATGAGGGAGCGGCTAACCTGTGCTTCCATCAGCATCTTCCAGTGAACTCGGGTGAGGAAGTGGTGTGAAGAAAAGAGGTGGAGAGGCACACGACCGGGGAACCAAAGATGGAAGCACACGCGCGCACACAGACACAGGGAACCAGCGAAGGAAAGAAGAGCTGAGCAAGTGGGGAGACGGTAGGGGGTGGTGTAGAGGCGGATGTGTGCACGTATGTGTGTGTGTGTGGGTGGAAAGTTGCTTCCCACAGCACGGCAAAAAGAAGGAGTGAAGGACAGCAAAGGGAACAATACAGAGTCAGTGTGCTGGAAAGAGAACACAACGAGGCAAGCATAGCTCCGCAACAGGTTGTGTACGTGCTGGTGCCTGCGTCTACGATATATAGTGATCACAGGCGTAAGGTCCACATCTGCATGTGTATCCAGCATGGAGATCCCTACACCTGACGGTCACCAACTCACATGAGTCACTGCGTCTCCAAGGGTGTTTCATTTGTCACTTGTTTCGCGCAACAGAAACAAGTCCCCCTCAAGACGGGGAGGGGCACACACCTCACGGTGCAAGGCATCACAGGGCCTCCCGTACACCACCACCCTGTGGGGAGGAGCCCAGCAGCCTCCCCACCTCCTTCTCCCCACCCCCTGCCAGTGCCAGAGCCGCTTGTGGTGGTGGCAGGCTCCAGTACCTCGCGTGTGCGGAGGTCGGAGCGGTATGTCGCCACGGACATGTCAGCGGTGGCGCGCTGGATGGCGTGGCGCCGGAGCCACCTGCGACGGCGCACACGCGTGTGCACCCTTACGATGGGCACAGCGCCAAGCCAGCGCGAGCGCACCCCACCCGGTCCTCACTGCGTACACCATGGGGAGCCTGCGTGCCACGCCGAGGGGGGGGGGACGCACCAGGTGGCGAGCGGCATGATGGGAGCGGCTGCCTGGCGACCTGCAGAGCGGTGGCGCGTAGAGAGGGGGACAGAGGCCGCTCACTCAGCTGACGGAAGCGGCGCATGGCTGCAAGGCGTGTGTGTACGGCCTGGTTTTCACCAGGCGACGGGGCCCTGTTGCAGGCTGGCGGGGGTGGTGGCGGTATAGAGTGGCGTTGAGCTCATGCCGTCCATGGCGGAGAGTGCGCACCCGCTGTGGAGTACACAAAAGGAGTGCCCACCACGTTCTAGAGGAAAATTTTATCTTCTGCCCTAAGACGTTTGAGCATGGCACATACAAGGCACATGTGAGCAGAAAGAACCTCAACGAACCCATGCGGGGTGCACAAATATACACATCGGCATAGCTAGGTCACACAGCGGCGTCTACATCTGCAGTGCTAAGCTTCAGGGTCACTGTCGTCTGCGTCCTCTGCCCCCGCCACAACTGGGGAACGCAGCACTGGCGGTGCAGACTCGTACGCCGCCAGAAGATCAACCGCGCGCGTGCGGGTATCACCCAAGTAGCGGCGCAGACCACTGAGTGACTCCTCCGGTGCCGGTGGTAAAACACAGTCCAGTCCCGCCTCCTTCGCTCTGGCCTCCTCTTCACGCGCGAGTTCAAGCAGACGCTGAACCTCTGATTCCTCTATAACAGGTGGTGTGGTCTTCGCCCAGGATGGCCTAAGTGCTGCAACAGATGAAGGCACATCATGGGACAAAGCGAGCGAGAGCGCTGTTGCCCGTTGCTGCAGCGCACGGAGGCGCTCGTTAACCGACCGAAGCTCACGCGCCATCTTCTCATGCTCTCGTGCATAGCGCATGTAGGCGTTTCCCAGTTCTGAGGTTGTTCCCTTGTCATCGATCACTGCAGCAGCAAGAACGTTAGTCTCTCCGTCTTTGAGGTGCTGGAAAACGTCGTTGGCCACCGGCGCGCCGCGGACGGCTGCATAGCGGCACGCCTCTTCCTGCAATACGCGAAGGCGCTGCTCCTTTTCAGCACCGAGCGCATACGGGTTGGTCATTAGAGATGACGTGGCGGAGGAGTCGAGCAAATGTTCGACACGCTTCGCCTCACTATCCATCAGGCTCGCTTGTGGCCGGACAGTGAGCGCCGGCGGCCTCGCTGTAGACAGTTGCCTCGGCCGCGAAGATAGCGCCGGTGGAGAAGATTTGGATAGGGATGTAAACTGATGCACCCGGGCATTGTGCGGTGTCGACCGCGCCGGACGCACTGGCTTTGAGGGCGGGGTACGTCGGATTCGCTGGCTCGTTGAGTTTTTTTTTGTCGGTGTCGTCTCTTTAGACAGCGTAGAGAGTGGGGCCGATCTGGCCCCCTCAGTCCTCGCAGCCCCTTCCTCGGGCGAGGCAGCGGGCGTAGCGTCACCTGCTGGTGTTGCCTCTATGTCTCTTTCGACCTCATGCAGAGAAGCCCCATTTTCGAAATCACCGTCGTCAATGGGCACCTGCAGGTGACCAGAGGCCCCAACGCGGATTTCGTAGCTGCACCCCTCGTTGTCCACTACAGTGATAAAAGTGTTGATCTCCTCCTGCAAAGCTGCCATGTGCGCCTCAATGTCCGCCACTGTCGTCAAAGGAGCGTGCTCCCTTTCCGCAGGGATGGTGTTGCTATCGCCGTCACCTTCAGTAGCTACGCTAGAGTAGGTAGAGAGGCAGCGGAGTACGTCACCGTCTGAGAGGCGCCGGATGTCCTCCGCCGTGAACTCCGCAAAGAGGCCGCCTCCGGAGAGATGCACCGTCTTGTGTAAGGCAGCCTCAGCTTTGGCGATGGAGGACAAGGGCATGCGCACGGCCACCGCGCGTGATGCAGCACTCCCTACTCTACTGATGGCATCTGAGCTCTTGTGGTCTTCCCCGACATCTCTATCAGACGACAGCACGGAGGAAGCAGAGGAAAGCGACGGTGTTGGCGACGTCTCACGAAGGTCGGCGTCTTCTATGCCAAGGCGAGACGCGATAACATCACGCCACACCTTGGATAGTTGAGTCACTCCCACCGCACTGCAGTCGTGTGTGTTGGTGGCCACAGCCGGCGGTGACGAGCTCCTCTGCAGCGGCTGCCTCATGATCTCACAGAGGTGATTGCGATCCAATGTACACGTAGGCCGCACACAAGCACACAGAGCCGTGAGAGACTCCAAGCGGGGGTACCCCCTGCAGGTGCTTGAAAGGCCAACGGTGGCAGCGGCAGGCAGCGAGGAAAACGTCGGAAGAAAGAAAGAAGTGATTGAGAGAGAAATGCGAGCTAGTCGTCTGACGGGGAGCTCTACATGGTGACGGCTGCAGCGTGGAGGGGGAGGGGTGCAAAGTAGTAACAAAGGTGATGCAGAGCACGGAGAGAGAGCGAACTGAGGGAGGGGAAGGGGGACGGCGAAGGGCTCCGTTGGTCTTGGGCATAATTCCATGCTTGGATGCAAAGGCGCACGCATCCTGTGGTTCGCACTAAGTGCACTCGAGCAGGCACACTCTGCCCCCGCACAGTTGAGACTACGCTACGGTTGCTGAGCTCATGTGAAAGGGCATCGCAGCTTTCCTGGTTTCCTTCGGTTCGTTGGTTGTCGATTAATGTGGAGAACAGCCACGAAGACGCGCGAAGCGCACCCGTTTCTACACACATACACACACGCACATACACATAAAAGTGTATGGGTACGAAGCCTTCAAGGAGGTGGCAAAGGAAGGGCACAGGTGCAAGCGGGGAGGGAAGGGCGAACGACGACTGAAAGCAGCACAAAGGCGCACTGGAAGCTTCCATGAGTCCAGCCAATGCTACCACCCACCCCCTTCCCCCAGCTGCACTTTGAGCTATGATGAAAGGAGGGCGTGAGTGGGAGAGAAAAGCGGCAAGTGGAGAAGCGAAGCAGCAAAAGAGAAGATGCGCAGGGGAGCGGGTGGCAGTTCTCGCACAAGCACACATCTGTGACGGCGACGTCTCGCCCTTATCCATATTAAGTCTTTCCTGCCCTTCAAGCACTTTGATGTGTCCACGTTGAGGGCAGCGCCATTCGCTGATGCCCAGAAGCCAACACGTATGCAGAAGAGAGAGAGAGAGACATGAATCCGCAAGAGTACGGCTGCCGTACGTCAGCTCTTCGTCCTATTGACGGAAGTGCGCGTAGTTGGAATCGACTCCTCCATGTGAAGCACAGGTGACGCGCCCGTGTACCAGTCACTCTTGCCAGTGCCATCCAGTGCCGCGTCTTGCAGTTGTTTCACGCTGTCATGTTCCGTGTCGCGGATGGTGACCTTGTAGGCGATAGCGGGCCCGTTCTCGTCCAGGTCGGACTCCGTGGAAAGCAAGTCGGCAAGGGATTCAGCGGACATGAGGTCGTCGCCCCCTGCGGCATTGTCGGCGGCGTCAGCAACGGCATCGGTAGAGCGTTCCACAGTGGCGGCAAAGGCCTCTCCCGTGTGCGCCTTCTCTCGTTGTTCCTTCGCCAAGAGCGTCACCTGGTGCGGAGTCAGCTGCTCCTTCTGTAGCTGTGTCAGTACCCCCATGATGACTGTGGCCTCACGCATGGAGATGTACTTGCCGGACAGCTTCGCCTCCTCAGCCTGAATAGCGGCTACGCGCTTCTTCACGGCAAGGTCGTCGTAGAACATCTGCAGCACTCGCTTGATAGCCGTCGAGTGCGATACACCCTTTCGCTTCAGCTCGTAGTAATGCCGCTCCATTCGGTCGAGTGGCTTGCGTATCCAGAACACGTTGTAATACCGCATCCCCTCCGAGGCTAGCAGGCGGCTCTTGCGCGCCAGCTCATCACGCAGCGCGACACGCTCCGCGGAAAGATAGTCCGTGTCATCTTGTGTCGGCTCACTAGCGTTGTGCGGGTTGAGCGTCTTCTCCTGTTGGAAGTTGTGGTTGATGGGTGGAAACATGCGAAAGTGGTTGTACCACTCTGGGGGGATGTAGAAGCCGGTGCCCGCCAGCCGCCCCATGCGCTTCAGGTGCTCCCACGGCTCATACTTCTCGTTCCACGTGTCAAAGCGCGGCGCCACACCCGTGTTCTTGGGTATCTTGTACAACCGTGACGAGGAGCGCCGCATGATGACCCGAGCAAGAAGAAAAGAGCGCGACAAAGCGAAGAAGAGCAAAAGAGGGAGAGAAAGCGTGCCGTGAGCACACACACACACACACACCGGCACACAAAGAGAGAGGCAAGTACACTTCCGTTGCAACCTGCCGCTTCCTCGATCAAATGTGCCCCAGTGAGAGTCGAAGATAACAGGGGGTTGTGAAGAGACAACGTGGGAGCAAATTAGCGCTGTCGAGGAGCTGTAGAGGAATACAAAAAAAAAAAAAGGAACGCGGCTGAAAAAGTAATGCGACGGCCCTCCGCCTTCGCAACTGCCCAGACAAACTGCAGGGTAACGCGAAGAGAGAGATGGAGAACAGAGATGGAAACCGGTACAAGAGAAAGGAAGTGACGATCACAGCAAAGACTCTTTGGGACCCATCACCATCGGCAGGGGCGCCTCTGCTGCTATCACAAGGACGCCAGGGGCTCCGGCCACCGAGGAAGAAAAGGAGCAACAACAAGCGAAGACGGCAAACAGCAACAGTGCTGCATAGCTCGATGGGCTGTCTTCATGCGCGGGTGACGAGGGCAGAAGAAGGGAAGCAGGCGGCGGCTGTGCATATCAGCTATCAGTCCACCCACCCACCCACCTACACACACACACAGGTTGCCTGCTACTGAAGGCATACAGAGACGTGCACACTCCGCTAGGAGAGGAAGACGGTGCTGGGGACAAGGAGGGAAGGGAGCATCTCTCTCACTTTCTCACGCCACTTCCGTCGTCTCCCTCCTCGTCATGATTTTTTTTTTTTTGCGCCCTTTTCTGAGCCACCGCCAACATGAAAGAAGCGTGTCGGTGGAGCAACGCCGTGTGGGGAAGGGTGGAGAGGAGGAGAGCCCATGACAGACGTCCATCTTCGCTCCTCGCCTCCCTCACCACACCCTCGCGCAGAGCACTGCGGCCCACACACGCAGATACAGACTGCTGCTCCGCTATGACACCTCCCAAGCGTCAACAAACACAAGCATGTACAAAGGCGCAACAGTCACCACAACGCAGCCAACGTAGGTGAGCGAATCCACCAGCACCCCTCGCGGCGTAGCAGCGAAGAGACAATGCCACGACAGCTCAACGCCCACACATGAGAAATCAACAGAAAGCGGAAAACGAGGAAGGAAAACAGACAAAGGAAGGGGAGCAGTAGAGAAAGACAGCAGACGGCGAGTAGATACACCGCCGGCCAGCCGACAAAGCCGTCGGCACATGAGATACCCTCTAAGGCAGTGAAACTTGCCGTACCGTCGCCTATCCCACCCCCATATTACTATACCTCTTCTACCCGAGTCGGTTTAGTCTGTTAGCTACCCACCAACGCTGCATCGCTCCATCACAGTCGTGAGGAGGCCTACCGCCTCTTGGGATTGCTCACATGTGCCACGCGCACACACTACATGCCTCCCGGAACACACGAAAGCATAGGCACAGAGTTTATAGGAGCTGAAACATCAAGAAAAATAGAGAGAGACGTGAGCGCAGGCACACACGCGTCGACCGGCTACGACACACAATACGTCTTCGCCCATCGCGATCCATCGCTGATTCAGAGAATCTCTCCGGGGGAAAGAAAAGTGGAAACGGGCAAGATGAGAGGGCACAAAAGGGGGTGGGGGCCCTTACCCAGGGGAGAAAGCGAGGAGGTAGCACGCATCAAGAGAAGGGGTGAAGAAACGCCTTCGCCACTACGGCGGCCCACTCGTCCCGTTACCCTTTCGGCTCCGCCCCTTACCCGCTGTTTGTCGCACATACACACACACGCATACAAACACCGACGCATACGCCACCTTACAAAATGAACTTCTTGATGTCAACTTTCTTGATCATCTTCTCCACAGTCTTCTTGACGTACGCCGCGTCAATGACAAACTTCTCGTTTTTCCGCTCCGGTCCCTCGAAGCTGATTTCCTCAATAACCTTCTCCGTAATCGTGATGAGGCGGCGCGCACCGATGTTCTGCACTGTTGAGTTGATGTACGCGGCGATGCTAGCGATCTCCCAGAGCGCGTCGTCTTCAAAGATAAGGTCCAC
The DNA here is from genome assembly GCA_033953505.1 of Leishmania tarentolae. Lineage (NCBI taxonomy): Eukaryota > Euglenozoa > Kinetoplastea > Trypanosomatida > Trypanosomatidae > Leishmania > Leishmania tarentolae. The sequence continues at coordinate 34,264 of CP119839.1, forward strand.
ACCCTCTGTAGCCATCATAGCCTTGTGTTGCACGATAAGGTTGAAACGGGGCTCGGTGATGATGCGGTGAAAGTCCTCCTTGCTCAGCTGCTGGAGTTCGACGCGGATGGGCAGACGGCCCTGCAGCTCCGCAAGCATATCGGACGGCTTCACACTGTGGAAGGCGCCGCTGCAGATAAACAAGATCTTGTCTGTCTTCACCTGCACATTAAACTTCGTTGACACCGTGGTGCCCTCTACCAGCGGTAGCAAATCCTGTTGAACACCCTCAGCGGAGGCCTGGTGACCCTTGTACCCTCCCGCTGCAGTCACGATCTTGTCGATCTCGTCAATGACGACGATACCGTCCTCCTCGCAGGCGCGCAGCGCCTCGGCTGTGACGTCCTCAGTGTCCATCATCTTGTCCAGTTCCTCCTGCAGCACAGCGGGGAAGGCGTCCTTGATTTTCATGACCTTCTTCACTGTCTGCTGGCGCTGTCCGCCCATCATGGAAGGGATATCGAGAGAGATGAAGACGCCCTCGCCGCTGGCCGTCTTCGGCTTCTCTTTCTTCTCTTGAAGCTCAACCATGACCTCGATGTCGTCCAATGCGCCACTGCGCAGGTGCTCCCGGAAGCCATCCGAAACACCAGCCAAGGACTTTAGAATGCGGTCCTCCGCCTTCACCTTCGCCTCCTCCTCATGCTGGCGACGGATGTTCTGCTTTGTCTGCGACAAGGAGGCCTTATAGAGGTCCTCGATGATGCTCTCCACGTCTCGGCCGTGGAAGCCAACCTCTGTGAACTTGGTAGCCTCCACCTTAACAAACGGAGCATCTACGAGCTTGGCGAGGCGGCGGGCAATCTCCGTCTTACCCACGCCAGTGGGGCCAATCATCAGGATGTTCTTCGGCGCAATCTCCTCGCGAATGTCGCTCGGCACCTGGTGACGGCGCCAGCGATTGCGCAGCGCCACCGCCACAGCCTTCTTAGCCTCACTCTGGCCCACAATGTAGCGGTCCAGTTCCTTCATCAACTCGCGTGGACGCATGTCACGAATTAGAGTCTTGGAGCCGGGGTCCGTGGCAGGTGTTGCCGGAGCAGGCACAGCAGCAGCGGCAGCAACCGTACTGCAGCATCGTACGCCTGTGAGAAACGCGTGCGAGGATGCAGCGCCAGCAGCAGCTACGCTAGAGCGGCCATTCAGCGAGAGGGCGCGGTGCATTGTAAGAGCGAGAGAGCGATGGAAAAATGCGATAGAGATAGGACGGCGAGGCGAGGAGCTCCTGTGACAGCAAGGAGGAGGAGGAGGAGGAGGGAAGTGACGCGTCAGTGCGTGGGAAGTCGCCCTCGTTGCGGCAATGGCAAGAATGGTGACAAAAATGAGCAAACGACGGTGCGAGACCAAAACATAGACAGAGAGCGCGTACCGTTTGAGAAAGCGCGGCAAAGACAGCAGTACAGCGCAACGGCGCGAGAAGACGAGAAGGGAGGGGGGCAGCCAGCTGGAGGAGCAGATGAACAGAATGTATGAGGAGCCCCTGTTCGTCAATACCCCCTTTCCAAAGAGCGGCGCACGCACGCACACCGGCACAAGCGAGTGCAGAAGATAATAAATGTAGAAAAAAAAAGGATGCGTTCGTGTGCGTCTGTTCGACGAATGGCGTATAATAGAGTGGGAAGATATGTGCAGAGGACCAACAGCAGAACGACGAACAGGTCGCAGCAGCACCTAGTCACAGCGAGAGTGGGAGAGAGTGGGAAAGACAGAAACGCACGACGACACGTTTCGACTTTATCCCGAGTGAAGGTGCAGTGTGTGTGGGGTGTGTGTGGGGGGGGGGGGAGGAGAGGAGTAGAGGAGTAGAGGAATGCCACAAACACAGAGAGGGGGAGGGGGAGGGAAGAAGTGGGGAGAGAGAGAATGCGGGAAGGCACAGCTGCTGCACATGGGCACGGAGACATGCGGGCAACGCCCCTCTACCCACGTCACCTCTGCGGAGATACCGATCTCAGCGTTAGGTTTCCGTCCTTTCTATATGGCACGACAACATCCTTGGCACTGCCTCAATGTCACTTGGCCAGGGGAAACACCCACGGCACACAGGGAAGAAGAAGCGAGGGGGCATACCGGGGGCCCATGGATACAAACATGGTCGACGGATGCTCTACGAGTGTAGCCCTCGGTCAACCTCATGAATCGAGATAACATCGACTCGCACATGCTGTTTCTTTGCACAGCCGCTGATGCAATGTGGAGCTCCATGCATGCGCGTGTGGGGCCATTTGTCTTTCCTGACGCCACCGCCAGGGTGAAGCCGAGGAACACGTGGAAAAGCCGCACCCCACATGCTGCGTCGAGTCTGCGCCCAGAGGCTATCTCAGAGCAGAGAAACAAACTACGCCCAGTACAGCACAGGCAGTAACCGCCAGAAAAAAACGCATGCACAAGTGTCCGAACGACAAGAGAAGGAGGCGGGGGAGGCGAAAAAATGAAAGAATATCTGCGAGACAGCGGGGAGGGGGTGGGGGCGTGACGATGCTCTACACAAAGCGTCACGAAGCCGAGAGCCTCACTCGCACAGATGTGCATACGCGCTGCTGCCTTTATATCCACCACACACACACACACCATAGTCCTGCCTGTGCCATCACGACCCCTACGGTTACGCCTTGCTGCGCTGCGCACACCTACCCACGTGACGAGTTCACCTCTCGTCATACCGCTAAATCTTGTTACTGAAGAGTAGGTGCTGTTCTCTGCGTTTGAGGGGCGCCATGGAGCGGCACTTGTGATACATGCGCACGAGTGTAGAGCTCAGAAGCCATTTGTGTCGCTGCAGCACTTTGGCGGTGTACGTTTCACGGGAGCTCACGCCCAGCTCGTGCTGGAGGACGTTGAAGTACGCCGCCGAGTGCAGCCCCACCCCGTCTCCACTGTATAGGTCAGCCAGGGCGGGGTTTGCTTTCACCAACGCGTCCTCTTTGATTCGCATAGCCCCCGCTCCGTCGGGGAGGGGCACACGCTGAGTGAAGGCATACGCAATGAAGCGCGCCTGTGCCTCAAACAGCAGAAAGGGGGGAAGTAAGTCCTTTTGATAGCCCACCAACGCCAACGAAGGCTCAGCAGACCAAACCGTGCCCAGGTAAAGTCCATGGCGGCTGGACGCTGGAGAACCGCCCACAGCGTCGCTCCGGGTGCTGGACACAGACGGTGAGGTAGACGAGGTGAGCAGAAGCGGATCCTCCTCCAGAGTGCGGCGCACGTCAGGGTGCAAAAAGGGATATCGACGCCTGTACCCCGTGGCGCAGATGACAGCGTCAATATTGTCGAGAAATACCTCCGGGGACGGCGGGGACGACGCGTCGAGGTGCCGGACGCGCTCTTTCGCCTCCGCCACAATGTTCGCAGTGCTCCGTCGCATCGATGGATCGGCAGCAAAGCGCAGCCCGCGTCCGTCGTTGTCAAGCGGCAGTCCCACCGCTGGGATAGCCTCCAGCCGCGTATTGCGGTACCGCAGCCACTTGCGCACCACATTGTTTGCCGCGTGCACATCATTACGCAACCATGGAAAGCGAGCCGCGAGGACAGTGAGGCGCGTGACGGCGTCGGCGGCCACCCGCATATCCGACACTTCCTCTGTCCCCCTCTCGCGTCCACGCCGTGCCCCCGTCATATCCTTCCAGTGCTCGGCGGTGAGGAAGGAGCACGAAAAGCCTGTCTGAGGACTAGACGATGCCGAGGAGAGAGCTGGTGCAGTGATGCTCTGGTACACGTCCGCTCCCATGCGCTTTAGCTCGACACAGTAGTCGTAAGCGGAGACGCCGTTGCCGACGACGACGACGCGCTTCTTGTGAAACGCGCGGAAGTCTTTCACGTGCGCGGCATGGTGCACCTCTCCCCCCTCGCGCACATATCCCTGGAGTGCCTCCTGAACTCCGGCGGGGAAGCGTGCTTCCTGCGTCTGCCCGGTACACACGCAGACCTTGTCAAAGCACCATTCCATGACATCCCCGTTCACGACGTTCACAGATATGATCTTCCACATGCGGTCTACCGGGTCGAAGCGGGCGGACTCCACCTTCGTGTTGAAGCGTGTGAGACACCGTACACCCTTCTGTGCAGCGTATCGCAGCAAGTAGTGTTGCACCGCCGTGTGGTGCGGAAACTGGGCGACGGCGTAGTCGAAGCGGACATCGCTGAACGCCATCAGCTCCTTGGGCAGCACGCACCGCATAGATGGGTAAATCGGAGAGACGCACCCTCGGCTGGAAAAGATGTCCCGTGCGTTGCTAGCCCAGATGCCTCCCGGCTCGGGAGCAAGATCGAAGCACGTGACGAGCATTCCGCTCTGCCGCAGCACCGTACTGGCCGCCATTCCAGCTGGGCCACAGCCGATTACCGCACACGACTGCATGAAGCCACTTGTAGAAGTCCTTGATCGAGAAAGCAACTTGGCAACGCGCCTTAGCGTCCCCTGACCTTCGGGGGAGTGCCTCGGTAGAGAAAAGGGTTGGGCCAGGCCACGCCGGAGGAGACCCGGTGACTGTGAGGGCAAAAACAGCGGCGCCTCGGAAGACTGCGCGCGTGACGCAAAGACAACGCATGCACGAGTAGGGAGCAGAAATGAGTGTTTCAGCACGGATGGTGGGCAGGACGCCGAGCGGTACGAGCACCAGCAGGTAGCAGAGCAGAGGTGCGTGACACTAGCCGTGGCACAGAAGCCTCCTGGGCATTGCATCGATGCTACAAGTTCAGGGACACCCCCGAGTCGACCAGCGCACGAGAGCACAGCACGTACCCGATGGGACATACATGGCTGTGGTTTCTCAAGTGCCCACGTGAGAGCCGAGCTATCAAAGGAGGCTCTGTAGGGCGAAAGGCGGTGCGTCCACCACCACTCAAGTCTGCACACGCACGCACCGGTCACCTTCTCCTTCGCTTTTATTTCTCGTTTTCTCCTTGGTGGAGCAGCACGCTCCGGAAACTTGTGCGGCGCCGCTGGTTGCGGTGGCGCAGTATTACACATCGGGAAGAAGAAAAGGCAGCGGTGAATGACGAAGCACCGGAGGAAGGCGGAGACGAGAATGACAATGGGCATGAGGATATCAGAGAGTCAGATGATACCCTCAATCCTTCCCTCACTCCCCCACCTCAGCGATACAGCAGAGGCCCACTCAAGCATAAGAGCCTCCAGAGTGTCACTTGTCCCTCATCTCTGCGGCCGACCTCTCGGCTGAGCAGCCGACTCTCTGCTTGCAGTTCTAGTGACTCTCTCATGGGGTCACTCTCTCGCACGGGCCAGAAGGACCTCTGTGGCCCTCAGCAAACGCTCCCACTCTTCGGCAAGAGACATGAAGCGCAAACAGAGGGTGAGAGACGTGTGCGGATGAGAGTATTCAAGCATATACACACGTGGATGCGCATATGTGCTGTAGTTCAGCAGTTAGGCCAACATGTGCGAGCATCTGTACATCTCCTCTGCGCATAATACTTCTGCGGTAGCTCTGCTCACGTTCCCTCTCACGAATTCGTTGCAGCGGCTTCCACAGCACCAAAGTAGCTGCCGACAGGAGTTGGCTGGCGTTGTACCGCCTCCTCTGCCTCGCACAGCAGCGCACTCGTCACACCGACCAGACCACGCAGCGTGATACGCCCCTCCTGCGCCACAGTCGGCTGTGGCTGAATGGCACCCACCACGGCAGGCGAAATGAAGTGGCGCACCTCGATGCCGCCAACGAAGCGCCGAAAGACCTCACCTGTATTCAACGCCTGCGTCAGGTGAGCGAGCTGCGACTCCAGCATGGTCAGTTGCTGTTGCTCAGCTGAGGACTCCTTCTTCTTTTTGTTGGCGGTCTTGGACTTGGCGGATGGAGAGGAGGACGTGCATATCGGTGTAGTCGCTTTCGGTGGTGCTGAAGAGGCAACACGCTGGCTCAGCTCCTGCCCGTTTCGATCCGGCGCACCATACAGCACCCAAATTTCCACGCCGTCCCCGCTGCGCACATCCACCTCGCCCTCAAACGAAGCGCTGCCGGGAATGAAGGGCAAAAACGAAAGAAGTGTGCGGGTGGCCGTTGCAGAAACGAACTTCACGACAGCGACTGCCAGCACGTTGCTGCATGACGGCATCACGCAGAACTTGTGCTTTCCTGGCAACATCTGCGAGCACAAAGGAGTCATGAGACGGCATATAGATGGCGACAAGTACTGCCGTGGCAGCACCGGGGAATTACTCGGAGTGAAGCCGACACGCATCTCGTACGACACCACCGGCGTGAAGGCCACCTCTCCAGCGATGGTAACCACAGCGCTGTATGGGTCTGCACGAATCGGTCGCGCTCCCATAAGTAGAACATAGTAGCCCGCCTGTGGCACAGTGAGCGTAAAGGTGTCTGTGTGGATGCTCTCTTCGCGCTGGTGCCACACCCACTCGGCCCCCAGGGGTTCGGTCTGCGAAAGATCCTCCGGAAGGGTACGCAGCGTGCCCACGTACAGAACGCAGCACAGCTCCGTTGTGCTGGAGTTGTGATTCACAACCGACACGTATGACGGCGACCCACTGGCGGTAAAGGCACTGTGCGTCTTGTGAGAAGCTAACTGCAGCCCATAGTGGTAGAAGGCAGGCGTGAGGCGTGGCCGCACGCCCCACTGCAATACCCGCATGGTGGTTCGCACAAGCGCCTTCGCGGGGTCTTCAGGAAAATGAGAATCAAGAAAGTGGGTGGGATACGCAAAGAAAAAGAATTCCCGCCGCATCCCTTCCGGGGCAACGGGTAGCAGCTGAACAGACTCACCCCACGGCATCGCCTCTGGACTCGTCGACGGTGATAACTTCGACGCCGCGGTCGCCTTCGCCCGATCCACTGCGTTGCCCGCTCGCTGCCCTTTACCCGCCTCCAGCAGCGCCGCGGACGGCAGCACGTCTGAATGGGACGCAACGCTGCGCAGCACCCCATTCGACAAGGCAGCCGACACATCCACCAGGTAGTGCTTCCCGTCCACTGTCACTATGTTCCAACTCCACGCAAACGCCTCCTCTGGTGCCGCGCCCTTCAGTTGGCCCACCACGATTTCGCATAAGACACCAACGCTGGTTAGCATGTGCATGTACACTTCGGCCAAAACAGATGCTGAAGCGCGCCGCGTCTGCAGGGCCACCTGTAGCGGATTCAGGGGAGTGGCGGGTTCTAGCGGTGTCGGTGCTTTTTTCACCTTTCGCCCCTGGCGGTTGGGCTTGCACGCTAGCGGTGCCCCCTTCGTCGGGGATGGTCGACCACCCGCGGAGGCACTTCCGCTGTCCTCGTTTGCTCCCTCTATAGCTCCTGGCGCGCTCATCTGCAACGTCATGTGAGAGCACAGCCACATGTACACGCACCGCGCCTTCTTGATGGTACACTGCGTAGCCGTCTGCCGCCACGTGACAGTCATGAAGGGATCCACTAGGTGCTTTGCGATGGCCGACCACTCAGTGGCGTCGCTCAGCGATCCGACGGCGTTGCAGCGCAGATCTGCTTCGCATCGAAGGGCCTCTGGCAGGCCCCAGCCTGCGACTTCTACAGGATCGTAAGCGGTGTCCGTCTCCACCCCTCTGTCTCGATGTGCGTCTAGTCGTGTTTGCGTCTTTTCCTTTGAATCGGTGTGGTCACGCGACGGCACCGTCGTCAGGGGGGAAGCCACGCCCTTGCTTTCTCGCTCCATGCTAAAGCCAAAATGACGCAGGTAGTCAGCGTAGCGTGTGAGGGGCAGCAGCGACGCGGCAGCTTCGGGCATACGCGTATGGCTGTCATAGAGCGAGGCACCGTACTCAAGAAGGGAAAGAGGCGATGAAGAGGCGGCGGTGGCGGCGGCTTTGGCCTCTGCAGCCGCTTTGGTGTGTGCCACTGCGGAACCGACATTACTTGCCTTCATTGCAGAAAGGCGGGAGTTTCTACAGCGCTATGCGTGTGGATACGCGTGTAGATGTGAGGTGCTGCTGCCACACACGATGAGGTAGAAAGCAGTGGAAACACCTGTCCCCTCTCTCCCGCATCACGCAGTCCGCAGCAAACAGCACAAGAACATAAAAAAAAGAAAAGAAGAAGCACAAGATGAGCTAGAGACTCAGTACAGAGACATGCAGGAGGGATATGCTCAGGGGGGGTCACGTCAGCGTCAGAGAGTTCAGTGATTCCGCTTGCGTACGATCCTGCTCCTGTTGGGCAGACGGCATTAGGAATTGAGCAGATTTAACGATTGTTGTTGAGTTGCTCGCTGTGGCAGAAGATGACACCAACGAGGTCCCGCCCCCGTCATCATCACCGTCTCAATCGACCGGCAGCGAGCGACACACATGCAACAGCAGAGAAAAAGAAGGGGGAAAAAGAGAGGCGAGAAAAACACCACACAGTCCTGCCCGCTGTGTCCGCCTTTCGGTGTTGGAGCCCCCCCGCCCTCTGCGCACGATGACGTCTTCCAAGCGTACGCGTGTGCGTACGTCTGTCTCTATCTCTGTGTGTGTGTTGCTCTTATCCGTTTTCCTCTGCGTTACAATGTCGACTCCGGGCCCTCTTCGTTTGTGTGTTCAGAGGAAGAAGTCCCGTTGTGGTGGGGAAGAGACGCAGAGAAGGCAAATGAGCGCGTGGAGAGGGGAGAAGCCAAGAGGCAGCACCACGCCCCTCCCTCCTTCGCACAGTTTTTCAACTACGGCAACTCAGAGTCTGTGTTGAGCGTACAATGTTCCTCTCCTCACTTGTCACTTGTATGCAAGCATGCCTGTGCATGCGGAGAGGGACGTCAAGAGGGGGAAGGGAGGATGGGGCACATACAGCGCGACTTGTGCAAAGTCACTGGGAGGAAAGAGGAAAGCAGGGAGGCAGTTACGTGAAACGTACGGAGAGAAACCGGACGTGTCGCCCTGCCCCCCTCTGCAAGAGTCCCTCCCCTCCTCTTTAGTAGCAGAGTTGTCTGTGCTTCACACCACGTCCCACTGTCTCTCATGCGCTGTCTTTCCCTCCGTCGCCCCCCATGCGCTACTCTACTCCTGATCTGTCAGCCTCGGCAGCGGCGTCGATGATGCAAGGCACCGGGACTGGTAGTGGCTTGTGGTGATACATCTGCACATAGGTGAACAGCACGAGCTCAAAGGCATAAATTTGGGTGGCCTTGCTGAGGAGACTGCGCAGAATCTGGGGGGCCAGTCCCTTGTAGAACCCGAGAAGGCCATCCGCTGCGTAAATGTGACGCATTGTCGGCATCACCCGCACGTAGTCGTGTTCACCCGTCACCTTGTTCACTGTGCGCAGGTGGTTCATGACGACGTTGTACGGGTACGCAATGCCGACTGCAACTAGCTTCGCTATCATTGTCAAGGACACCATCGCCGCTGATGACCACCAGAAACCACGCTCACCAAAGCTACCCTCGTGGGTCACACGCTTGAGCAGCTCATACACAGTCCAGAAGCAGCCCTCTTCCACAAAGCGGCCAGCTATGTTGGTAACAGTGCCACGGTAGAGGCCCCGTATTCCATCGCGGCGCATAACCTCGCTAAACACTTGGTGGATGGTGAGCCTGTCATCGACTTGCACCCTCGTCCGGATGACAAACAGCGGCGAGAGAGTGATGTTTGTCGCCGTGACGGCACCGAAAGCGCAGATCATCGGCCTCACCGATTCGCTGACCCTCGAATCGGCCAGCTCGCCCTTCAGAAAGCGATAAGTAGGGAGGTAGATGGCGTTGGATGGCATGGAGGCCATGATGTTGGCACCGAGGCCGCGGCTAAAGGCGTGAAAGAGGCCCTCGCTGAAGAGCTCGCGTGCCGTGATGAGGAGACTCTTGTGGGATTTTCCTGTGGCAGACCGGCCCGCCGACAGGCGCACGCGAATGGTGTCCAGCGGGTTCGTCACACAGGTCGAGCAGACGCCAGCGAACCCACCGGCGAAAACGGAGACAACGTTATCCCTTTCGACACGCGACGTAGACGTCATGATGTACGAGACAGACGGCAAGGGGAGATAGACAGAGCCTGTGTGTGAATGGGCCGCTTCGTGTGAAGTCACACAGTCCACCTCACATGAAGAGGAGGAAAGGAGGGCGAGGCAAGATGCGCTGGGGGTCGTGTGTCAGGTGAGAGTAAGGTACGTCGAAGGAAGCAGAAGCAACATCTAACGAGCCGGGCGACGAAGAATGAAGAGAAGGAGTGTGTGTACGTATGTGTGTGTGTGTGTGTGTGTGTGTCACACGCCGCCTACCTTTGAATCTGTGCGTGCCTGTAGAAGTGCGTATGTGTCTATGAGTGTATGCGTCGCGGTGGCTGCAGTCCTACCCCCATGAGGGATGCGCTGTGTGGGATAGAACTGCGCACCAAGAGAGAGAAAATGCGGTCAGCGAGGGACGGTGAAGGGAAACGGGCGGCAGCATCGCTACGGAACGGCACTGTGGGTAGAGGTCTCCGACACGTACAGGTTCAATCACCCCAGTTGTCTGCCATTTTTCTTCTCGTGGGTCACAAGGATGGTGGTGAGGGACTGCTACCGCTGCCTCTCCCACGAGCGGCAGGATCGGATGATAAAATGTTGGAAAGAGGGAGGCGCACAGCGCCCGTTGGCGTCTTCATCTCATCGTCCTTTCTTGTACAAATCTCCGGTGTGGCGCCTTGACATAGCAGATATCTCCACAACTGCCATATAGAGAAGCACAGTGCTGAGAGCCAGCATCTGTGAGAGAACAAGGGATCAGCTTCGCCGGGTCCGAAGAGAACAAATACGTTAGCAAGCAAAGGGCTCGCCCTTCAGCGGGGATACGCTACCTTCCCCTTTGGATCGCATTCTCAGTTTGTCTCTCTCCACCCCCCCCCCGCCATCACCACCACCATCACGCATCCCTTTGCTGCTGTTATCAGCCGCATGTACACCAAGCATACACACACACCGTGCCGGACCGTAGGTCATACTTACCTAACTTCCTGTATCACGGCAAGCGAACATTACCATACGCGTCAAGGTGTTCGGCAACGAATACAAAGGGGGTGTGCACTCGATGCCTGGTCCGAAGCACAGCCAATTTTTACTACAATAATCTCTGTCACTGTAGCATGTGGCATTCTCAAAGCTGATATAAGCCACCTCATGCGAGCACGATCTGCACAATAGCACAACGAAAAACGGCGATCTGCGAGGAGCACCCGTCATGATCCGTGTCACACACGTGTGTGTTGTGCACCCCCCCCGGTTCCCGCTTGGAGATGTGGAATGTGCGAAGGGCTCACACGCACATGAACATAGCGCGCAGGGGAGAGGAGCCTCTGGAAAAGTGAGCGACCGCGGTGGATCGGCAAGCGTGCTTCATATCTGTTGTTGCGTTGCGTCCTGCCTCCCCTGCGGATAAGTAGGAGTGAGTTCGTGCCAATAATAAAGACGCGCACTCCCCTTCTCGGTGGTGCGTTGTCTAGCGGATCGATAGCGCTCTCTCTCTCTCTGGTGCACTCGCGCGCCTTCCGCTTTTCCAGGCCTTGTTCCACTCGTGTTCCCCTTTATGGCAGTTCGGCTTCGAGACCCCCCCCCTACCGTCAGCGCTTCCTCAAGTTCATGCCCGGGCACCACGTGGCTGGGACGGCTGCCTTGAAGTGGCAGGCCGCCCTGAGTGTTAGAACGACGGATCGCCCTTTCTACCTCGACCCCGAAAGCTTCTTGAGAATGTGTCGGCCCTGCTCAGCATGCCAGTGATGATAAACGAAGCGAAAAAGCGGCTGCCCCCTTCGCTGTAGAGAAGACTGTGCATTGTTGGACGTGTAAACTGCTCAGGGCAGGGCTTTCGCCGATGCCTCCAGAGCAACATGAGCTATGAGATCATGTTACGGCGTAAGGCGGGGTCGTGAAGGGCAGTGCAGCAGCAGTGGATCGTACAAAAAGCGCGGGTAAAAACGTCTCTGCTACCATCGCAAAGTGCCACACGCTATGCCACAGCCAAAGACCACCAGCACAGCGCGCCCCAATCAGCAAAGAATATCCTTGGCAATCCTCGACACAGGGGAGCTCCTACGAGGGCAGGGAGCGCAGTGATAGCCGCGCACAGTGCTGCTACTCACACGTCCATCGAGTTATACAGCCTCGGAGTCGAAGACATCGGTAAGGTCTGTGCGCCATGCCTCGATGAACCTCTTCACGGTGGCGAGTGGCCTTCCCCGTAGATGGGAGTAGCCGTCGCCCCATTGTGCTTCCCCGCTGCATCGTAATCGCTTATGAAGGGGATCAAATGGGGAAGGGGGGGCTGTCCTGAGCATCTGCGTGATACTCTCTTTCGCAGGGCTTTCCGTGGGCAGCAGCAGCATGCTGCTGCTGCCCAGGAAAAAAATGGAATCAAAGCGGGAGTTGCACACGCTGAGCGCGCGCAATCGTGCCACAGCTCAGTGCCTTCGTGTACCTTTTTCTAGCCCACCCACGCTCAGTCAAAGGGGGGTAGATGGGGGAAATAAAGAAGAGAGCGTCATGGCGGCGTAGAGGGCGGAGGCGCCCAGAGACGTCGCCTCTCTTGCCTTCACGCGATTCAGGTCGCTGGCAAGACGCTGTAAACCAATGACAAGAGTAACGATAAATGTGCGCAAGACAGAGGGAGAATGAGGGAGGGGAACAGAAGTGCGGCAGAGCGCCCGCTGCAATGTACGCGCCACAAGAGAGAGAGAGACCTATGCGCAGTGCCCTCCAGCAAAGCAGCAGCAGCAGCAGCTTCCCTCAGTGGCAGGGTTGTCCCCGCATGCCCTTCGCCATTTGCTTTATCCGCCTTTAGCACCTGCGGCTACCGCCGGTGATGGAGTTAGTATTTGACCGAGGTCGTGTGTGTGTGTGTGTGTGTGTCAGTGCGCTGACCATCGACTTCTGCTTTGCCTTTTTTGTGCTCGTTATACGTTAGTCGTCTCTTAGGCAGTTGGAGGGGGAGGGGGGAAGCACCTGTCGATTTGCAAGACTACGTGATCTGCAGGAGCGGAGGCAGAGGCCCACAGAAGAAAGGCTAGGACCCTTCTCCGGACTAGCAAAGCTGCCACCCTCACGAGTGCCGCTCCCCTCCACATTCAATTGCTAAACGTGTCGTTCAGATGATTACAGGGCTCGTCCCCACATCTCCAGCTTGCGTGGGCAGTGCGGGTGGGCAAGTGTATGGGGGAAGCGCAGAAACTGAAGTAAGCAAAAGCGGAGTGTTCCGAGTAGACGAGCGTCAATCATCGGTTGGGGCGATGGCTGGTTCGTGGCACAGCGGAAGACAGCCCTAGAGAAGATTTACACACGAAAGAGCATGCATAGAGGCGCCAGCAACTCCGCGTCGACATCGCTCCCCTCTTACCGTGCTCTGCCCCTTCGCCGTAGCTCCCGTCCACGCCTGCCGATACCTGCCGCCTCTGTCGCCTTCTCAGTGTTTCTTCATGCGCTTCGTATGGCGAGACTTCTTGCTGCGCTGCCTCTTGTCGCCGTGGTTGTAGGGGGCAATGCCTTTCTGAGCACGAGCTGTGGCACGCCGCTCCTTTGCAGCCTGGCGAATCTTTCGCTGCTTGAGCTTCTTGATGGCGCCTGCTTGAATCTTCTTCTCGCTCTTCGCACGCAGCTCGCGCGCGCGGGCCTTGATCTTGCTTTTCTCGTGCATCTTCTTTTCCCGCTCGACGCGGCGCACCTTACGCTGGCGCTGCAGAATCTCCGTCTCTTCCCGCTCCAGCTTCGACAGCTCATTCTGGAAGTGGTTGATAGTCACCTCCGCCTCCTTCTCGTATAGGCGCCGCGCCTCCTCGTCGCGTTTCTTGCGCTCCTCACGGCTAAGGCACCACTCACGCTTCGCCTTTGTCGTCACCTCGTTGAGGAAGCCGTCGCTGGTGACACCGTAGCGCTTTTCCGCCTGGGCAATCTTCTCCTCGAGCTGCTCGGCCGACAGCTGTGCGCGCACCTGCGGGAATACGTCGTCGATGTCCTTGGTTGCCTTGTCCAACAACGCATCCGGCACATCTCGGCGCTTCACAGTCGCTACTTGATGTTCGTTGATAGCTCCGCTCACAGAAAGTATCTTACGCATGATGTCGGCGTCCTCGACCTCATGCACAAGGGATACGGCGGTGCCGGTCTGCCCAATGCGTGCGGTGCGGCCCACGCGGTGGATGTAGGCAGTGAGAGTCGTCGGCAAGTCGTAGTTAAGCACCGTGGCCACTCCATTAATATCGAGCCCGCGCGACGCCACATCCGTGGTGATTAGGTACCGCACCTCGCTGTGTGCAAATTTCTCGAAGGCCTGAAAGCGCTCTTCCTGCAGCTGGTTGCCCTGAATCTCTGCAGCAGACAGGCCCAGAGCGTTGAACACGAGAGCTAGTCGATGCGTGGTGGTACGGTAGCGGCAGAAGATGATCGTCTTGTCCTTTAGGTAGTTCTGGCAAAGGGCAACGAGGTAGCGTGTCTTGACCTTGGCGATGTGCGCTTGCTCCATCTCCACAGAGGCAGCGCCATCCTGCCCGTCTTCTGTGTCCTCGGCCGACGCCCGCTCTGCCCGGCGCCGCTTCTGGCGCAGACGCTTTTCACGAAGCGGCTCGCCGTCCTTCGCTGCCGCTGGAGCAGTAGCGGCATCGGCGGCATCGAGGTTGTCGGCAGTCGACGTTGACGTCGCAAGGGCGGTGCGAATGCGTACAAACTGCTGTCGGAGCTTCGACTGCAAGGCGATGTGGCCGATGTCGACGTTGATAGGCTTGAAGAGGTTCTCTTTCGCGAACTTGTCCACCTCCTTCGTCATGGTGGCCGAGAAGAGGAGCACTTGACGCGTCTCTTCTGGGACATGCTGGAAGATGTCCAACACCTGATCCTGCAGATTAATAGTCAGCAGTTTGTCACACTCATCCAGCACCAGCACCTCCACACCGGTGAGGTCGAGACCGGCGCCGTTCTTGTAGTTATGAATGTAATCGACAAGCCGTCCAGGGGTTGCCACCAGGATATCGGGAACGGCATCCAGCGCGGCCTCCTGCGCCGCAGGTGCAACGCCTCCGATGGCCAGGGCCACCGTCAGCCCCGAAGTGAACTGGAGGAGCTGCCCTAGCATGTCTTGGCACTGCACGCCGAGCTCCCGCGTCGGTAGCAGTACAACAGCTCGAATAAAGCGGCGTCGACTGTTCACTGCGGTTGCTTTCTGTGGCGGCCGTGTGAGGAGCAAGTGCGCTAGCGGAAGCAAGAAAGCAGCGGTCTTTCCCGATCCCGTGACGGCGCGCGCGCACACATCAGCCCCACGCAGCGCCGCAGGAATGGCCTCTGCCTGCACTGGTGTGGGGGAGATGTACCCCAGGTGTGAAACAGCGCGAATAAGAGCCTTGCACAGCCCCAGCTCCAGCCACATAATTTTCTCCTGTGTCTGCTCGCTTCCCTCGATGGCCGCGGCGCCACCAGCAGCCCTGGCTGAGCGCCACGGTGCAGACTCGTCGCCATCCTCTGACGGTATTGCCGAAGAGAGCCTCGACGACGCAGACGTGAATGACGAGGAGGCAGCGGCGCCGTTAGTCGTGGATGGTGCCCGCGCCACGCCGCGCCCGCCTGTGAGGCCGCTAAAGAACGAAGATGTGTTCTCCAAGAGCTCATCGGACGGCTGCGCGGCGGAGTCGGTACCCCCAGGGGCGCGTGCAGCTCTTATGCCGCTACCCCCGCCACGATACCCGCCGCGTGCACCATAGCGACGCTGCCCGCCGTCGCCGCGGCCGCGACTTCCAGATGAACGTCCGCGACTTCGCATAGTGTCAGAGCGCCGCACTCCTGTTTCTCAGCGCCCCGGGAGTAGAAAACAAGAAAAACCGAGAAGCACTGCAGCGTGCGGGCCTCTGCGCAACGATTGTAAGGGGGGAGAAAGGAAGGGCAGCGGTGGATCTAATCTGCTGTGGGCAGTGATAGGGAGCCAAGACGGGGAAGCATCGGCGTGGAGTGTGCGTTGGGGGCAGCATGCAGGAGTGCGATGAGTTGGAACAGAAGAGAAAGGGGACAGGGGCAGAGAGGAAAAAAAAATTAATATCGTTGCACCTGTGCATGAACGAGAAGAACATGCACGTAGTCAGCCACACACATGTGTACGCGTACACTACAAAGTTGCTTTCCCTGTGCGGCGCGCATGTCACCACCCTAAGCCCACGGCAACGGCGGTTCTCAGAGAGGGAGGACCAGATGAAGCGCACTCACGGAAGACAAAAGAATGATGCCTACAGCTTGTGGCAATGCCCTCAGCTACGCACGCACGCACAGAGATGCAACTGTCGTGGTAGTTTTGGGGGGGCTCCTGCATGCGTGTGTGTGTGTGTATGCGTGTTGCCTGCGCATGCCCCTATTGCCCTTGAAAGTCAGGGGACCGCTACACTGGTAATCTCTTCGATTCATTCGTCTTTCTTTGCTGAAATGTTTAAGCGCACCAGAGCCACCACAGCGCCTTTTGCACACTTGCGCCGTGAGCTGGTGTCTGTCTCTGTGGGTACGTGTATACGTTCGGCATACAACAGAGTCACATCGCCCCAGAGAGACAGCGATCGGTCTTGACTTTTTTTTTCCTTTTAGTATTTAGTGGCAGTCTTAGTCACTGCGTCGAAGCAGTGGACGCGTCTGAACACACCGCCACGGGAGGAGGGGTCACAGGGGGCTACCGTGCGCGATGGGGCGAAAAATGTGTGTGCGTGTGCGTGTGTACGTGCGTAGCTTATGGGCACTCGATCAAGGACGAGACACAGAGAAAGAGATTCCCCTCTCTCGGCCACCACACTCAACCTCTGCACGCATGCCAACAGTCATCGGTGCACACAGCCATTCCCCTCCCATGTGCGCGTTGTGTTCTCTTGTTTGACCTCCGCTCACCGCCCTCGTGCGTGCTTGGTATGGCTCGTATCGTCAGCCGGCAGAGTTCGAGACATGACATGCGCCACGTGGAGGCGTGAATGCAAGGTACCACGAGAAAAAGGCGAAAACAATGATTAGTCCTACACAAAGGTGTCGCACGAGACGCGCGCGTGCACAGAAAAAGAGAGGAGCGGGAGGGAGAGAGGCGCTGCCCATCCACAAACACAGGCACCATACATACTCCACTAGAGCGCCCGGAGACACCGCAAAAAAAAAAAAACGAGAAGCACAGAAAGGGCAGCGCACACGCATGCACCGACACAGAGAGTCGCGCGCAGCCGTCGCTCAATTGGAGGTCACCCAACGGAACTCTCCAGCTAACCAATGAACAAAGCCGGTGCGTGCGCAACAGAGGGAGCAGTACCAACACAAAGAAAGGAAAACGCGAGAGAAAAGAAATCATTTTGTAAGTCAACACCCAAACACGCACGCATACACAAGAACGCATAATACGCAAAAGGGTCCCACACCAAAAGAGGGGGCGACCAGAGGATGTCAGGCGTCAGCCCGTGCACTCTGCAACACAACAGGCACACACAAATATACTGCTGATCCTGCCACCACCTCGTGCCCGTAGTTCGTCGCTGTGCCGATACCTTCCATCGCCTTTCCTCACCGGGTCTGTCATCACTGCCCCTACGCAGTCGTCTGCCCCATCGGTTACGCCCCGGGAGGTAAAAACACATGAGCACAAAGGTGTCCAAGACGAAGGTGGAGAGGCTCGGAAAACAGCGCGCGGGTGAGTGTACATACATATACATCTATACGTGTATGTAAATGTGTGTGTGTGTGTGTGTGTGTTGCGAACCGCCAAAGAAGAAATGATACTACGCAGTCATGAAGCAGAGAGCTTCCCGCCTCTGTGTCAACGCGTGGGAGTGGCACAGGGAGGGAAATATGGGGGGGGGGGGGGCAGAGGTATGTCTGCACGGCAACAGCGCATCACTCAGAGATGTTGACGATCCCCCTGGTACAGAAACCATGTACAAAAAAAGAGAACCTATGAGGCAGGGAAGACAACGCCGTTGGACGAGAGACACAAGGAAGGGAATCGGGGTACGCCGTGTGCCACGCGCAATTACACCCGCGATCGCTCCTTTCGGCAGCTGTGCTCCCCTGTTCGTTCAGCATCTCCTCTTCCACTATAGCCATCCCGCCTGCGTCAAATCATAATAATAATAAAAAACAATAATTTTTACTCACGTCTACTCTTCGTGACGGGGAGGGGCACACACCTCACGGTGCACGGCATCACAGGGCCTCCCGTACACCACCACCGTGTGGGGAAGAGCCCAGCAGCCTCCCCACCTCCTTCTCCCCACCCCCTGCCAGTGCCAGAGCCGCTTGTGGTGGTGGCAGGCTCCAGTACCTCGCGTGTGCGGAGGTCGGAGCGGTGTGTCGCCACGGACATGTCAGCGGTGGCGCGCTGGATGGCGTGGCGCCGGGGCCACCTGCGACAGCGCACACGCGTGTGCACCCTTACGATGGGCACAGCGCCAAGCCAGCGCGAGCGCACCCCACCCGGTCCTCACTGCGTACACCATGGGGAGCCTGCGTGCCACGCCGAGGGGGGGGACGCACCAGGTGGCGAGCGGCATGATGGGAGCGGCTGCCTGGCGACCTGCAGAGCGGTGGCGCGTAGAGAGGGGGACAGAGGCCGCTCACTCAGCTGACGGAAGCGGCGCATGGCTGCAAGGCGTGCGTCTACGGCCTGGTTTTCACCAGGCGACGGGGCCCTGTGGCCGGCTGGCGGAGGTGGTGGCGGTAGAGAGTGGCGTCGAGCTCATGTTGCGTGTGGCAGAAAAGGGGGGCAAACGTTAAAGGAAAATTCACGTTTTGAGTGGTATTGTCGGTGTCCTCCCTTGTTGCACGTGTACGACAAAGTCAGCGTTGGACGAGGAAAAGCAGTCAAGAGAAAGCAAGGCGTCGAGCAGAAATAAATGACACGGGGAGCCTCCAGCCCCTACCCGCCTCTCACCACCTCCCTCCCCCCACCCGCTCCTTTTCTGTCGCTTTCAAGGATGAACATACACACCTCAGAGACGAGTGGGTCCGAACAGAAATAAAAGAAGGTCCGGTGTAACGCAGACCTGCACACCCTACACTTTCAAAGTTCTTGCGTGGGCGTGTGCATGTCCGCTACAGGGCGTCTTCGTACCGGAAAGCGGAAAATGGAAACATCAAAGAAGAAGCGTGCGTGCGGGTGTGCTCGGTGCAGCGCTGTTGCGGCAGTGGTGCGTGCAGATCATGGCACCGGTGAGTTTACGTGTGCGCACGTGATGGACACAGAATGCCGCGACTAGCTTCTTTCTGTTGACACGGAAGGCGGTGTTCGTACTCCTCTAAGGGGAGACGTGAGGGGGGCGCACGGCAAACTTTGTCAAGGTGCATGTGTGGGCCTTTTTGTGGTCAGGCACCCCGCCCCCGCCCGTAGGGTGCCAACGATCGCATGACATGCAGCCAGCGCGCTCGCCCCCACAGCAGTCATGGTGCGTCGGAAAGGCATAGGGAAAAGGGAGCGCAGGCAGTGCCCCCCCCCCCTCTAACGCCCACGCATGAAAGCGAAGATTCAAGAAAAAGAGAAAGGGAGGCGACGAAGGGAGGTCATGCACACGCACTAGTCTCCCGACGACGTCCTCCCCCACTCAGGCGTTCTCTCGCTACTCGCTCACGTTGTTTATGACGGCTTACCTCTTTTCCCGCCCTATGTCCAATTCGAGTCATCACAGTCTCTTGCAGCACACTCTCTGTGAGGAAGACACACCCCGGACGGCGCCACCTCAGCTCACTGTATCACATGCGTACACACGCACGGTGCGAGGAGAGCAGCCGCGGAAGGGAAGACGAGACGTAACGCCTGTACAAGAGAGGGGCAGAGACAAGACCCTCGTGTGTCTTTGTGTCTGTGAGCAAGTGCGTGATGGGCTGGGAGAGTGTAGTGGCCATCGGCTACCCGTCGCTTTCCGTTTCTCAGCCCTCTTAAATGCTCACCCATCACATGTACCACACACGCCTGCGCGTACGTCGGTGGTGTGTGAAGGAGGACAGAGCCGGGGGACCGGAGGAGGACAAAGTGAGAACACGGTAGCGCATAATGGCCTCCACACCTCCCACAGCTCTCCTGCTCTCTGTGCAGAGCGTATCGGCTGCACAGCAGGCGAAAGTGGGTGAGGAGAGACCAGAAAAAAAGACGCATGACAGGGATTGAACATCGCACGCCCACCACCTCCCGCCTCCCTCCTTTGCTCACTGGCGCCCTGTACGCACAAAATTGGTAGGCGTCCGGTGCGCGCCTGATGGGCACACATATACCCCCCCCCGCATCAGCAAGCGCACACTCACAAAGGGCACAACACGCTGGTGATGCGGTGCGGAGAGCAAAAAGCGGTGCAAGGAGGAGGGGAGGCAGCGCGGTGGTGGCATGCGTGGCGCGGGCGAGAGTTACGCGTACATGTCAGGTCAAGAAAACACACACAGAAAAAAAAAATGATGCGTGCATTATCACAACTATGCACGGCGTCGTGCGCGTTGGGCACAGGCTGGGTAGTAAAGAAAAAGAGAGACGGAGACCGAGGGCAGGTGACACACGTCTCAGAGGGATGTGTTCCTAATCATGACCAAGGGAAAAAAAAGATCTGAGACATTGCGAAGAAGGAGAGCGCTTAGGTGTGCATGTATGCATGCAAGCGGTGTGAGGAAAGGGAAGAGAAAGTGAACGAGCAAAGGCAACGCAGCATGCGTCCCTCTGAATGTCCCGGGGTGCGCCCTGTGTCAGAGTCAGTCCCCTCCATTCGTCCGCCCGTTTCGACCATATTGTTACCAAAGTGAAAATTCGAAACGAGAGAACGAGGAAAGGGAGACACGCACGCACACACCACAGAGTTACACCTCCTCCTCCCCCCCCCTCCCAATCATCTACGCACACGGGCCGGCACCTCGTTGCCTCGAGCTCTGGAACTGCTCAACGACACAAGCGTGCAGTTCTCTCTCTTTCGCTGGTGGGACCGCTTCACTCTCCCATGTTCCCCCCCCCCACCCTTTTTCCTCCCCCTCCTCCGCACGCCGTCTCGCGCTGAATTGGTCTACAGCGGGGCCAGCCGGAGAACCACTACCCTTCCGTCCGTAGCCCAGGAAAGAAGCGTGCGGAAGAAAGCAAGGGGGAGAGGGGTGGTGCAATCCTAGCGAGTCAAGTCGTATGGCACGTACGTCACCGCGGTCATACAGACAGGCAAAGATCCGCTGAAGAAGAGGGGAGCATCATGCAGCCACCCGCCAATTCTGATGCTGCGGCGGAACAGAAAGCACCGAAGGGCCTCCCCTTTTACACCGCGCATCATGAACTCAAGAAGTTAGCGTCGCTTGGCGAGCGTCCTACAGCCGCGAGCATATGCACAGAAGTATAAACATGTACGCTGAAATGCGGTCGTAGTGGCCAACAGAGGCGCACAGACCCATAGCTCGGTATGCCGCTGGTATGCTCAAGGTGTCTCCAGCTCCTCGTTGGCATCGCCTGCAAGACAGTGCGTGTGCGTGTGTGCGTGTGTGTCGACGTGGGTGTCGACAGAACTGCTGCGCGACCGTCCACTGCTTCACCGTACGTGGCCTCCTTTGAGGAGGAACAGCGAATCCAATGCAGCCCGGCTTCTTTCCACTGGTGCGCTTTAGTCTCCACCCCACGTCCGACACGCGTCCCTCTGCCCGCCATCGTCTCGCTACGCCAACGCTTCGCCTTTTTTTTCCTTCCGCCGTTACTCGATGAAAGTGATCGCACGTGCAGCAGCGGAGAAGACGCACCGAAATCGATACGGACTTGAACGTGTGCCTTCATGTGTCAGTCCCAATTCAATGTCGATTTGTTAGTGTCGCTGCGGTGGCTATCATCATAGTCCTCGCGTGCAAAGTGTACGGGTGTAGCAGTGCAGCCACGATGACGTTCGAAAGCAAGGGAAGCAGCAAGGGAAGGAAAGGGGGGAAGGAAAAAGAGCACACAGACAAGAACTAAACGGAAACGAGGTCGAAAGAGGAGTGGGGCGCGAACGGGAGGGAGGGCGGGGGGCGGGGCGGGTGTTGGGTCGAGTGGGGGGGGGGGGGGGGGAAGGACGGTGGATGTCACTTCTACGTTGATGCACAACAAAACCAGCTTTCAAGAGAAAAAGGGAAGAAAAAGCCGGGCCCTCTGTGACCATGTCGGCGTCTGTTCATGCAAAACAAGGATATGAGGAAACGAGAAAGGGTGGTGAGAGAGCGGGTCGAGCCGGCTACCCGGATGAGTGCCTCACTACCCCCCACCCCCATGTCCTACTCATCACTTGTCTCCCCCTTCCCCTTATAGCGCCTCCCTCTGCATCGTCTACCATTACTGCCATCTTGAGGGCCCTCTTCACCTCTTTATGTGCAGAGTGGTACGGCACACACACACACAAAGTAGCAAGCAAAGCAAGCGCAGCACAGGTGACAGGTCAGCGGGGGAAAGCTCATCTATAGTAGCGACGTATGCGCAGCGCCCCATCACCCCCGACGCCACAAGCGCATGCATGCTGTGCAATAGGGAGAGGAAGAGAGCGAGGCTCGCACATACGTGAACACAGAAGCATCCCACACACTTATGCCGAGACAAGCACGCACGAGACGCTGGTACTTCACTGCCTCAGTATCCGCCGCGACACTGCACGAATGGTGGTGCGTGTCCTCTCCTCACCAGGACGCAGCAGGTGAAACCCGGCGGCCATTTGCCCTTACGCACACTGCGCAATACGCCCCGCCATATCGTAAGGGTTGTGCCGGTACACTGATGGCTGGCCCTGGCTGCACGTAGCCGAGAAGCGGCAGTCGCAGTACTGGTTGTCGTGCGCGTTGCTTGCAGTGTAAAGGCTGATTTGCGGCGACTCGTCACTGCGCATGTGGTGCACCGGCTCTTGTGCCAGCTGAGTAGGGTAGCCGTATTCGGCGCCACCGTACTCACGGAAGCGAGGTTCGTACTGCGTCGCGCTGTACGGTGACTGGTACACTTCACAACGGGTGTTTTGCTTCGGCAGAGACACCATCACCGTTCGACGGCGCGTGCGCACCGCTGGCGACGTTGGGATTTCCGCTTCGGAGGGGGCCAGCGACTCGGTTGTGGCGCTACTTGTCACAGAGTTGCTGGATGGCGTGTGAGACTCTGATACAGTGACCTCCTCCTGCGCGTGTACACCGTCGAGGCGCAGCAGTCCCGTAGCCTTGAGCAGCTCCATGTTCTTCAGCTCGGTCTGCAGCTCGTGCTCACCGTGTGCGAAGGCGCAGCGATGCGCGTATGGGCACTCCTCGCCCTTGGAAAAGAATTGGCATAAGCTCGTCTTGTACTTTGACGGCTTCACCTCCGCATGCTTGTTCGCCTTCGGCATTCTTTCGTGAACAGAGGATGTACGTAAGTGCGTGGTGCTGAGGATGTTGAAACCGGCGATAAAGCAGAACGCGTGGCCAAGTCGGTCGATGTACAAGAGCGCGCGTCCGTCCGTAGCCCCCGAAGCCCCAAAGCAGAGTTTAATATTGTATATATATATATATATATACATATATAGGGAGGGAGAAAGGAAGAGAAAACTATGATGGGCCGCACAGACGCAAACCAATTTGTGCTTCAGCCCAAAAAAAAAAAAGAGGAACAGTGGAACAGTGGAAGACGTGTATGTGAGAAGAGAAACGGAGGGAGATCTCTCAAGAGGGTGCTAAACAGCCGAGGCGCGACGTGTGTGTGTGTGCGTGGGTGAGTGGGTGTGGGTGTGGGTGTGGGTGTGGGTGTGGCAGGCCGCCACATTTGAGAGGCGTGGCGTGGCGAGTTAGAAGGAAGAGCGAGAAGAAGGACGTCGTCGTCAGCAGATGTGTCAGTCGAACACTACGTGCCGGGACTCCTGCCCGAGGAGCTAGCAGAGTCCCAGGTCGAAAGAACGGGAAGCTACAAGGATGCGGGCGACGCTGACAACTGAAGTGCGTAAATAAAGTCGGCAGCGGCGCAATCGCAGACGACTGCGCGATAGAAGTAAAGCGGCGCGTTCCTTCCCGCACACACACACACACGCACGCATACGCTCAGTAGGGCACCCTTCCCTCTGTCTCATCTTCGCCTGGCTGCTGCGACTGAGCGCTGCCGCATCGACCGCGTGCTCGGGAAGCTTCCAGTCCCTGTAAAGGAACGCATAGGCAGTAAACATCCCTGCAGAAAGCGTGCCCTCTCCACCAGCTGCCCATGTGGCGCTGTGGCCGCTTCTTTCACTGTGTCTTCATTTTTTTTATGTTTTCACGTCTACATCGTATATATCGAGAGAGAAGTCATCTCCTGGAAGCGCCTCGTCTGAGGGCTGAGGAAGCAACAGCACGGCAGCGGCAAGACCATTCACGTCCGTTTTCCCCTCGCTCGCGCACGGTGGCCACGCTTCCTCGGTGATAAGAAGACCGAGTGAGTGAGTGAGTGAGTGAGTGAACGTTATGTATACGTGTGCGGGGAGAGGAGATGGGGGTGTCGTAAGATTAGGGAAAGCGCGACTCGTATCGCAGTCGCTTTCTCGTCTGCACCCCCACCCCCCCCCCCTTCGCTTGCCAAGGAGGAACCAATGAGATCATCGCTGGTCATCAATAGTTATCAGTGTGCTTGGGTAGCGCCGAAACCCTCTCCTCTATTCGTCATTGTATTTACATGCCTCCAAGGAATGCGCGCAGAAGAACGCGCGCGCCAATCTGATGCGATGACGTATGGAAGCTCCATAAGTACAGCGCCAAGGTGCCCGAGGGTGGGCTGCGTAGCAGGCCGCCGGCAAACGAATAAAGAGGGGGCACAAACAAGGAGAAGGTCACGAAGCGAGACGCAGCTGCAATCACGGGGAAACGGAAGACCGGGAAAGACGGGATGTACAGGCAAACACAGAGACACAGATATGGGAACATGCGCACCACTCGGAGTGGGTAGGGAGAGGTGCCATGCGCGCATGTCCTTGTCAGCGTGAGGGTGCTGTCGGTGGTGCTGAGGGAGTCGTTGCGCTCCTTTCCTCTTTCCCTGGTGTTCTGCTTTCCTCTCCGCATGCAGAAAACTCGCTTCATGAATCCAGTAAAAAAAAAAACGAAAAGATAGTCGCACGCACGCCCATAGCGTGGGAGGGGGGGGAGGGGGCAGGGAGGTGATCAGAAACTCAAACACAATAGAAGAAGCACACACGAAATCGGGAGACGGGCACGCGAGGAAATTGGAATGCACTGCAGATGACGATGCGAACAGGTGTGGTGAATAGACAAAGGGAAAGAAATAAAAAAAAAAGAAACGAACACACACACGGCATAGATGCACACGCACATGCACACAGCGAGGGTGGTGGGGTGTAGAGAGGGAGAGACAGGGAGCCCCCTTAGCGAACAAAGCGCAGCGCATATGTGTAAAGATGAAGCAACGATCGCGAAGAAGAGGGAGGGAGAAGGGGATCGCGGGTACACACGGAGTCTCCGCACCTCTGGTGGTCGAGATGATGCTTATGCATCGTTGAGGTACCGAAGCTCATCGCTTTTCGCCCGTTGTGTGTTATTTCATGCAGACAAGCCCTTGAAGGAGAGAGGGGGAGAGGGGGGAGAAGGGGGAGAAGGGGAGAAGGGGGAGAAGGGGAGAAGGGGAGAAGGGGAGAAGGGGAGAAGGGGAGAAGGGGGAGGGGGAGAGGGAAGCGCTTTGCCGCGTCTCGGCGCAGGCAGACTGCTCCCTCTCAGAGAGCAAAACGTTTTCTTTTTTTTTTCCACTGTGGCTGTTTACGAGAAGGGACGAGGTTTCGATAGAGAACGTGTGCACGCTTACGTCCGCTCTCGATGCCCGTCTCCCTCCCAACTCCTGCTCTCTTCTCCTTCTCACCTCTCCACTTTACTCTCCTCGCCATGACGCGTCAGCCAGGCAGCCCCCTCGCACGCTGCGTGAAGCTTACAACTATCTTCCGCACAGCACGGAGAGAAGTCTGCATGCATACACGCGCGTGCATACATCTTTATCACTGCGCAGTAGCAACAGTCCACGAATAACCCTCGAGAATGAACAAACGGGGAAAGGCAGGCCAACAAGAGGAGCACAAAGCCATCCTAGAGATGGCGTCACCCGTGCACTACGCGCAGCCACACCGGCACAGCCTTTCGAGGAACGAACGCATATGAAGAGTGACGCAGAGAGAGGGAGGAACCAAGAAAAAAAAGAGGATTCGGCGGCCTGCAGGGCTCGGTGCGTGTGGAATACCGTGCACGCGTGTACACCCTTACGTGGGTGTGGGTGTGTGGTGGGGGGAGAGGGGGGAGGGGGCAGTTGATTCATTAGCGTTATCTTTTCGTATTCTCTTTTCAAGCCTCTAAGAGACACGCGGCGAGGAAGGGAAAACATCGACGCCCGACGCCGTTCGTATCAGTTGCTTTGTTTTTTTTACTATATTTGGCACCCCGCCTCATTAATGGAAAAGCGCATATACAGGAGTGAGCTTGCGAGGATGGCATTGATGCAAGTACGCCACCAGCACGAGATACATTGTGCCAGTGAGCACAGAGACAGGCTCAGCATTACGAGGTGTGGACCCATACGCAGAGGCTCTGAAAAAGAGAGGGGGAAAAAAAACACCGAAGAGAAGGGCGGGGCGGTAGAGCTCAAACTTCTACCGGCTCTTCCCCATCTCAGTCGTCTCTCTCTCTCCCCCCTCCACTCCCCACCGCCCCCTTTCCCAGTCCGCTGTTACTCTACAACACCACTCAGCTGACGCGGCAATGGTGCATCTGTTATCAGATGACAGTGCGTGGGGGGAGGAGGGGGGGTCTGCCTGGGGTGCATGTCTACGACTATGCGAATCACAATGCATGCAGGTGCATACGTACGCACGTTCTACAAAGTGAGTAGCGTTAGCCAGTCTATGACCACACACAAGCATGTAGGCATGCCTCTCTGGCTGTGTGCTCTGCCTTTGAGTGGGTACGTGTGCAGCACAGCATCTGTCCAACTTCTTATTTCTTCAACATTTTTTTCATGGCGGATTACGTCGGGGTGGGGGGGAGAAGGAGCGGGCACGGCAGAAGAAGAGGGGGGCATGCGAGTGCGCGTAAAGGCAGACTCACCAACGTGCTAGCACACACGCAGACATGCACGACGCCCGATATCAGCAGGAAATCGAAGGGAGAGCAGGCACACATACACCTACGCATACGATAAAAGCACGCCCCTACGCCTATGTGTAATTACCGTGAAGAGGCATATTCGGGGGAAGGGGTTGTCGGTGGGTGTGTGCAGAAGGCGTCGGGGGAGAGGAAAGACAGCGCAAGGCAGGGAGGCCGGTGTGCCGTGAGCATCTGCGTGTGTGCCTCCGTGTATGTACACATGCGTGTCGATGAGCTGCTCCATCCCATTTCGTATTATGCCCCATTCGGCACCGTCTCGGACACGAACGCCAGTGCGCCACAGAAGGTGCAGCATCATCTCACCTCCTGTCGCCTGTCCATCACACCTCTCCCCCCACACACCTCCTTGACTTGTCAGACATGCATGCCTACACTGAGGAGCACGCCACCATGGGCGTGGAAGAACGAATAAGGAACAGGCGGAAGCGGCGAGGCGGAGGAGGACTCCGTAACGGAGATACGTGTGCACCTCAGGCACGCACGCGCGTCCGTGTAGTATCCTCGCCGCACCGCTGCCAATCGTGCGTTTACCACGCAGGCGCGTGCCTGCGTGAGGATGCTTGCATCTCTGTGTTACGTGGGCCTTTTCTTCTTTCGGCTCGCTGATGCTCGCTCTCAGAACTTTGACGCACGAGCGTGTGGTGGTACAGTAGAGTGCGTGGAAGAGGGGGAACGTGGCTCATCCATATACGGACACACAAGCAGACGTATCGCATCGAGCGCACTAGTCACGGACACACATGCGCGCCCGTTCCCGACGCAGAGCAACACCCCAATTCGGTGGTGTCCCCCGGGTGCTGTGGACAGTGCACGGAACGGCCAACAGTCAGCGAGGCAGCGAGCGCGAGACTCCATCCTTACCTTGGGTATGCATGTGCCCACGCGTATAGGCGCGCGCCTCTCTTGCGCGCCGTTCATTGTGCTGGTCCAACCACACAGATGCCGTGCAACTCCATGAAGAAGGCGCGCTGCTTTGGACATCAACATCGACGTCCCATCGTTGTCGTGCTCGTGGACGTCATCGGCATCATCGTCAGAGACATCACCGGCACGGGCGCCGCGAGCTTCACGGGGTTGGGGCATAGCGAAATGTACATCCGCTCACCAAAAGAAGTCGTTGTTTTGGTGGACGAGGTGTGCGCGGCGTCCACGGAATCCTCCTCGGGGCCGCTGGTGACCAGACCATTCGTCAGCGGAGGCAGAACCCCTGCGGCATTGCGCGTCAGAAGAGGGGGGAGAAAGAACCGCCCGCACATGCAGTGGACATTGTCGAGGCAGTAGCACTGGCGCGGGAGGTCGACAGCCGCCTTCGACGGCGCGACGCGCAGCGAGCCACAGATGTCAGACTCTAGCAACTCCTCCACGCTACTCTCCGATACGTTGGAAGAGCTATTCGGCTTCTCTGTGTTGCTGCCGTCCGCGGTGGGCAGCCCAGCATCCAAAAATTCCAGGAATGAGTGAAGCTTCAGCGGCACATCGGAGAAGTCCTCGAAGTCTTCCTCGGCCATATAGTGACGCGTGACGAAAGCCATTTGAGCAGCGCAGACAAGCGAGAGAGAGACACCACAAAGGTTGCTGGCACAGAGGAGTGGGGAAGGGAGGCAGAAGAAAGCAGCAACCTCGTTAACAGAGACGGGCCGAAACGCGCAAGATGAGAGAGTGGGCAAACAGTGCGGCAACGCACGGGCGAGGGGAGTGGAGTGGTCACACAAGAGCTCAGAAGGGGGGGCGGATGGGGCGGCGGCGGCCGGCCAAGTTGCGTATTCCTTTGGCGCGGATGTGAACGTACGTGTACGTGCGTGGGTGCGTCCTAGTACAGTCAACCCCCGCGCGTTGTCTGCCTCTCTCGCGTGCTCTTAGTCCAATGAGAGAAAAAGGAACCGACTCGCTGTGTGTCTTTGTGCCTCTGCGTCGCCGTGCCCTGTCAAGAGGTGGGAAACAAACAAGTATGACTGCTCAATCGAGAAAGAGACGACAGTGCGTGTGTGGTGGGGGAAGGGGGGTCAGATAAGTGTAGGAGAGAGGCTGGCACGTGGTGCGTGGGGAGGGAAAACTTCTGTGTGCGCGCTTGTGCGCGTGTCATTGAATGGGAAGTGGGAACACACACACACACACACACAGACAAGCACAGAGGCAGAGAGAGAGGGATGCATGAGTGAGCGAGAGGCACAGAGCGCCGCAGGGGGTATGAGGGCACATCTTTAAACGAAAATGTGTCTGTTCGAATCCCCTCTCTGCATCTGCGCGAACGTCGCCTTGTTTCACGGCAGATGTGAACACGTGGATCTTTCGTTTTTTCGATTTTTTTTTCGGGGTGTACGCACGTGGGGCAGTGAAGAAGTCAACAGGGATGTCAGAGTATATGACCGTGTGATCATCGCCCACTACCATCACGAAGATCTTTCATGCGTCGCGATCATCATCACTGGCATCGATCACGGAAGCGGGAACCAGTGAAGTAGTTCAGTGGGCTGAAACAACAGCAACCGACAAGGAGACCAACGCCATCGTACAAAACGAAAGGCGACAAGAACATTACAGCACACCCTCCTTTCAAGAGACGCCTCACTGTCGATACAGGCAGGGAGGTACATACGTACACGAATGACTAGAAGGGGGCGAGGAGAGGAGAGGAGGGGGTGCGTAACACACGCCCACATAAATGCACATACGCGCCCTCATACATAGATACGCACGCATGCATGTACACGTATCAATCATCCAGCAAACACCAACAGCTGAGGACTGACACTCAGCAGCCGCACTGAAGAAGACAGGGTTTGGCAGGAAAAGATTCCTACGCATGCAAGCCTGCAGCAGAAGTCCGGGTGCGAAGGAGCTTGTGCGCTTACGCTGTCGCAACATCAGAAACGTCAAGCACACTACCGATGCCGGAGCGCCGCTCTGCAACAGGCACGTTGAGGAGAACGAGAGAGAGAAGAAAGTGCGAGAAGCGGCAGCCATACACTGACACGTGCGCGCCTGCATGTGCATGCAAGTGTACGGTCACGTCTAAAAGGTAGGCGAAGGTGTGGGCGCGAGCAGAGGTCTTCGAAAGGAGAGCTGGCAAGGAAATGGAAAGATCCAGAAGGAGAGCAGCAGCGCAGTGCCACATGACCAATCCGGAACTCTGCCTATTACCTCATCGCCGCTCTCACCCCAATGCCGCATCTCTACACTGCACACTCGCAGTGAGCAGCCGCCATCAGAGCTCAGCCGTCCTTCCATCATCCTCCCACCTCCTGCGTTTCTCTGAGATCACGCGCACGCAGAAAAAGCCATGGAAGTACGGGTAGGAGCGACTCAGCGCGTCCAGCTGTCGTTGCTGTGGAGCCTCGACGACAGCGGGTAGTACTCTTGCACACATGCATGTAAACGTCCGTGTTAGTATGGATGTGCGCAGACATGCACGCAACAGCCACTGTCAATGCACAAGGTTCCACAAGCGCGTAAGTGGGCCGCGCGCCGTTTCCCCGCACCGCCTTTTCTGTGCCCGCTCTCTTTTGTTTAATTGTCTGCACCCATCTCTGTCGACCACAGCGTTAAGGGTTCACGACCGCACGGTGAGGAGCTGTTCATGCACGAAAGGCACGCCGGCCTCAGATGCAATATTCCGCTTCCTCTTCGGTCACCTCCTCCAGCACCGAGCGCTTCTTTCGACCAGGGACGAAGCGCACGTAGATGCCGAGGCTTCCGAGGTTACCGTCACTGCAGGGCGTGTGGAGGGTATCCGAGGATCGGCCGACTGCCGGCACGGCCGTTAAAGTGGTAGCGGTCAACCTCTCCTCTCTCTGTGAAGGCGCAGCACTACCTGCCGTAGTGGCAGAAGCCGCTTGCCCACGACACCTGCCCGGGGTCACCGCGACAGCCGCTCCTGAGCCACCCGATAGAATATATACAAGGGTGTTCTTCTCAGCGCAGTAGAGCAGCACCGCACCGGAGTCCGCCTCTGCCGCGCACGAACTCTTGAACTGGTTCTTCGTGACGGGAGAGCGGCGGTGCGATTGTGAGGGCTTGCCACCTGCGGCCCGTGACACCTGGCACACCACCGCCGTCGGTCTTCGCTTCGCCTCCGTCGCTGACGATCCCGGTGTGCGCAAGGACGCGTTGGCTGCGCTGCTTGGTAATTCCACGTCCACGAGGACTGGATTTCCGTTCAGAGCAGTTGTAACGGGGTGGTCACTCTGCAGTCTGTATGTTTCCACTGCCGTATCCAAGTTCTTCGCCGCTGCGAGGGTTTCCCTTGGAGTAGCAGCACTGGTTTTCTCAGTCGTCGCTACAGTCGTGGTGGCGATGGTCGGCGTATCGTTGGAGTTCGCTAACGTCGATTCGGCCTCCATGCCATCCTCGCGCGCCGTCTGGAGCCAACGCTCCACCGCGCCGGTCCAGTCAAAGTCGCCTCCGACGTTGAAGTCGTCCTCGTGACTGCTAGCGCCGCACTGACGCATAAGCCGGTCGAGGGGGATGGTGGTGTAGGACGAGCTGCCAATGCCGAGGTCTGACAAAATGGCGTTGTAGTCCCCTGAACTACCACCGTGCGCCCCATCAAAGGAGGTGGTCGCGCGGGTGTGGCTCGCCAGAGACGAGGTAAGGGGGTTCGTGGCCGCCTCGTTCAAACTCCAAAGACTGTCGCCCATCACCTTACTGCTGCTGCCGCCCTTCTGAGTATGGCTCGTACCGTTTTGTCGCAGATGCGCAACCGTTGCTGGCGCCGGCGTCGCTGTCACCAAGTCCGGCAGAGGAAATGGAGCGGAAGCCGCGCCGCTGCCAGCCGTCGTTGACGGTGTGGGATGCGGGCTACAAAAACCGCTGTCGCTACTGCCCTCAAGTGATGCGGTGGGGTGACGTGGTGAGGGGGCGTCCGCAACACCACCACGGGCGGCGAGGCTCTGAGGGCCCAAGTGTGGGTAGTTCTGGACAGTGCTCGGCACCATGCAAACACCAGAGCCTGAAGGGGGTGGAACGGCGATCACGCGAGGTTCCACTGGCTGCTCAACACTAGAGCTCGGTTGGCTGTTGTTCGCCAGCGTCGGAGAGGAGGTGAAGAGTACACCGGCTGCCGCCATGAGATTGTAGAGACACTGCGGGGTGGCCACGTCATCTGGCACCCTCGCCGACGTGTTCGTCAGGTGCCGGCCGGCACTGTGTGCCATCGTGTTGCTACTCACCACATGTCGTATAGGTTGACGCAGGCGGTGCTTCGCGTCCTCGCCCCCCAGCGCATCCGCAGCGGCGACGCTGTTGGCCTGCCTTGTCACATTTGGTGGCGCAGGGCAACTTGAAGCGATCGCTGGCGGCGGCGGCGGCGGCGGTGGTGGTGGTGGTGCTAGCTGCATGGTATGCTGCAAGGTAGGGTACGACGTAGAGCCTTGCATTACAGGAGCGACGTTGATGGTGTGCTGGTTATTATTAATGACGGAAAACGGGTGGTGGCCCATCGCAGGGATATAATAGGGCATCCCCGACATCACCGCCGATAGGCCCGCGTACGCGAGGCCGCCAAAGTCACCGGAAGGGCCGAATGAAGGAGGCGTCGGTTGCGGAAGCGGCGGAGGAACAGGGAGGCCAAACGCGGTCGGTGGCATTGCCCCGTGCCCCGGCAGAGGCGGCGGGGGTAGCTGCTGACGACGATTCGGCAAAGGGCGCCCTCGGGTCGAGGGAGCGTCTTCTCTGCCTGCGCTGCCGCTGCCACTGGGGCCGCTGCCAGTAAAGCCCTGAGCATTTCCAGTTGACGTCACGGGCGTATCTCGAGTACCCTTCTTGGTCTTCCGCTTGGCTCCGGCGGTGGTGGCTATGGAAGCCAATGGGTCGTGGTGCATCTTCGCCGGTGCATCGTTGTGCGGCCCTTCTCCCACAGCGGCCTTTGTATCAAAGTGCTCCGAGCTCGGCAAGTTGGATGACAACAGTGTGGCCGCCACAGTTGTCATTGTCTCTGATATCACCTCTTCCGGTGTTGGGGCCGTGTCTGCCGGCTCCGGTCGAAGCTCCTCCTCTCCGTGGGCGAAGGCGCACTTCCCACCAAACGGGCAGCCCTCCTCACTGCGAAAGAACGTGCACATCGATGTCTTATACTTGGAGGGTTTTACGATGTCGTGCCGTCGGCTCTTGGTCATTGTGACCGCGTGGCACGTGTGTGCGGCCGTGAGAAACAAACAGACAGGTGAGGAGAGTAGAAAGGGGGGAGGATGCGTAAGGCACAGCCCCCGTGCGCCCCCCTCTCCGCCTCGCTCCCACACACACACGCACCCACACGCAAATCCGATCCGACAGCGCACCAATGGTGTACCGATGGATGTACACCCACAGCTACCTCCTTATATAAATAAATAGATAAAAATATATATATATATGGAGAAGGAGAGAGGAAGAGATACAACGCGGGGCTCTAAACACGTGCAAAGCAGTGAAAACACACAGCGAGGGAGACAAATCCGAAAATGGGGAAAGGTCGACAAGTGAATGGCGCGCACGGGCGCAGGCACAACAAGGCAACCGCCCTACGTAACCGTTGGCGGGCACAGATGCACCAGAAATCGGCGGGTGACAGTCCACCGCAAGGGCGAGGAAGCGCCGTCGCAAAAGTGCAAGCGAACTCCAGCAGGGGGGACGAAAAGGAGACCAAAAAAAAAAAGGAGTCGGGCAGAGGAGAGGATGAGCGTCCTCCCGGCGCGGCCAGCAGTCGCGCTGCAGGTCGAGAACGCCACTCAAGCAATCACTGGATGCCGTGCCGCACTGAAAGATGGCGGCAGCCCGTCCGCTTCTCCTCACCACGGGAGTACAAATTAAAAAAAAAAAATAATGAGAGCGAGAGAGACGCGGGATTCCTACAGACGGTGGAGAGCAGGTGGCACACAGGTATGTGCACGTGATTGTATGGGCGTAGGCTCCGTTGACGGGCAATCTGCCCAAATCGCACCCTACGGCAGAGAGACAGGCAGACGGCGAGCCACGCACCCGCTCAGCACACCAAGAGAATAAAGATGACACAAGAGTATCTTCGACGAGGAGGTGCTGTGTGACCTATGCAAACCCACATCGAGGCGCAGTCAAAATTCGCTCAGTCTCGTCGGGCTGCAACGCGTCTCCTACGTGTGGGTTCAGTTGTATCACGGAACTTCGCTACGCGTGTACACACAGGGACGGTCCCTTTGCTCTGTCGAGTGGTGTTTTGCGCAATGTTCGGCTGCTCCTGCTGCTGCGGATGCTGAAGCTCACCGTGTGTCCACTACTGCTGCTTTCCTCTCTAAGATGCTTCCCCGTTCCCGTCTTTCCCACCCAAGGTAACGTAGAGTCTGCTCCACCACAGTTGGAGGAAGAGGGACACTGAGGACGTGTACAGAGATGTGTGTGTGTGTGTGTGTGTGTGTGTGTAGGTGGAAGAGAGCATGTGTTTAGTTGAAGGTTCAGAAGGTGAGAAAAAACAGTGGGCTACAAGCGCAATGACGACTTGTACACGATGAAGACTGCAGTGGGAGCGCGCACGCGCGCACCCGCTCATGATATGAGGAACAGCGCCACCGCTGAGCTTGTCTACACTCCTACCCCTCGGGAATCGCATGATCTTTCTCTCTGCATGTGCTTGTGTAAAGTGGGTTGACCCGCTAAGCGCCGGTGGTAACACATGAAAAGAGATGTTAGCACTTGAAAGCACATCCTCCCCCCACCCCCACCCCTTGGCGTTAACTCAGCTTCTCTGTTGCACATGCGTGCAGGCCTACACCAAGTCAAGCTCAGCAGTGGTGATGAACGCCAGCCATCGCGCTGTACGTGGAGACGACTGAAGACCTTCGCTCTCCTGCGCGCTCTCGATGCCCAGCGGGAAAACGCTCTACGCCAGAGCGAAACTTCGCTTTTACTTGTGTTTCTGCTTGTGTACTGTGCCATTTGTGGCACCAGTACGCGTGCATGTATCAATACGAACTCAGCAGCCCGGGTGCTCTGGACTCATTCACTCTCTCTCTTTTCCATGGGAGGGAGAAAGAGTAATGAAAAGCATTGATGCTGTTGCCACCAGGTTGATACACCAGCCCCCAGCATTGTACCCTGGTGCAGCTTGGGTGCTTGAGAGAGAGAAAAGGAGGAGAGGGGTGGAAGCCTGAAGACCTGAGAGGACCTCCTTTGGCGTGTACTAAATCGCACACATGCACGCACATCATTAAAGAGAAAGGCACAGACGCAGGCACGCGCGGACGCAGGCAGAGACACAGTCATCCAGCGGGCGAGCGAGGGAGCACAGAAGAGAGTAGAAAAAAAAGAGGCGAGTCGAGTACCAACGAATTCGGAAGTGGAGGAGGGGAAGGGAGCACGATGAGGTGGTGGAAGCGTCGGACCTCGATCCTTTTTCTCTTTCCCATGCAGTGCCTTGCATTACAAAATATAAACGAAATCTTCAGCGCAGCAAACCTGTGTACACGGCAGCAACATCAAGAATGGAACGAGGAGTGGCACAAGAACACGCCAGCACACACACAACAACTGTCTAACGACAACGAATGGCAATCGTCATGATCAAGACCAGCCAGGGAGGACCCACTAGAAACAGCTTCACACTGAGCAAGTGTCAGACGCATACACACACACACACACACACACACATACTTCAAGAGAGAGAGAGACGACGAAAACGATTTAGTTGCGTCATTTCATATGTGGATGCGTTTTCTGTTCCTCTGTCGTATACAGAAACGTCTACCAGGGCTCCTACGCGCTCGCCTTCGCGGCTTACTTGAGATCCACGATCATGATGGTCATGTTGTCGGTACCCTCCGCTACAGCCGGGCCGCCCTCCGGCGAGCTTGGTGCGAGACATCGGTTGCACACATCCCTGCAGATGTCGATGTTCGACATACCCCTTGCCTTCTTCTCGTTAATGAAGTCAATAAGCTCCTCGTTAGTCAGTACATCGAAGATGCCGTCGCAGGCGATGGCCACGTACGAGTCCTCCGCGCACCGCTTCGTCGTTGTCACACCGGGCACCGGCACGACAAGCTGCTGAGCTACCCCCCGGTTGGCATCTCGTTTGTACACAAAGTCGCCCATGGCGCGGCTCATGGCCAGCTGCCCGTTCACACGATTGTCCTGCACAAATCCGCCGGCCGCCTCGATGCGCTCCTTCTCCGCCGCCACGTCCGGCTTGTGGTCGTGCGACAGGGCAAAGGAGCCGCCGCTGCGACACAGCACCGCACGCGAGTCGCCAACCCACGCGCACGTGATCTCCTCCACCGATACGTACACTGTAACCGCCGTGCAGCCAGAACCACCCTCACCGAGCGCGTCTTTAAGCTGACTATCGACGTCAAGGAAAACTTTCTCAAAGTTGATGTGGTGATGGTGATTGCCCGCCGGCGTCGCGTACCTCTCCACGGTACTGGAGAAGATCTGGCTGCAGAGGTTGGCACACTGCACGCCTGAGTGGCCGTCGAAGACGCCAAAGTAGCCCTCCTTGCTATTCGCACCGTCAGACAGGAACTTTACATTCACCAGGTGTGCATCCTCCATTTGCGCACGCCAGCCCTGCATGTCGCCAACCGCAATGTCAAAGTATGGATTGTCGGTGTGCGTTTCGCTATGAAAGTCTGTCGTGGGCTTGCTGCCGAAGGGGCGCTGCGCGGTCAGGAGCTCCGCCAGCAGCTGCTGCAGCTGCATACTCTTCTGACGGTTGATCAGCGCATTCTCCAGCTCGTTCGTCGAGCGCTGCTTCGCCAACTCGGCGTGCTTCTTGCGCTGTCCCTCGCGAATTCGCTCCTCCTTCGCCCGTCGCTCCGTCCGCTCCATCCCGATGTGCTGCGTCTTCCTGGAGAGGTCAGACAAGAACTTCTCAAACTCGTCCTCCTCCGCCTGCCTCTTCGTCTTCCCGACGTCGCCCTTGCAGCCCATTCCGTGTTTACTGCCGCCGAGATTCTTTTGCTTGACGGGCATTTTCGTTTTGTATTATTCGCTTTTCCTCGAGGTCTGCCTGTGCTTATCACTGTACGTGCGTGCGTGCGTGCGTGTGTGCGTGTGTGCGCGTGTGTGTGTCTGTGTGCTTTGTCGCGCATTCACACGCGTATTTGCGTGTATCGTTGAAACCATCGCTCACATGTGTCGCACCCGCATCGTGGGGGGGAGGGAGGTTGAAGAAGGCGAGAAGAAAGACGGAAAAAATAGGAGAAGCCTTGACATTCGTCGTTGCGCCGTGCGTGTGCGTGTGTGTCCCCTCACGGCAGCGAAAAGGTGCGCATGACGTCAGGGCCGGAACGCATGTGAACGCAACAAACCAGCAATGGGTGTTCCTCACATGCAGCATGTGCGCCAGCTCACTGCCATATACAGCATGAGCTCAACGCCACTCTCTACCGCCACCGCCCCCGCCAGCCTGCAACAGGGCCCCGTCGCCTGGTGAAAACGAGGCCGTACACGCACGCCTTGCAGCCATGCGCCGCTTCCGTCAGCTGAGTGAGCGGCCTCTGTCCCCCTCTCTACGCGCCACCGCTCTGCAGGTCGCCAGGCAGCCGCTCCCATCATGCCGCTCGCCACCTGGTGCCCCCCCCCCTCGGCGTGGCACGCAGGCTCCCCATGGTGTACGCAGTGAGGACCGGGTGGGGTGCGCTCGCGCTGGCTTGGCGCTGTGCCCATCGTAAGGGTGCACACGCGTGTGCGCCGTCGCAGGTGGCTCCGGCGCCACGCCATCCAGAGCGCCACCGCTGACATGTCCGTGGCGACACACCGCTCCGACCTCCGCACACGCGAGGTACTGGAGCCTGCCACCACCACAAGCGGCTCTGGCACTGGCAGGGGGTGGGGAGAAGGAGAGGGGAGGCTGCTGGGCTCTTCCCCACAGGGTGGTGGTGTACGGGAGGCCCTGTGATGCCTTGCACCTCGAGGCGTGTGCGCCTCCCCTTCATCATGCCATAAGGAGTAACGGTCATATATATATATATGTGTGTGTGTGTGTCACCAGAGTGGCGGAGAACGCCTTTGGTGACTCCACATCACATCGTTGCTCGCCTGTCTCCTCCCGAATCGCCGATTCGATCGTATCAAAGGTGTGCCATAACAAAAAAGGAAGTGCGCAACCTCCATCGAGCAAAGATGCTCAGAGGAGCAAGGGCAGTGGCGCGAGCAGCAGTGAATGTGCGCATGAGCAAATGCGCGACGGCCTAGCGCGGGTGTGACTCTACGCGTGTGTTTCGGTGCGCTTTTTTCTTAGGGTTGTTAGCGTGCGTGAGCATTGTTGTGTGCGGTGCCCGTCTTTTCACGGAGACGGTGACAAGAACGAGGCGAGTTGGCGATGCTAGCGGAGGTTGCGGGGTATGAGGGCAGTGGAGCGTGTGTCTACGAGAAGTTAAAAGGGGGACATACTGTGAGAACCTTGAGAGTAAATAGAGTCAGACATACACGATGGCGGGATGAGTGAATGGATGAAGCGGGGGTCCTCAGTTTTGTACGCGGCCGTACACGTCGAAGGCTGCCTGCAGCAGCCCATAGAGCACGCGTGCATGGATGGCTCGACAGGGACTCGATATAAAAGGGCTCGCCCCGCCGATGCGGTCGCTCGCCATTCCTTCACCACCTCTCATCCGCGTTCCTGCAGGTGTAGCAGAGGCACACGTGACGTGGAAGCAGCAGAGAATGGGGAAGGAAGGGTCCTACGGGCGTTGAAGGAGAGGCTCCACGTTGGTGGGCACGAAGTGCGCACACGTACACATGAACGAGTACAGGCGTCACGTGCACGGCAAGACCGAGAGGAAGAGAGGCACAAAGTGGTGCAGCGATGAGAGCACAAGCGAGATCGTCGCGAGCGTCGCGCCCCCCCCCCTCCCTCGTGAGGTGTCATTGTTTGTTCACGCAACACAGCCGCGTGAGGTGAAAGCATTCGTCACACAGAGATGGGCAGAGAACAACAACAATCACGAGTGAGATCAGAGAGAAGAAGAAGAAGACGACGGGGGAATGGGAGGCAGGCCATCGTCTACAAGCGAACACAGCGACACACACGCACACGCACACGCACACAGGCGCACAGCGGCACACTGTCTGTGTGTAGATGTATATACGCAGGCAGCAACACACGCCCACTTCGGGCACAACAACGACAACGGCTGTGTGGGAGAGGGGGAGGCCTTCCGGCCACAAAACAATGCAAAATAAAATCGAAAACTCACGGAAGAAAAGCACAGACACCTACACACATGTGAGCACCTCGATACCCACGCAAGGCCGGAGAATAAACAACAACGCTGAGGAACGTCCCACACACCCACACACCCCATAGCCGCACAAACATCGAGTGCCACACGACGCAAGGATCCAACGAGGCAGCTCGACACCAAAGAAAAGAAAGGGAAGAGGAGGGCGACGGCCCAAACGGCGTCTTCATCTGCACAGTGCATTCATACGACACCAGAAAAGACAGTGCGAGAGAAAAAGGGGAGGCATTACGTCGGGCACACGCACAAGGAGTAAGTCGACCCGCATGCACGCGAGCAAGGAAAGTGGTGGACGAGGCAACAACGGAAAATCCGTAAGATAGTAATAGGTGTCACACACGAGGAATTAAATATATTTAAAAAACGAGGGGAGGGGCCAGGACGTGTAGGCTGTGCCATATTCTTTCCTTTCGCGCCTCTTTCCAGGGGAAAGAGAGTCGTCGCAGCTTGCCCCCCATCTCTATTAGGCCGGAGGAGCAGTAGATGCGCAGTGGTGCTCTGCAGAGGTGAGCGTCGTTGTTGTAACAGTAATGTTCTGCTTTGACTGTGGTTGCGGTTGCAGTTGCGGCTTGCTATTCTTAGAGCACTGAGTGTGTTGCTGTTGATGTAGGAGCTGCGGGGCGGATATCGGCTGAGACACTTCACGATCCTTCTGTGGCTGAAGGTCTGACGTGTACAGGGGCCTCAGGAAAGGATGCTGCAGCGCGTCTCGGCAGCTCATCCGCTCCTCTGGCTGGTATCGTAAAAAGCCCGAGATAAAGTCGTGAAACTCGCGGTACATTTTTTCATCGTGGCCAGGGGTGTTGAGACGCCGACCTCGCGGTCCACCGGTGGTGACACCAATGACGCTCTCGAGCGTGCGCTGCTCCGGAATGGGTTCCTTCAACTGGAATCCAGATGCGGCGCTGCCGTAGTAGAACCGATTTGCCTTGGGCGACCTCGCCACCATCTCTGTCGGCATCGGCCCGAGGGTGGCTTCGATCTTTGCCAGCTGTGCCGCCTCTGTGCGACCGTCAAACAGAGGAACGCCAGTGTGCATCTCCACCAGTACGCACGCCAGAGACCAGCGATCAATCGGCGTGCCGTACTCGAGAAAGAGTATCACCTCTGGGCTTCGGTAGAAGCGACTTTGTATGTAGCGGTGGAAACGCTTCGCAGTGTAGCAGGCGGAGCCAAAGTCGATCAGG
Source organism: Leishmania tarentolae (assembly GCA_033953505.1). Taxonomy (NCBI): domain Eukaryota; phylum Euglenozoa; class Kinetoplastea; order Trypanosomatida; family Trypanosomatidae; genus Leishmania; species Leishmania tarentolae. Next base: position 74,641 of record CP119839.1, read on the forward strand.
CGGATGCCACTTCGGTTCTGATTGCGCAGCAATATGTTCTCCGGCTTCAGGTCACAGTGAATGATCGGGTGCGGCTTCTGCAATTCAAGCTGTAGCAGCGTGTGCGTGAGCTGGTAGGCAAACTTGCGCACCAAGTCGAGGCTCACACCATTGAATCGTGTGCACTTGATCAGCTGGTACAAGTTGAAGCTCAGCAGTTCAAACACCAGTACAAGGTGGCCCTGCCACTCAAACACCTTCAGCAGGCGCACCACAAGGTGATTCAGTGCTGGGTTCTCGTTAAGGCGCAGCAGGATGTCAAGCTCCAGCTTGGCCTGGTTCCGAAAGCTCGAGCCGCGACGCGTGATCTTCATCGCGACTGCCTCGGACCGCTTCTGGTCAAAGCCACGGATGACGGTGCCGAAGCTGCCCTTGCCCAGTACCTCCTGCGCAATGTAGCGCTGGAAAATCACCTCCCCTGGCAGGAACAAATAGTGGCCGTCCTTGTCATCGTAGCCGTTGTTGTACTTCGGCCCAGGCGACTCGAGGCGCCGCTGCGCGCAGTACCGCGCGTTCACCATCTTGTACAAGTCTAGCAGGTGCACGCTGAGGGCGATGGCTGGGCGGGCGTAGGGGTCGGCCCCGTCGGATGTACTCGCGCCCGCGCCGTTGGCATCGCCCTCCTTTGCGACAGCACCCGAGGAAGACGTGGTTGGTGTCACTACCGCGGCGCTAGACGTGGTGGGGTGGGATAGGGGCGGCTGAGGGTTCGACGGTGGCCGCATGGTGCTGGCTGCCGCGGAGACACCTTGCTCGGGATGAGATGGCAGCTCACCAATGCCAAAGCCCGTTCTGCTGTGCGTAGCTGTGGATGGCCGAGAGTGGTTCTTGTCGACGGTAATGGTGCTCGCGTCTTTGAGAGTAGCGACCGTCAGCGACGGTGGCCCAGTCGTGTTGGGAAACGCCGAAGATGGCTCACTTTCCTCTGTAGTCGCGTGCACGTGGTTGGGTCGGCCCTCAGGTAACGCAGAGACAGTTGGAAAATCGCAGCTATGTTCGCTTCTGGACGTCACTGGCGCAGCTGGCAGCGCCACCGGATCTGCATGCACAGAAGTGGAGTTATGTATCGAGGATGCTGGCAGGTCTTCACCCGCTGTGCGAGGAGACAGGTGCGACGAGGAAAGGCGCGGCCTGGCTTCCGTCAAGGCTAAGTTGGGGGATCTGCTGCTGCCTATTGTTGTGGGGGCGGGCCCCGCATTCATCGCTCTGGTCCCTCGCCGCCGCGTGGCAGGCTCCCCAGCAGCGCTCGGCTCCGAGTAGCTGCCATCAACGGCATCGGGGGAGTACCAGTTGACGCCTATGTGGGCGGTGTTACCATGGTGGAGGTAGTGGCGGTGGCTACTATCCACTTGCGTGAGCTCTTCCCCCACCTCATACGGCGCATGGGTCTCCCTCTCCAGCGTCGGGACCCTGCCGCGGTGGTGATGCACCACCCGCTCCGAGCTCACCCGCGACAGCGTTGCCTTCGAAGAGTCAGTCATTGCTGATCCCCCCACCCTCTTCGCGGTCAGGGCGAGGGAGTAACAGATCCGCGGATGGGAAGATACTGCGAAAGGAAGAGAAAGGCAAAGAGATAAGCGCACAGCAGTAAGTAGCGAAGAGAGTACCGAGGAGGGCCACGCACGCAGGCCAGCACAGCCTTTCTCACCAGCGCTCTGTAGAAAACAAAGCGAAAGGAAAATAAACGGTGACGCAATTCGGGACCACAGACCAGAGGGAGCACACCCACGGCCGCACACACGCACTCCACTGCGCGGTCTTCTCCGATGCTTCGTTCCCTTGTTCGCACGTCAAAGCACGCCCGCCCACTCGCACGGAGATCGACACGATCGCGGGAGCTTGCACAGCGTTGCGCCGTTAACGTTGGTGACACTGTCTCCGCTAGGGTGCGTATGTATATATATATATATATATATATATGTGTGTGTGTATAGGTGGGTCAACGTAGAGCTTCACAAAGCAGCACCGGCGCCCACGGACAAAGCTGGTCGCCACAAAAGCAAAATGCGCACACGCCAGCGCACCAGTGGAGAGCGCATTAAAGATACGGAGAACGGGCGGTTCGCTACGAAGAGTGAAACAGAAACAAATAAGATGGGGATGGCAAGCGCGCTCCGCCGCACAAGCGACGAGCGAACGCGTCGCAGAGCGAAGGGGCAAGGTCACGAGAGAAAGCGGCAGGAGGAAGGAGGCAGAGAAACAATAACACTCAAAGGGTTGACAGGAAATACACAATTTGGCAGAGCACAAAGCTCGAGATAGACACCTGTGCGCACCGAACGCCCAAGCGGAGGCAGACCGACAATCGAAGAGAGGCTGTTCAGAGAGAGAGAGAGAGGGGGGGCGGCGGAGGCCCACACACACGCACACACGCCTCAACAAGAACAAACAAAAAAAAAAACACAAGAAAGCGAGTCAACAGGGAGGAGGGAAATAGAGGTAGAGAGAACAACAGGAAGAGGCACCGCGCAGAGGCACAGCAGTGTGTGTGCGCGCCCACAGTGGCAAAGGAAAGAAAAGAAAAAAATTGAATAGCAGAGACAGGGAAGGAGGGAAGGAGGGGGCCTGCGTATGCGTCGGCGTATGCGTGTATGTGTGTATGTATTCAAGATATAGAGAAAGGCAGGAGCGTACAGTTAAGATAAGGACGCCAAGGGCGACGTAGAGAAAGGGAGAGGAAGAGGTTTGGTCGAGTAGAACAGGAATGAGAGAATCTCTGGTGTCGCTTCGTTGGGAACGGAAACGAAGAGCGAGGCGAGGGCGCACCCACGGCAAAGCAAAACGCGAGCGACAGAGAAACACACCACGCGTGGGGGGAGGGGGGAAGGGGGAGAAGGGAGAGAAGGAAATAAATAAATAAAACAACAAAGGGAAGACGTCGCTGTGGTGGCTTGGCATGAAACGAGGAGAAGCGCGAGAACGGTGCCGCACTCCTGAGAGACCCCTTTTCCCGAAAGTGCGTGGGTGCGATGTAGTGTGTGTCTGTCTGTCTGTCTGTGTGGGTGGGTGGGTGGGTGCGGCTCGGCAAAGCCCCACGGGACGAAAGGGCTTATTTTCCCGTGTGACTCAGGAGAGGGTTACAAAAATGGAGGTGGATGCCAGCCGCCACCTCCGTATGGCACGTCTATCCGACGATAGGGCACCCCACAGGGGTCCCTGCGATGCAGAATAGGCTGAGAAAGAGAAAGAGAAAATAAAACTTAACGTACAAACCCGCTCCCCAGGCAGAGTCCACGTATTCGAGGGGTGGAGGGATGAGGTGGGCAGAGGCGGAAGGGTGAAAAGGGCCTCCTCGACTCCGGAGCAGCAGCGATCAGACCTTTGCAGATGCCCTGCCGAGCACGTAGGCGTGAGAGTGGGGTGATGGGGATGGGAAGAGGGTGTGCCGAAATGAATGCCCGGGTGTATGTGTGGGAGAAAGAGAGGTGCGTGCGGGGCCGGCAGAGAGAATGTGGGAGAGAGGTCCGCTGCCCAACGACGTGTAACCACGTCGTGTTTTTTTTCGTGTAAATAAATGCTTGCCTATCTATACATATATATCCACGTATAGAGAGAGAGATAGAGAGAGATCTTACTCACGCTCCCAGGCAGCCTCCAAACAACGGGATTCTCGAGGAGAGAGAAGGAGGGGCAACGATGCGTGTGTGCGTGCGTGCGTGCGTGCGTGCGTGTGTGTGTGTGGGGGGTGGGGGGTGGGGGGTATGTTCGTGTCCACCAGATACAGCAAAGACAAACACATGGCCGGCACACGCACACATACGCAGTGAGAGAGACGAAAAATCGCAAGCAAGGAAGATGACGCAAAGTACAGTGGAAAGGGAAGAAAAGAGAGGAAGAGGGGCACGCGCCAACGAAGAAGCGGCGGTGGTTCCACACACGCGAAGACATGCACAGAAGGGTGGTCGGTGTCGGAGGGGGAAGAGTGTCGCAATGGATCACTCACTCCCATCCCATAAAGCTGCCTCGCCACCACCTCGATGGTGGAGCAAAGCCACCGGTTCACCGGCATACGCCACAGTCCAGGCCCTCCACCTCCCACGCACCCGCGGCTGTCACACGCTGAAGGTGGTAGAGAGTGCGACGGTGCACAAGGCATGTGAAACCCTTCACGTTCGTGAGCCCTTCCCACTCGCACGAGTCAAGGGCATTCGGGGTATAGTTGTTATACACTGATTGGGGGGAGGCTTCCTTCCAAGAGCCTGCGGAGATGTGGAGGGGCAAGCAGCGTGGCTTCCAAGCAGGGTCGGAGAGGGGGAGGGAGCCTGTACATCTGCGGTGCATAGCGTGAGAAAGAGGTCACACAAGCCACAAAGAATAGAGAAGACCAACAGGGTGCAGACGGCCAGCGAGGAGAGAGAGATGTGGCAACAGAGAGCAACCTGTATCCGCCCCCTCCCCTCCCCGTAAACCGGCCGACATCCCCAGCACGCACTCGTCCCTGGACCAGAAGAAAAGCTCATGTAACTGGGACGGCGGTGATCACAAGCCCCATCCGCAGCCCCCCCCCCCCCCAACGGGTACTGCTGGAAAACACGACGTGCGTTTACTCAAAAATGTGGGCGCTTGTGTACGTAAAAAAAACGCCCTTGTTACCACATGAGCCAGGCGAGGACGTATGGGGGGAGAGAGGGGGGGTGAGACAGTGAAGACAACAGCACACACACACACACGCACACACACACTTCTACGAGTGACACCACAAAAACACAGCGAGGTGGCAGTGGCCAGCAAGGCAGTGCCACCGCAGGAAGCGGGCCTCCAGGTAGGAAAAGGAAGCAAGGCGACGCTGCAGTCGCTCTCTGTCCCCCCCCCCGCCTCCCCGCCCCCCTCTCCTCCGTCGCCCCAGAGCCACAACCTCCAAAAGTCGGGCGTAGCACATCTGTTAGGGCTTGCTCGCACGCTGCTCACCGAGTCTAACAGCCGCTTTCGAGCGAGGGTCTTGCCACGACGCCCTTCGAGAAGGCGGGCGGCACGGTAGAGACCGCCCGCCGTCACGACTCTCGCTCACAGCTTTGTGCAGGCGATTTTGGCGTGACTGCTCAGACGGTTGGCGGTCCTTTGGTGGAAAGGCATGTGGTAACGGTAAGGGTGCTCTGTGCGCACCCGGCGACAGCGCTGCGTCGGTGCAGAGGTGAAGAACGTACCTCAGAAGGTTCGCAAGACTGTCCGGCATTTTAATGGGTGCCGCAGCGTGAGCTGCTTTGGCATCCGTTCGGTTCCCAGAGGTGCCTTTGCCTTCGGCGGTCAACGTCGTCCCAATACATGACGCAATTGCTCGCAGGCAGTCCAGCCTCTGTGCATTTTCGTGCACTAGACGATCACAGCGTTGCTTCAGACGCAGCTGAGCCGCAGAGGACACTTGAAGGGCACTCTCTATCTCAGCGAGTCGGTCGCTGTCCTTTTTCAGCTCTGAGAAGCGCAGCAACAGTCGAAGGCGTCGTAGCTCCTCCATGTCCTTCCTCAACTCCTCGTGTCCCAGGCATTCTGGGGAAGCGCCCTCACAACTAAGCCCGTCGACGCCTGAGACGGCATCCGCCTTGCTTGAAGCCCCTAATTCATCCCTACAAGACGACACAGTATTGACCGGTGCTCTGCAAGAGGCGCCGGAGGCAACGTTTTGCTGAAGGGCAAGCATCCTCGCGCGGAGAGACGACGCCGACATCTCAGTGGCTTGTAGCCTCTGCTGCGTGTCGGCCAGCTCGCCACGCAGTTGGTCCACCAGCTGTCTCGTCGCGCCACTGCTGTCACCCATGTCGTTGCCGGTTGGCGTCGTGGGCTCAGTGGCAACGGCATCTGTTTGCGTCTCTGAGCTCTGGCGGTTAGTCGAGAGAGATGGCCGCCGCAATTCAGGGTGCGCTGCCGCAGCACGTGTCGATCGCGTCCTAAACATTGATGTTATGTCAAGAAGAACCACTGGTAGTGGTGAGAGCATTGCTGGTGCAATGGAAGGTGAAGAGAGAATGTGCGAGCAGCACTCCTCCTGAGGTAGGTCGTCTTTCCACTCCGTAAACGAGCCACATGAAACGGGTGATGTCCGCACCGGCGTCGAAGTGACACTGTCAGCCCATCGCACTGCTTTGGACACGGCTGAGGTCACTTCTGCGATCGACGCAGACGGCGCTGACGCGGGATAAAGGGGCGGTGAAGCTACACCCCTCGCATGGATGCGGCCCGTGCGAGCAGCGGCACACGGCATACCCTGCAGAGACTCTAGCGCTTCAGATGAGCGCTGCACGCTCCTTACCGCATGTTCCAGCGATGCATGCAATGTGGCAATGCGTTCCTGCTGCTGCTTTATGATGTGTAGCAGGTGCATGTGGGGATGAGAAGATTCCCATTCAACGGTGTTGGTGGTAGCAGTAGCGCACAACGTCGGCACAGGGGCGCCCGCTGAAGGAGTCGCCGTCGCTACGCCGTTTTCTAGTCTAGGGAGTGGCGCTTGGGCCACTGTGGGTGGGGAGACCCAGAAGGCGTCCGATTGCTGTGTGTCTATCGCTGCATCGTGACGCTTCGTCACGTAGTCTATCTCTGCCAAGGGTTCCAAGGTCCTGGAGTTGACGGCTGCGGAAGAATCCTCTGGGATGCTAGCTTCAACGTATGTGTCGATAGCCGCAGTATTGTGGTGCGTAGAAGCCTCCATAGGGGGGAAGGGGAGGGGGGGGGGGGAAGTCAGAGAGAGAGAGGGGAGGGGGAGGGGAGGGGGGGGGGGGCAGAGTCCGGCTCTGTGGCTTCGACAGCAGAGCAGGCGGGGCATTGGGGAAATGTAAAGAGACCGAAACCAAGAAACGCGGCGAAAAATAAAATAAAAAAGAGAGAAGGCGGGGAGGTGGAGATACGGAGGTGGATGGGCATGAGCCTGCCAGGGCGTGTGCGCACGCACGCCGGCGGGGAGGTGAGATGATCAAAAGGTAGGAGAAAGCGGTTTCTCAGGGAGAAGGGCAGGAAGGGCGCAGGAGATGTTCGCTGCTGCCTTCACTTGCGTGAAAGGGTGAGCAGGAGCAACTTGTGTCGGGTGTTGCCTTCCACAGCACATCCTGTTTAACTCGCTTCCCCTCTCCTGTCGACCACAAACCATCTGCTGCAACCACACAATGGCAGACTTGTCAGGGGCGTCTTCTGCCCACGTGGGCAAAAGGGACTGGCCATCTTCGACATGCAGTTACGTGTGCACAGCGGTAGGAAGGGGAGAAGGAACATGGCAGAGTAAGGACTCCCTCCTCACCAACACCTCTCCCTCGCTATGAGGGGGGGAGGGGGCGCCTACATGCCCGTCGAATGATGTCCTCATCAGTTGAGTTTCTTTTCCTTCGCCTGTATGCAAGTCGATGACGTTGTGCTGTAGTTGACAAGGCTGAGCCTCCTCCTGCAGTGTCTAGCCTGTAGCTCTCGAGGATGCTAGGCGGAGAGCAAGGGAGTCAAAAGAAAGAGGCACTGAGGCGGATGATGAGAAGGACCAGAGAAAGGGAAGAATAAGATGCAGCGACAGAGTACCGCACGCAAGTGTCGTGTGCGGCTGTGTTAATGGGGCTGTGGGCGGGTGCATGTGGAAAGGAGAGCGACAAACAAAGTTACGGAATGGGGCAGCGAGAGAGTGGGAGGCGGTCTCACTCCAAGACGTCAAGCGACGTTGCTCCCACAGTGAGGAAGGAAGAACACGTCACATGGAGCGTACCCGTGCATACACCTTCTCCAACTTCCCCCCTCCCCAACATACGCACACACACACACACACACACCGTGCACCGCCACCAACAGTGCCATTAACCTCCAGTGCAATACCAGCGGCAGTCACGCACACAGGCCTCTCCCCTTCTCTCCCCTATCGCTTCCTCACGGTAACAAAGAAGTCGCACGCTTCACAAAATCCTTGTTCGGGTCCGTAATCCAGCCCACTGCAGGGTACTTGCTGCGGAAGCGCTCCTCCCACTCATGTAACATTTGAAGATGGTCTGGGGCCAGGGTGGTCCAGTCCGCGTTGATCTCCTCGCGGCCGACAATGACCTTGCCGAGCTGACGGGAACTGTCGCAGCCGGCAAAGGCGCTGTATGGGCCCTCCGGCCCGTACCACTCGAGCGAGGCGTTGTAGATGATCCCCTTCACCCCCACAAACACTTCCGGTTTCTTCTTCCCGTCGAACTGCGCCAGCTCCTCCACAGTGTACGCGCGCGGCACGAACGCGTTGCGGCGCGGCGCTTCGGCCAGCCGCTGGCGGCTTTTGAGCTGCAAGCGCATGAAGAGAATCACAAAGAAGCCGAGAAAGATGCCGAAAAGAACGCTAGCATGAGTGACCTCATGCGCGTCAGACCCGGTTGTGTCCGGCATGCTGGAAACCGTGCGGAGGTGGGCTGCGTCTGTCGTATGCTCTTCCCCTCCAGAAGACCTACCTCCTCTGTGTTCCACCGGGTTTCCGAGACTTGACAAGTTGTTGCCTTGCAGGTTGAGGTTTGCCTGTGCTATACGAGTCGAGGCGTTTCGGGAAACGACCGCGAAAAAAAAAAAAAGGTTGCCGAGCAGTCAATCGGATACACACGCGACAACTGAAATACAGATAAGGGAGGGAGGGGACGTATGTACGAGAGAGAGATGCCCGTGCCACTAAGCCGCTTGAACGGTTACAGTGACTTTCCATCTAGCAGCGCCGCTGCCACCGCCCACCTGTTCACCCACCAACACACATACGAGCGTTTGCCTTTGTGTGAAGAAACTGCAGACAACACGTACGCAGTCAAGGAGCGAGGGAGAAGACAGACGAAGGACTACACGGAGGGTGCAGACCGTTACAGTGGAGTAGGGAGATGAGGAGCACAGCATGGACGCGCTTCGGCCTCTGCGTGTGCCCGTGGCTGAGCATACTACCGTACATAGAGCACCAGCACAAAGAAAAGTGCAGCCAAGGCAACAAAAAGTCAGATCACATATGCATGCACTGAACTCTTCTGTAGGGTTGTTGTACTCCTTCGTAATGGGGAGGGGCACACACCTCGCGGTGCACGGCATCACAGAGCCTCCCGTACACCACCACCCTGTGGGGAGGAGCCCAGCAGCCTCCCCACCTCCTTCTCCCCACCCCCTGCCAGTGCCAGAGCCGCTTGTGGTGGTGGCAGGCTCCAGTACCTCGCGTGTGCGGAGATCAGAGCGGTGTGTCGCCACGGACATGTCAGCGGTGGCGCGCTGGATGGCGTGGCGCCGGAGCCACCTGCGACGGCGCACACGCGTGTGCACCCTTACGATGGGCACAGCGCCAAGCCAGCGCGAGCGCACCCCACCCGGTCCTCACTGCGTACACCATGGGGAGCCTGCGTGCCACGCCGAGGGGGGTGACCCACCAGGTGGCGAGCGGCATGATGGGAGCGGCTGCCTGGCGAACTGCAGAGCGGTGGCGCGTAGAGAGGGGGACAGATGCCGCTCACTCAGCTGACGGAAGCGGCGCATGGCTGCAAGGTGTGCGTCTACGGCCTTGTTTTCACCAGGCGACGGGGCCCTGTGGCCGGCTGGCGGGGGTGGTGGCGGTAGAGAGTGGCGTTGAGCTCATGCTGTATATGGCAGTGAGTTGGCGCACTGCAGAGAACTAAAAGATGGGGAGTGTCATATCTTTGCAGAAGCCCATGAAACTGCGAAAGGAAGGAGACAGGTACTGCGACACAGCTGAAGACACCGCAAGAGAGCGGGACATGAAGCATGAGATGCACAAGCACACATGCATGAACACGCGAATACGCGCTGGGGAAAAAAAGAATCACTGTCACCATGGAGAGCAGGAGCAACGGCTGCCGCACCAGATGTGGAAAGAGCCGCAACGGAGTGGAGAGAGACTTCCAAGAGGCGAGAGAACGCACACACTTGCACACTGACAGCGAGGGCGAGCTCTAGAATACGGAAAGACACGCAAAGCAGCAAGAAGTCCCGTTGCATCCCACATCGCCCTCATCGCACAATGGCGTCTGCGCAGAGCTCGCGCTCCAGGTGTTCCAGCGAGTAGGTGGGGCAGAGGCTTAAAAGGAAAGCTTCCGCACACTTTGCAAGGATGTAGCCGGTCTTACGCAACTTTGACACCGATCCTACGTGCCCCTCTGGCTTGAAAAAACGACCCAGCAAAGACGGTGCCGCTGTCCTCCCCGTCTCATGACTGATCTGGAAGTTTTGCACAAACACCTGTACGCCCTTCACTGTCATGTACAAAATAAGAAGGCAGATCATATGGGTCTTGCTGATCTTGACCTGGACGTAGAGGACAAAGAAGGCGAGAAGGAACTGGAAGAGTTGCGCGCGGTTACGCATGGCCCCAGCCATCAGCCAGTGCACACAGCCACCAGCAATTCGGGTAACGCGAGCAAGGAGACCTGGAGGTAGTGGTGCCGGTGGCGCTTGTGCTGCGGGTGGAGGTATGGCAGGTGTTCCTTCTACTGTTTGGGTGGGCGCGGGGCCCTCCTCCTGTGTCCTGACAATGCGACGGCGAAGGGTGCCCACAACGTCACGTGGCCGATCCACCTCCTCTGCCAAAGCGTCGGCGCCAATACTGTCCTGTGCCGTCGAGCCTCCGCCATCTGGGTCGCCTGACCTTCCAGTTGTGTTACATTGTTTGCTGAGGTAGTTCAGCTTCTGTGATGCGACGTAGAACTGGCGGAACTCCTCAAACGACATGGCACGCCGCCCCCAAGGCAGCGAATCCCCTTCGGAGGGCACCATGTTAGTATTCTCAGTACTTGCGGAGGACGCGTCTTCGGGCGTTGCGGCCGAAGATGGAGTTGTTTGCCCGTGCAAACGCGGCAGCATCGACGGGCGCTCGTCCTCTGGTGAAGGCGCCGACATGGCCTAGCTAAAGCCAGTGAAAGGGAGAGAAGAATGGGACGATGCGTTGAGCAGACCTCCCTAATACGCACACAGACAGGTACAAGCGCGCAGACAAAGGAAAAAAAAAGCGTCGGTCCAACATGAAACTGTGCTGAGGAGCCGTTCGGAAGAGGAGAGGGAAGGGAGGGGAGGAAAAGCGAGATGAGGAGAGTCAAGTGAGCGATGCAGAGACGTCAAGGGGAAAGCCGCATTCCTTCTTGTTTACATGGTTGTGTGCACACGTTTTGAGTTGTGCACCTCTTCTCTGCGAATGTGCGTGGAAGAGTGAGCAACAGCAACGCTGCTGCTGGAACGTGGAAAGAGGGCGAGGTCAGGAACGCGGGCAGGCTGACGGCTATAGAGAAGCCCGCCTCCCCTCCTCCTCTCTTACCAGATTCACCGCTTGTGTAAAACAGAGAAGTGAAGGAAGAAGAGGGAGGGGGGCTCGTGCACGACCCTCCACAAACACCCGCACACACAGAGGGAGCAAAAGCGATATCGTGAATGCACACGACGTCTCAGATGCCGATGAGAGAGCAAAGCCCCAGCTTCTGCTCGCTCGTCCCTGTCGGTGTGTGTGTGTGTGTGTGGTGCCGCCTTGTGCACTGGCGTTGCCGTTACCCGGAAGGGACATGTGAGTTTGTATGCCAAATGACAAGAGAGCGAAATAAAAGAAAGCGAAGAAACGTAAGTCACAGTGCCGCCGCTGCACTCCAGCCATCACCTCGAAAAGGAAGGGGAACGAGACGTCCTGTGGCGGTGGCGCAGTGAACGCGGGAAGAGCTGCTTCGGTGTACAAGAGAGTGAAAGGGTAGGCAATGCTTCTCTCTCCCGACGAACGCACAGAAACACCTATTTACGCGTAGCCGAACTTCCTCAGCACCTCCACGTTGTGCTTAGGCATCTTGGCGAGTGCCTCCTTGCGGGCCGCCTTCCACGCGTCGCGGAGCTTCGCCTGCTTCTGATGGTGGCGGGACGCCTTCTCCACGCGAGCCTTCTCGAGATTGGCGACGACATCGCTGTACTTCCAGCCCACGTGCTTGCACATGTTGCCGAGCACCGTGTACGGCCGCTCTGAGCGGTAGCACACATGGCGCTGTGCGCGCGGGATCACCACGCGCCCACCCGTGCGCACCACGTTGGGCGGAATTCCCTCGTAGGCCACCAGCGAGTTGAGCGCCCTCATGCCGCGCTTCGTGTACCGGGGCAGCATGCTGCGCACTGTGCGGACAAACACGTCGGACGGTGCGCGGTGGTGGAAGGGACCCTTTGTGGGGTTCGTCAGCTTCCGCTTGCGCAGATACTGCAGGTACTTAATCTTGTTGCGGATCTCCGTACCGGCAATGTTGAGCTGCTCGCAGCGCACCACAGTGATCTTCTTACCCAGCAGCAGTTGCTTGGCCACCACAGCCGCCGCGCGACCGAGCACGTGATCCTTCAGGTCGATTACAATGATCTCGGGACGGTGCTTCTTAGCGCCCTTGCGCTGCGCACGGGACGCATCCTTTCTGCTTGGGAAGGCCATTTTTCACAGTGTGGGGTGTGTGTGCGTGAAGTCGTAAAACAGCGGAGGCACCTGTCACGTGGGAAGGACAGAGGTGCCGGAGGGTCCATGCAATTGTGTGCCAGTATGGTCATTGAAGAAGCCGGGAGAGGAGAGAACGGTAAAGGAAATAAGCATCGCATAACCGCCCAAGTGCATACGCCCTACCACATGCTGCAGGAAGGTGGACGGCCCGCTGGTCTTGATCCTCCACAAGTGTATCCCTGTATAGATAGGAAAATCAATGATGTTGAAAGAGCAGTGCGACGCATTCGAAGACGCACTACCAACTCAGCCTAGCAGCTCCGTCGTCCATCTCCACAGCGGCGTGCACCCATCTGCTACCCCCCCCCCCTACTCACGCCTTCTATACACGCCCCTAGCGCTGGCGCAGCAATCCATGAGAATTCTGCTGTTTGCAGGACTATGTCGGGCAATACTGTGGACGTGTATGGAGACCGGGGCAGCCGCCCTCCGCCTCTTTCCTTTTGCAGCACAACTCCAGTGGTGTTTGTTGCAGATTCCCACAGAGCACGCCTGCACTACGCGCGTAATGGTTACCAATAAAACAGCCAGAGGTGTTATTCGCTGTCACACGCTCCGAATGACTATATGGGGAGGGAAGGGGGGGGGCGTGTGGCCAGTACACCCAAGAAAAAAAGAAAACCGACCAGGCGTGCGATTTCTCTCCCTCCCTTGTCACCGTGTCATACAGCGCAGACGTTTTTTTCCAAACGGTCCACAAGAAGTATATGTGATTCGAGCACAAAATATGTAAAAGCACTGGAATGATGGCTGCACAGGCCCGCGTAGTGATCTTCCACAGTCCGCACTTCAGCTGCTGTCAGCGTGCATGACGTTGAAATGCATTGCACCCGCCAGTAACGTGAGCAGCGCCATTTTCAGGAATCAAAGCAATCTCTCGGACAGACAAGGCCGCGTCTCTGGCCAAAGGCGTCAGCAGGGACTGCCCTCTTTTTCAACACGAAACGCAACGCCCATCCTTCCCGCCCTTCCGTAAATCGGCCGTCTGCCTCACGTGCCCGCTTGCAAAAGCCCACCGCATCACAACGACGCCTCGCGTCTCCCTTCCAATTCCGGAAACAGTCAACAACCATCTTTTAGTTCTCTGCAGTGCGCCAACTCACTGCCATATACAGCATGAACTCAACACAACTCTATACCGCCACCACCCCCGCCAGCCGGCCACAGGGCCCCGTCGCCTGGTGAAAACGAGGCCGTACACGCACGCCTTGCAGCCATGCGCCGCTTCCGTCAGCTGAGTGAGCGGCCTCTGTCCCCCTCTCTACGCGCCACCGCTCTGCAGGTCGCCAGGCAGCCGCTCCCATCATGCCGCTCGCCATCTGGTGCGTCACCCCCCTCGGCGTGGCACGCAGGCTCCCCATGGTGTACGCAGTGAGGACCGGGTGGGGTGCGCTCGCGCTGGCTTGGCGCTGTGCCCATCGTAAGGGTGCACACGCGTGTGCGCCGTCGCAGGTGGCTCCGGCGCCACGCCATCCAGCGCGCCACCGCTGACATGTCCGTGGCGACACACCGCTCCGACCTCTGCACACGCGAGGTACTGGAGCCTGCCACCACCACAAGCGGCTCTGGCACTGGCAGGGGGTGGGGAGAAGGAGAGGGGAGGCTGCTGGGCTCCTCCCCACAGGGTGGTGGTGTACGGGAGGCTCTGTGATGCCGTGCACCGCGAGGTGTGTGTCCTTTTCCCGCCACTGCATCACATAAAAAGATCTCGAAAAGAACAACAGAAAAGGAAAAGAATTGCGTGCATGTGAATGGGTACTATTGTGGCACACGCACATACATGCACACAGAGGCCGCCGTGATAAAAAGAGAGAAAAGCGAGTCGCTGGAGACGGCGCCACGTTGCAACGGCTGCGCAAATCCGTTGTACAGTGCATCCCATTTGCTGCTGTTTGTTGTTGATGTTGTTTGTGTGTTGCCACTCTGCTTGTCTGCGTTTTCTTCATTGTTTGATCGTTCCCGCCCTTCTACGTGTAAAAGAGAAAAGGGGAAGGGGGGCCTCGTGTCTCCTCGTGTGTACGTGAATATATATATATATATATATATATATAAGACAAAGAACAAGAGAGGGGTTGGTGGCGAGAACAACACAGACAGACACGAAGAGAGCAGCGCACCGGCAAGTGGTGGAATGGGAGCGAACAAAGATTAAAAAGTGGGGTGGGGGGTACTAAAGACAACGCAGAAGCGATGGCAGAAAGGCACACACAGACACACACACACACATAGTAGGTTGCGGTTCTCTGCCACATGCAGTGGTCGCGTTGCTCGTGTCGTCACGATCCAGTGTCCGTGCGGGAGTCATACATCACTACGACATCGGTGAACATGAGGGTGAGCTGAAACGAAATAAAAATGATTGGAGAAGGAGGGCTGATGAGAGAGAAAGAAAAAGGAAAAGGACAGTGCGCGCGCGTCTCTGTGTGTGTGTGTGTGTGTGTGTATGCATATTTGCGCTCGTCATCGAGGTGAAGGTAAAAACAATATAGTAATAAATCGAATGCTCTAGAAACAGGAATGCGGCAAACACATACACACACAGAGATGGAGAGACGCAGTAGCACCATCAAAGCATGGGAGGCGAATCACAGAGAAGAAATGATAAAGACATGTAGAGGTGAAGAACAGGAGGGGGATACAAAAACAAAAAAAAGATAAACAGTAAGCAATAGATGGAAACAAGGCGAATTCCCGAGCGCATCCGTAGTGCCGCACCCCATGTTTCCGCAGAACATCACACTCTAGAAATAATAGCGTGTTGGCTGCATTTTCTCTATTTTGGATGCGCCCATACGCCCCACCACACACAGTACGATTTCACTCATCATCTGTCAGAAGAGTGAGCGCGCCCTTCAAGTTCAGGTTAGCGTCATCGTCCTCCTCATACTCACCATTTGGCTTGAGCACACCGAGATACCCGAAACCGTATCCACAAATTGGGGCTGCTTCTGTTGAATCCTCCACAGCCACAACTCGCTGGGATAACGGAAGTTCCGACGCAACTAGTGCCTTGGCTGCTGCTGTCTTGTTGGCCTTTTGCTCATTTGCCCGTAAGACACGCATGCGGCGTCGAAGGCGCTGCTGCCTTTGTGACATGTTGCCCCGTCCATCGTCGCCACCGCTGCTAAGAGCTCCCTGCCTCGGCAGCACCCTTTGCTTTCGGGACGCGATGATGCGTTGCACTCTTTCATTGTCACTGGTTCCTGGGGGGCCAGGAACAACTCTGGGTTTTCGTGGCGGCCGCTTGGTTGCGTCTCCCTTGCCCACACGCGCCGATGAAGCAACAACGAGGGTACCAGCACGTTCCTCAGGAAACTTCTCCCAGCCGCTGAGGCCATATGCAGTACCATTCACTGGCCCTCGTGCTACTCCGCAAGACCTCGCTGAGACAGCCTCTTGCCATGCCTGCTGTCGGTGCCCATCTCCATATGAACATGATGCAGTGGAGTGTTCATCCTTGACCGCTACGTCGTTGTTGTCCACAAGGCGAATATAATCGCATTGGGAATGCTCACTACACGAGCCCTTTCCTAAAAGTGCACCAGCATGTCCTGAGGCAGTCGACAAAGCGCGCGGATACGATGGCGATACCGCTGTATCTTTCACAGGCTTCAGTAGCGGCAGGGTTACAGAGTGTGCCGAAAGAGGTGAAGCCTTCGAGGACGGTGACTCAGCGCAGGGAGCAGTCACTGTACCGAAAGGCATATCGCTTTGCAAGGGCATGTCAGGCCTGGAGTCAATATTTACCAGAGACGACGAATGTTCAGGTGTCGTGGCGGCCGTCTTCCAGATCGGTGGAGAATACGCTGGAACTGCAAAAAGAGCCATGCCCTCTGGTGTGGCATCAATGCATGACTGCTCGTCACTGCTCGTGAATACACAAGACATCTTTCCAGTTCCAGTGAGAGTGATCGCGTCAATGCAGGTTATAGATGGGAGATTAAACACAGTATGCACGATGCCCGCAACATGAAAGACCACCTGTACCCATTTGTTTCGCGGAATGATAAGGGGAAGATAGGCAGTCGTCAGTTCGTTAGCGGTCTTATCGTATCGAGCAACTGTGATATCGGTGCCAATTATCAGTTTTGTCCGGTTCACTGTGTACTGACTCACCACAATCTCAACCGCAAAATGGTCCATCGAGTTGAGACAGATCTGAGCTGCTAAAAGAGAGTTGTGTAATTGTAACGAAGAGAGAGGGCGGTCCTCGCGCGGAACTTGAACGCGAGTTTGAGAAGGTGTGCCTTTCATGCTAAGGACTGGTCTCTGAATATACTTGTCGACATGAATAGAGCATCCACGCGGATTCACCACCTTTGCATGCGCTAACAGCTCGTTGTTAGCCTCCATTACAAGCTGTAGTTCAGTAGCCATCTTGAAGGTCTACAAAAAAAAATACATAAAAAATTCGGTTCAACAGCTTTAATTGTGAGCTGGCCATGTGAAGAGACTGCGACCGTGCACGTTCGCGTTACTGAAACACTCTTGTTCCGTTTATAAGGGGACTGTATAGACGAAAGTAAAAGAGCAGGATGTATTGTGGCCAAAACATCATGCGAGAAAAAAAAGATTATAATAGAGAGAACTTAGAGAAATCTAGAAGCCTGTGCACAAAGGCTGGTTGAGGGGACCCTGCATTCATCACCGAATGCAAGCGGCCTTTTCAGGCGTATTTATTGTGCCGTGTGGAGCCAAAAGTCGATCCACAGAGCAACCACAATAGCAGACTGCTTTCAAAGAGCTCTTCATAGTGCACTGCGCTCTCAAGGAGGAAATATTTGCCTTTTGTTTCTTTATTATCACATTTAACATGTGGTTGTAATGATACTCAGTGAAGCGCTTCACGCTCGAGCATGAACAGACGAAAATATATATGCACCATGACGCGTAAGGATCTAAAGAAGGCATCTTGTACGCTCCCATCTATTTTCGATATCAGTCGTGGCTCAAAGGATTTGGAAGTGGGTCCCGTAAAAGCATGATATCCCGCTGCTGAACAAAGTCCGGTGGCTCCAATGTGATAATGCTACACACACCTTTCTCATCCACACGTAAAATGCCACCTCTATTTCCAAACTCGTTGCAGTAGTTAGTAGCGGAGAAGATGGTAAGCAAATGCCTCTTTTTGTGATCCGGGAAAAACTGAAATCCTTCTTCGACCACTTGATGTGCACGGCACACTAAATCAATGTCATTTTCCACTAAAAACCGCTCGAGTGCACGCTCGGAAAACACAGATGAAATTCTGCGCGAGCTCGGGGCCCAGTCTACACCCGCTGGCAAATCCGTTTCGGGATCGGCCCACAGAAGGTCGCAAATAACACCGGAGTGCGGAACGTTGCACGGACGCGTGTCCGGGATGTCTCGTACGACATGGAGTTCTGCGGAAAGACCTCCGTGGACGCAGAAAATAGAGCCGTTGACCAAGGCTGCCACAGGCAGAACACGAAAAAGATCAGAGAACATTTTGAAAAGTTTAATGCCATAGCGTCTCTTACATTCGTCATAGAATCCATACAAGAGCATAATTTGTTCGTCCTCATGGTTACCGCGAAGCATAGTGATGTGTCGCGGAGAAATAATCTTGAGAGCGAGAAGTGTCACAACGACTTCAACGGAACGAGCGCCGCGGTCGACATAGTCGCCAAGGAAGAGGAAGCTGTATGTTGTATCATCGATGACTGAGTTATTTTCTTTACGTGCCTTCTTCGCATCAGTTCCGAAAACCGTACCTCCTAGTGGCGGGCATCGTTTGAAAATGTTAACCAAGTCGTAGTACTGCCCGTGTAGATCGCCGCAAGTGTAAACAGGGGAATCTAGCTCGATAAGCATTGGCTCACTAGCTATTATAGCACGTGCCTTGATGAGAATCTGCACAATGAGACCTTCAGGAATTCGCTGCTCTTCCAAAACTTTGCTCGTGTAGCGCTCCGGAAGAAGTTCTAAAAGGCGATAAAGCACATCATTCTCTTTTTCCACGGAGAGAGTATCTGTTGGAAGGCTGCTGAGAGTACACATGGACAGATCCATAGTGAATCTCCCTCTTTTCGTGCTTGCCATTTGCGCATAATCACCTAAGACTCTTAGCTAGTATAGATCGAAACGGACATAGCTTTTGAGAAAGAGTCTCCCCGCTTTTAAATATGCAATGTAATAAATTCGACATCACGGGGTAATAGAAAAAAAAGACGGCAGAATAGGACAAACCAATATAATAAAAGAACGGTTACTAATTTCTATGTGTCATGCTATCATAAGCGAGCCGGCAGATAAACATAGATAACCGCTGCTCAGCTCCCTCTATTATGTTGTGGCAAAATTTGGGGCCTCTAAGACGAGGACTTTCCCCATCGAATCGGTGGATCCATTTTGCAGGTGATTGTCCTGTTGGGGTGTTCTTCGCATGCATACTCCACAGTCGGTACCAGAGGACTCAAAAATGCACTCCGTGTAATGATTCAAGCAGTCCAGCTCGAGTGTGGCGTTCGAAGATGAAAGCTTTGGCGTCCGCTGTGCTGGTAGAGAGCTCGCTACTCCACACCACAGGAATATGAGCACAAAATAGACCAGTGTCAGGATAAGGTCCTCGGAGAGGGTAGCCAGAGCAATAGCAACAGAAAGAAATATAGAGCTTCTTCTCAGCAGACAACATTGAGACAAGAACGTTGTCCGAGTGTTAAAATTGATGTCAGTAAAGGGTCTGCAATCCCCTATACGCAACTAAGGTGTCATCGATCAGAGAGGAGTAATTGGAGACCTAATCGCCCCACCACAGAAATAAAGAACGGTACGGTGGAAAATAACTTAAGCACACTACTCGTCGTTCGGAGGAATATGCTTCACAGTCTTTTCAGTTATTTCTACTGACACCATTATACGGTTATGGAGAAGATACCCTGCTATTCTCCGTCCTTAGCTCTCGTCATCACCACCAGCAACTGGTGCATAGATGAGGGTGGGAGGCTTATCGTCCAAGACAAAGTCATGCTGCTCAGTCATGGTCTGAGAGCGACTCCGCTTCCGAGACGCGGACAATTCTGGCTCTCTCACAGAACGAAACGGCTCCGGTATCCAAGAAAGGAGAGAAGCCTGCGATGTGTCAGATGCAAAATAGCAGTCGGCGCTGCTAAGAATACACCCACTCAAGATGACTGCGCTGACTCTAGGTCCGCTACCTCTCTGAAACAGCAGCAGGCGAACCCGATCACCAGTGAAAAGTTTCAATTTCACGGGAACGGAAAACTGGGGAGTGTCAGTTACTGCTAGGGGTACTGGAGGGCCCATCACCTTGCCATCGGAGCCAAGGCGCTGCATGAAGAAGTAAACCCGTCTTTGTGAAGATTCTGCTGCGGAAGTCTTGAAGACTATAGAAGATACCTCGATCGAGTTCAGTGTTGGCACTACAGGGACTTGGAGATCGGTTAAATAGGTTGCTGTTTCTAAGGAGGTGCTGCCTTCCACCTCGATCGAGAAGAGCATGAGGGCATCAGTTACTCCGTTTTGTTCCTCGAGAACAGAGTAAAGGGACTTCCTAAATGGTAGACCCGCTTTTACCAGCATGATGAACACAACACGACAGGCGCACCTCTTTAATCGACGAAAAAAAACTGAGAATGTGTGGAAAAGCGAAGAAGCGCTGGAAGTAAGAGGACAAGTGAATTAGTTGGCATACAGTAATTTGAAAACCCTCCACCTACTAAACTGGGACACCCCAATCTTTCTGCAACAATGCTGCTTAAAGAACGACAGATAAAGCAGATAATGGCGAAGGGGTGAAATTGAAACGTAGCAGGGAATCTGTTTTTACTTAAGAGGGCACAGTTCTAAGTTAAGCTCTATTCAGCTGCGTGACGCAACCCCACTTTTTCTAAGGCACTTTCTCACTATCTGTTGCCACATTGCATATTTGTAAAGCAATTCATGTGTTAAACAACGCAGTAGCTTGAAAGAAAAAAAAAAAAAAACTGCCTGCATGTGAGAGAAGGATGCGGTGAATAATTTTGTGGGAGGTGCATGGGTGTACAAGCCCCCCCCCCTTTCGCGCAAGCTTTCCCCAGTGAGCCACAATGCGAACACGTTTTCAAGGCCACTGACACAGGTTTCCCCCGGCGCCTGCGCGTACTAGCTGGAAAACGGCATACGTGCTGAGGAGAACATTTCATGCGCTTAAGGTGCCATGAGACAGCGTTCCAGTCTTGTCGTCTTTTGGTTACACTTCTGGTACTCAGAACCTCCACGTTACAGCTCAAGCGATTTTTTTAAAGTGCTGATTATCCTTGAAATACGGCGAGGTATGGTAGCAGTGCAATGCTGTAGCTAGACGATGGCTCACTGCATTTAAGGCTCCCCCCGCGTGAAGGGGTGTCTTCCCTATTTAAAGATAGGTTTTCCTCCACATTTGGACTGGTTTCTCAACAGCTTGCAGAATGTGGTATGGCTGCCTGGAGCACTTAGTAGTAACACTGTGGCAGAACTACGCCCATACACTTACGCTCCTGCTCATCACTTTTTTTTTCTTTCCGTGGCTTTTAGAACGCACAACGCTCTAGTTCGCGAGGTCGTGAGCACCACCTACCTTTACTAGTATCCCATCCTTCTTTCATCTCCCACAATGAGCACCGCCTCTACATATGGTCTGGACGGGCAAGTGCGGTCGCTGTGTCCGCTTTACCATCCATCGCTAAACTCCCAGGAGTGCCACAGCTTCCTCATCGGAACCACCAACCCTTCGTCGGAGAATAAGATTCACCTCATCGAGTATCAAGACGACACGAAATCGTTAGAGTGTGCCACGGTGTGGTCACACAATGACCCAGTGATGGGCTTATGGTGTTCACCTACTGCTTCGGCGGTCAGTCTTCTTGCTGTTTCATCATTGCAAAAATCAGAGGTGTTCCAAATTTCGGAAAATGTTTTGAGTGAGCCCAAGTGTGTTGTGAGAATGAGCAAGAGCTACAGCCGTGTCTTATGGGATTTGGACGGGCTCCAGAAAGAATTCAAGGCAACTCACCAAAACACGCTGACCACGGTGTTGTTATGCTCCTCTAAGCTCGGTTTGGAAACGGTCAACTACACATGCAGTGGCGGTCCCATTCGCTGCGCCGCCTTAGCTCCTTACGACCCCAATCTCTGTCTTATTGCTTGTGATTCTGAAGGACTCCAGCTTGTTGATCTGCGCAGCAAAAAAGCATCTTCCTTCATAGCCACGAAGTATAGCCACGGCTTTGGCTACACGACAGCGATCGACTTTAATCGCTTGAAGCCCGGGCAATTTCTCTCAGCAGGCACAGATGGTTATGTGTACATTCACGATATTCGCTACAATGGCTCCTTTTCCCTTGAAATGCGGCTGCACATGAAAGCACATGAGCACACAGTTCACAGCTGCTTGTTCAACTCATTTCGAGACGAACTTGTTCTGTCATGTAGCTCAGATGAAACCCTGAAGCTGTGGGATATTGAGGAGATCAACGAACCAAAGTGCCTTGGGCGACTGGCCGACTACGGAGACAGCGTTGTTGCCCTCTGCTGGAGTGGCAATAGCCCGTGGGTATATGCAGGATTGTCTTTTAACGGAAAACTTCTCGTTGACACCGTTCCCAATGAAAAGAAAATGAGTATTCTGCTCGATGAAAAGAAGTGGCGTGAGTCATAATAATGCATTTCTTTAGCACCCTTTATATACATCTCTTGCTCTTACAAGCAAAGAAAGAGTTTGGGATATATGCTTGTCAGTTGACAGGAACGCAAACTGCTCTTCAATGATACTGGGAATGAGCGAAATATCTACTACAGCCTTTCCTTTGCTGTAGGGCTTTTGATCTGTAAAATGTAGTTGATCGGGGGATAACAGCCCGGAGAGGTCGTGATAGTAGTTACATCAAGAGATTCCCTTTTTTTTATCTACGAGCCGTGAAAGAAGCAAATAACGGCCACACTATCCATCAATGATAGTGCCGTTTGTGTATGCGTATGTGTGTGTGCATGTGTGCATGTGTCTGTAAAAAGTAGATCTATCATTCACGATACTAAAAAAAAAAAAAAGACTTCCTGAGTCCCTCCCACCATTCTTTTGTCATTCATGCCCTTCTCAGAGTATCTCTGCTTCTCTTTTGCCTCTGCTCTTTGTGTTTCCATATTCATACCGTTGGACGCATCTCTTCCGATAATAGTAGTGCTTCACTTTGCTTTGACTCGATAAGCGAAGTCGTTTTCACTCAGTTTCCTCATCATAACATCAAACAACTAAAAGGTTTTCCCCATGTCCTCCCCCGAAGAGCTACGTAAGCAAATAGAGGCTATTGCCTCTCAGATTGCAGATACCAAAAAAACGAAGGGTGTTGACTGTGATGAGTACAAGTCGCTGGTGAAGCAGATGGCTACGCTACGGAGCCAGCTTCCGCAAGATGAGAAGAAGCTGAAGAAGGACAAGACGGTAGAGCCGTCATACTTCGAGTCACGACTGGCGATGGTCAAGGAGATGGGTCTCCTCGGTGCTGCCTATCCGCACAAGTACCACCGTCAGTACACAATTCCACAGTATCGCAGGAAGTACGCGCCTTTGCTCACAGAACCCGACACCTCACTCAACGAAACAGTCACAATTGCTGGCCGCATTATCAATAAGCGTAGCTCGGGCTCAAAGCTGCACTTCATTACCATCCAGGGCGATATGGAGACTGTGCAAGTGATTTCTTCCATCACTGATTATATCGACCAGTCAAAGTTCCCTGAGATCCACTCTAAGCTGAAGCGCGGTGATATTATCGGCATTGCAGGTAAGCCGTCTCTATCTAAGAGCAGCGAGTTTTCCCTCAAGGCAACAGAGATCACGCTTCTTTCCACTTGCTACCACATGCTCCCCGATGACTATTTCGGACTTTCTTCCTTTGAGCAGCGCTTCCGTCAGCGATACCTCGATTTTATTGTCAATCGCGACAATATCAAGACCTTCATTCAGCGTGCAAATATCATCAAGTACATTCGCAAATTTTTTGATGAGCGGGACTTCGTGGAGGTC
The DNA here is from genome assembly GCA_033953505.1 of Leishmania tarentolae. Lineage (NCBI taxonomy): Eukaryota > Euglenozoa > Kinetoplastea > Trypanosomatida > Trypanosomatidae > Leishmania > Leishmania tarentolae. The sequence continues at coordinate 98,121 of CP119839.1, forward strand.
GAGACACCAGTGCTCAACCAAATCGCCGGTGGTGCAGCGGCGCGTCCTTTTGTGACGCACCACAACGACCTCAACCAGACCATGTTTCTTCGTATCGCTCCAGAACTGTACCTGAAGGAGCTCATCGTAGGTGGGATGGATCGCGTGTACGAAATTGGCAAGCAATTCCGTAACGAGGGCATCGATCTGACTCACAACCCCGAATTCACGAGCTGTGAGGCGTACTGGGCATACATGGACTACCATGATTGGATGGCTACCACAGAGGATCTTCTGTACGGTCTGGCCATGGAGCTTCATGGCTCACCAATAGTTCGCTATGCGCCGAAGGATTCCGAGGGCAATCCGCTGCCAGAGACTACCTTCAACTTCAGCAAGCCGTTTAAGCGTCTGCATATTATTCCAGAGCTGGAGAAGCGCTTGCAGGTATCCTTTGATAACGTTGACTTCGAGTCTGATGCGGGCACTCAGTTTCTGATGGACCTGTGTAAAAAGCATAAGGCCGACTGCCCTCCGCCCTACACGGCCGCTCGCCTTCTTGATGCTCTAATCGCTGAGTTCCTCGAGCCTGAGTGCCACGACCCTTGCTTCATTTGCGATCACCCTCGTGTGATGTCACCTCTCGCCAAGTGGCACCGCAATGACCCACGCCTGACAGAGCGTTTTGAGCTATTTGTAAACAAGAAGGAGCTTGCCAATGCATACACCGAGCTGAACAACCCTATTGTGCAGCGCGAGGAGTTCGTTAAGCAGGTGCGGAACCGCGACAAAGGCGATGATGAGTCTATGGAGATCGATGAGGGCTTCGTTGCAGCATTGGAGCACGCGCTGCCGCCCACTGGTGGGTGGGGTCTTGGCATCGACCGTCTTGTGATGTTCCTCACCAGTCAGTCCAACATTAAGGAGGTGCTTCTATTCCCAGCCATGAAGCCCGAAGGAAAGAATGCGATTAGCTACCCTCCGGGCACGATGCTCAACGGTCAGGGTGTTCCTCTGTTGTAGTAGTACTCTAACGTTTTCCTTTCGTTTTTTGTTCACTTTAAAAAAATTGAATGTGATTCTCTTTGTCGAAGCAATGGCGGTGAGAACTATGAGGGGATTACAGCAGCGCATGGCTGTCTGTTTCGCCTAGCTTCCCTAACGGTCGTTATGTCTTTTGATGGCGTAAATCAGAAACGAATATAGCCAACAACACCACACACACAAAAAAAGGACACGCTGTGGCCGGAACACCAGCACAGAGCTCATTGCTCGAATCAGACTGGCACACGGCAAGCGACGTCAAGTGTTGTTCAACTCGCATATTTTTTTCCTCGTTCACTTCATACCTTGTCTAAAAAGAAGAGAGATGGAAACAGAGAGGGACCTGCGCATGGGAGGGGAAGAACGGTGAGAAGCTACGAAAAATACGCAGCATTTTTCGTTGGTAATTCAATCCAAGAACGTACGTAGGGCATAACTCGCTCTGCGTACGTACACTATTCACGGCGTTCATATGGATTGTGCTGTCGTTTTCGATGGCGTGGCAGCGGAGCAGCAGCTGCTGAAGCATATACAAAAGGGAAAACGGGTTCATACTGTTTCTCCCCCGCTTTTCTTGGGCATTAGGCTCCCATCTTTGAAGGCGTTTTGTCACGTTACATTGTACACATGCTCGCGCCCGCAAACAAACTAACGAACAAAAAAAATCTAACTCAAGTGTTTGCTTCTCCATATCGAGGCGTGCTGTGCCACTCCAGTAGCGGGACACGGGAACTGCACCTTTCTTGAATGCCTCTCCACTTCGCTTTCCTTTTCGTTTTCTTCTCGCGGCCCACGCCCCCATGACGGAATGTGGTGCACGTTGAGGGGCAGAATTGTGTTCCGCTGGTGCACACACACACACACACACACACAAGGTAGCGCAAGCACGGATATGGTAGGCGTTGGCTGCAGCAGAACAACTCTTCTCAACAAGCTTGCCGGCAGTGGCCGCTCTCTTAGGTACTAGTGTCTATAGCGTGCGCAGTGCAGCAGCAGCAGCAGCATCTTATCAGCAGCTAAACGATTAGGCTAGCATCGCTTTGCGAGTTTATGATAGCGATGCAGCGCATTCGACTTGTTGGGGTGGGTCGAACCGCCATCGGTGCTTTGAAGCGGGACAGCATCGATCTTGCGCGGGAGGCCTTGGCGCTCGCCTTTGCGGAGGCCAATATAACTGCCAAAGACGTCGGCGCCCTCATCGCAACCCCCTCGCTCTCGTCTGGGCACTTCATGCAAGCGCACTACCTCGGCACAAAGTTCCAGCTCACTGCCGCAAATCCAGAGATGCTCTTCAAAACAGTAGACACGGGAGGCGCCAGCCCGGTCAGCAGCATCGGCGCCGCGCTGGACCTCTTCCGCCGCATGCCGCGCCTTAACGTAGCTGTCGTGGTCTCGAGTGACGCGGTGCACACTCTGCCAAGCTCTGAGTTCGCAAAACGCTCAAACGAAAGCATCCCCTCGCCCTACCTGGCAGAGCCGCATATACCACATGGCTATGACTTTTACGCGCAGTGGCAGATGAAGCAGTACGGACTGAAGCGCGAGCAGCTAGCAATGGTGCCGGTGCTCATGAGTGCCATGTCTGCGCGGCACCCGGATGCTATGTGCAGGAAGCGCTATTCGTTAGAGGAAGTACTGGGGGCTCGCCAAATCGCACCTGTGACAAATCTTCCCGAGTGCGCGCGCCGTGCAGACGGTGCGGTCGCAATCGTGCTGGCGCGAGAGGAGCACTACAAGCAGCACATCGCGACAGGACCGCTCGACGGCCGCAGGCCGTACATCCTCGGTGTCGGCGAAGCCTCCGGCCCGCTCTACCCGCCAGCCACGCACGAGGAGGTGACGCCTGAAACGTTTTCGTGTCATCGGTCCATGCGCCTAGCGTACGAGGCGGCGGGTGGGCTAAGCGCCTCTGACATCGACTTCTTCGGCTTGTACGACTGCTTCCCGATCTGCTTTATTCGCGCCTTGGAAGGGGCCGGGTTGTGTAGGGAAGGCGAGGGTGGGCAGATGGTGGAAGAGGCCTACAACAAGGCAGTCCAGCGTGGGGGCGATGTGGACCAGAGTGAATTCCCTATCAATACCCACGGCGGCCTCATGTGCTTCGGTGCTCCATGGGAGGTGCCGGCGATGTACAACGTAGCGGAGGCTGTCGCGCAGTTGGGTGCTCAAGCGGGGCCACGGCAGATCCACCCTACCCCGCGACGTGCGCTCGTGTACGGCAACGGCGGCGTTTTCTCTGCCTCGGCGGTGGCGATCCTCGGCACCGACACACCGTAAGACGCTTCAGCCTGCCGCACGACCTCTCTTTGCTCACGCTGTGTGTGCTCACTCAAAGGCTTTGCGGGGATCCCAACTCAGACGCCTTCCGCATACGGCCACCCTCGATTTCACGACGCATCAGCTCTCTACTGCCACACTCCTTGTAGGGCATTGCCTCTTTCCTCGCTTGTGCGAGCGTCCTCTACTCTTGTGTTTTGGCTTCCCTTCACCTCCCTGTCATCCTGCATGTGCGTTGTAACCGCGACGATGCAGTGGTGTATATACTTTCGGCCTCTACTCGTGGGTGGTTGTGCATCGCAGTTGCATGCGGTCAGCCGTTGCTGCCGGATGCTACCACCACCACAGCACCCCCGCAGCGCTCCTCCCTGTCTTGCTACCGTCTTTCTTTGTCCGTGCATGCGCGCATGGGGCTAGACAGAAACTCATCACCTGGCTATCACTCATGCGTGCAGGCGCGTAGCCCGGTCACAGGACTGTGCTAACACTCCGAGACGAGCACGCCCGTGGTATGTGGTAGTACTTACTGACAAAAAGAATGCGAGTGTTGTGCGCGCCAAATCGGCCCACTACCGTGGCCAAAAACGGACTCGCAGGTCTCCTCGCCCACCCCCACCCCTCCCGCCTCTTCCATGCAGCAAAAGTATGATCCGCCCCCCACTCCTCTCCACTCTACCGTGCCTCTCTGGCAGCGCCTTCAATCTGAAATATAGTAGTGTCTGTGCGCGCGCGCGTGCGTGTGTGTGTGTGTGTGTGTGACAGTGTCACCTTCCACGTGCCGCCAACGTCCATCAAAGAGAACGAGAGAGCAGCGAAAATAGAAAAAAAAGAGAGGAGAGACTGCTGCACCCATTCGCAGGGTAGCCGCGCCCTGCATGTGCATCCATTCTACGCCACCACCACGCGCACGCACGCACACACGATCTTTAAGGCAACTTTTCGACGTCGAGAGAGGAAATCGAGCCTGTGAAGGATTTTTTGTATAAGGTGAGCCACACAGTAGCGAGAGACAGCTACCCGCGGAGATGCGTGTCCCTACGGACGGGGCAGCGGCAAGGACGGCGGCCGACCTCGACGAAATGGACGACAAGCTGCGCCACCTCGGCCTGGACGTCGATCGCCCCTCCACCACACAGCCGTCCTTCGCCTTTTCGGGGGCGCGCGACAGTGCGGACTACATTCACTCTATCCGCGCAGCCAAGGCGGAGAAGCAACAGGCGCGCCTGGACAGGCTGGCGCGGCTGGCGGCCGCTGCAGAGAAGCAGCAATCGTCAAGCTCTGCCGCTGCCGCCGTTACTGCTTCCACATCGTTAAAGGCTGGCGCGGCCACTGACACCTCTCGCGTGGACCATACAGTTGTGAGCGACAGGATATTGCTGGCGAGCGACGTTGCCGATGCCGCCTTGCAAGCGAGTGAGAAGAGCAAGAGCGACCTTGCGCAGCAACTCCGAACAGAGCGAATGCTGAAGGTCGCTGCGGACCAGCAACACAGCCGCACGGAGGCGCACAATCAGATGCTTTCCGTGCTACCGTCAAACAACATTGGGCCACACTCACCGACGGCCACGGTGCTTGAGTGGCGGGAGCGAGCGCATCAGGAGGCAACAGCGTGGTGTGCAGGTGTTGCGCGAGGGCTGGGGGAGTTGGCCATGGAGGTATCCGATAACCGACACCTTCCTGCCACGGGGCCTGGCGGGCGACCTGTGTATCGGCTGCACCAAGACCTGGCTGTTACACAGTGGCGGCAGTGGTTGGAGAAGCACGTCTTTTCTGCGCCGCTGTCAACCGCCGCAGCGGAGATCAAGCGACACAGTGATGACGGAACTGCCGGTACCAACAGCGAAGTCTCTGACTCCTCAGGTCCAAGGACTGCAGAGGCGCAGCAGCAGCTACTGCAGCAGACGGTCGACGACAACCTGCGGCATGAGGCAGCGAAATGCATCACAACAGCGACTGAGATCGAGACGCAGGAGGCCGTGCAAGCCCAAGCGGAGGCCGTGACATTTGTCCTGGCTAAGCTGCATGCAGAGGTAGCGCGCCAGCGCAAGGCCGCCGAGGAGGACGTGCGGCGGGCCGCTGACGAAGCCAACCTCCCTGCTCCACAAGTCGCAGAGGGTGATGTGGGTGTCTCCGGTACTCTTCGCCGCCAGGAACTACTTCCGGGGTGGGCTCAGCGAATGCCACCGGCTGCGTGCTTCGTCTATGGCGACGACCTCAGTGGCGTCCGGCTGTTGGCTCACACGATCGAAGTGTGTGTGCATGGCAAATTGCATCACCAGCAGCCCTCTTCCCAATCGCCATATCGCCGACTTGCCGCATCGCGCCAATACTCGTTCGGGCCTGGAGAAGGTGTTGAAACTAACGCAGCCGATTATTCGTCCCTGGCACCCACGTCCACTGCGCCCACCTCTGCTGCCGCACCGCCAGAGGATCCCTTCTCCCACTTTGTGGTGAGCGAGATTGGTGTCGAGAGCAGCGACCCCGCACTCGCAGAGGGAGGCTCGGTGGCTATCTATGTCACCCCGCGCACGCTACTCGGAGGTAGTGCAGCGGGAACTGGGGGCGGTGATGTGAAGCGAAACGGCTCTGCAGGGCGCTCGCAGCGGACACAGCAGCACTCTTCCACTGGCGGCGGCAACCCAAGTGGAGGCGGCGGCGCATCTCAGGGGGCTGCCACCACCGCCGGCTTCAGCACCAGCAGCGGCACCGGCTCCCGCTTCAGTCAGCGGGTGAATGCGGTGTCCGCGGAGAGCCGGCGCGAGAGCGAGCAGCTGATTGAAGCTGTTGTAAGGGAAGTGGTGCGAGTGCATCGCCACAACTTGGGTGTGCTGGCTGGTGATTGCATGCCGTCGTGGGCACCGAAGCCCCCGCCCCCCGCCCCCGCTGCCGGCTCGGCTGCGACAGCAGAAGAAGTCAGCCAGCCAAACGCTGCCGCGTTGGCGTCCGTGCCGCTTCGCACACTCTTTCTCGTTGGCTTCTCCGACGCTCCCTCTTTCGCGGAAGCGTTAGCGCGGCGACTGAGGCAGGCAACAGCGGCTGCGGAGGCAGAGCTGATGGAGATGGAGAGCCGTCGGCGTGTCGCCCAGCAGCAGGCATCTGTCGCCGCTGCAGCCGCCGAGTCGGGTAAGCAGCGCACGTCGCCGCCAGTAAAGGGGGCAAAAGGCGCGTCACCCGGGCCGCCTCTCTCCAAGAACAGCCGACTTGCGAAGGCTGTGGCTGGCGTGGAAGAGCAGGCCGTGTTAGCCATAGCAGAGGAGCTGCAAGCCACGATAGCGATGCCACCGCTCGGGGTGCTAGCAACCTTCCTCGTCTACGACCTGCCAACACGCCAGCGGCGGCTCGAGGCAGCATCGTTCGCGACAGACGCGGCGGCAGCGCAGCGAGCCAGCGGCGACGATTGCGAGGATGAGCTTAACAACATCTCGGGCGCAGTTGGCGGCATTCTGCTGCGCTCAGCGGGCCCAGAGTATATCCATCCGGTGTACAGCCCATTCGTGGAGGACATCCAGACTTTCGGGCCTCCGTCGACAGTCAAAGAGTTGGCACCGACGCGACCCACCAGCGTCCGCCCGAGCAGTCTCTCAAGTTTCTCCTCTCTTTCTCCGAAGCACCCCCCATCGCCCCCCGGTGCCGCGTCCAACGTAACAACCGCGACGTCTCTCTGCATGCACACCTGGAGCGTAGAGCGTCTGCGCACCGAGCTCAAGCAGCAGCACGAACAGCAGCAGCGCCAGCGAAAGGACTGGATGGCGGCAGTGGTGGCTCACGGACAGCGCGAAAGTGAGGCTGTTTCCGGTGGACTGCTCTACCCGACAACTTCGTTCCGACACACTGGGAAGCGCCGTGAAAAGTCGACGGTGAACGTTAGTGCGAGCTTCCCCAATGCCCCCGCAGACTCGGAGCGTGTAAGCTCCATCCCAAGGAACGCAAGCATTTCAATGATATCTCGTGCTGCCGAGTCTTCGACGGTGACGGCCGGCAATCTTATCGAAGAGAAGGGGCTGCCGCGCGCGCTTTTCTTCGTGCGTGTGCAGGACGTGAGCGACTCCACGACGCCGTTGGCTACCCACATCGACTCCCAACTGGACCCTACAGGGCTCGGCATGGCTGTCTGGCGTACAGGCGCCACCTTGCAGCCCCCCGCAGCTGATCTGCAAGACGGGTGCGCCGAGGCGCGTGCGCGAACCGTGAATGAACTGACCGCTCAGCTTCGGCTGCTCTGCCGCCCTGCAGCAGGTCGTGTGCTGACAAATGAGTCCCTCGTATCGCGGCAGCTGGCAGAGCCCTTCCGTCTGGGTGATTACCGTCTATCGGAGGCGTCCTGCGCCCTCCTGAAGAAAACGAGTAAGGCCTTCCTGGGCACGCTACCTGCAGCGCCAGTGCCTCATTCCTTTGAGAAGCGCAACGCCTTCCCATGCGAAGTTGTCACTGCCGCCGCTAGGGATGCGCTCGCAGCAGAAGCAGAAGTGTGGGCGGCCGTCCTGCAGCATGCGGGGCAGCTGCACTACCTCGTCGCAGAGGAGGTGTTTAGGGATGGGGCTGCGCAGCGGGACTGCGCTGACGCACTGCTGGCTTCAGACTCTCTCAGTACCACGGTCCGGTTCACTAGCATTGATCAGAGCTACGTACGGGCAAAAGAGGCGATCACCGCGTGCACAGCGTATGCGGTCGCCCATCTTGAGGACTGTCTGGCTCTTCTGCTGCGATTCTCGGTGGACGTGTGCCTTGGCCAGCTGGCGGCGTCGGTTCGCCTTCTCTGTCACAGCATCACACGCCATCATCGGGCGGAAGCGAATGTGTTATTCGACGCTGTAACCTCTGCGGTTGTGAGCAGTGCCACCAACGTTGACGAGGAGGTTCTCAGGGCTGCACCGCGACTCTCCGCCGAGGCTGCCCAAACCCTGATCGACTCCTTGCGTACGGTGGCCGCAAGCGAGGCAAACGCCCTTCTGTCGGCCCAGCTAGCAGAGGTTTACTGGCCGCAGGTAACATCCGTGGTAGCGGAAGTGACAGTGCACTATTTCAAAGGTTTCTCTCTGCACAACCTAGCCGCTGACACCTCTCCCACGCACACGCCGCAACAGACTCAGGTCGTCGTAGAGGAGAGCGAATGTGCTAAGAAAGGCAGCAACACGGATGCGGCGGATGGCGCCGCGGCCCACAATATGGAGGCCAAGATTGCGGCGGAGGAGCATATTCCAGCAGCCGTGCAACTCCTGCTCGAGCAGGCCATCAACGCGCCAGCGCCCCTCGCGCGTGTTGCGCTTCTAGTGCACGAGTCACAGCGGATGGTGTATGCCACGCGCGACGGCGCCGAGGCTTGGGTGGAGCTTCTCTACCGAGAGGTGCTTGGCATGCACACAGCGACCCGGGTGTCAACTGTGTCACGCACGCGAAGGCCGTGCAGCCTTGACGAGCTCGCCGACGGCCCTCTGGCTGTGCTGCACATGGACGATGGCGAGACGCCAACATTGTTGCGGCCCAGCCCGTGGCGATGCGGCCAGCTGGAGTTGTTGCTGAGCTCCCTCCGCCCCGCCAAACCGAATTCCATGCTTCCCATGAAGAAATTCGAGCGCGGCCTCCTTGTACACCAGCTGCAGCGCCTCTGGCGCTTCCTCCCCGACATATCTGCCGAGCTGGCAGCGAAGGTAAAGTATTCGATGAGGGCCCATGAGGCGAAGACCTCGGCGCAAATGATGTGCCTGGAGCGGCCAGCCACTTACTCCTCAGCGATGTCGGGGCGCTTCGCGCTGTCAGACCCGTCGCTCGGCGCGTACCTGCTGACCAGCTGCCCCTGCCGCCCCTCCACAGAGGCGTACTTCCCTTTTCTCACAACGGAGGATGTAGAGCGCCTCTCGGCCGCGGCGGCGGCCGAGACTACAGCCCCAGCAACGGCGGCTAAGCCGCTTGTGATGATCGACGTAGAGCTGTGGCTGGCAAACCTGGTGCTTCGCCGCTGCTGTTTTTGCGCGATGCGCGACACACCGACGACTGGTGCCGGTGACGCCGAACAGGAGCTTTCGGCAATACAAACTTCTCAGTGTAGGCGAGCGTGCGCTGCGATGCCGAGCTCTGGCGCCGTGAGGCACACCATAGCTACGCTTCCCGCCTGCGTGCTGGCGCAATACGCTACAAATTCCACGCCAGCGATTCCGCCTTTGACGTCTCTCGTCACGACTCCGCCGCCCTCACTGGGCGAGATACCGACGGAATGGATTCTCGTGCGTTGGTGGTGGCGCGCGTGGTGTGGTGACGACACGTGGAGTCAGTCCGAGGACGTGCAGCGGTGCTATGCGCTGTGGCGAATCTTACTGGGCCATGTTCCGCGAAGCCCACTTCCATCGCCCAACTCTGCGGCGTCGGCTCCATCAACGATGGCCCCTCTCTTGTCCTCCATACTGCGCCTGCTCGTGGGCATTGGTAGGCGTGCCGGTGCCACAGAGGAACGAGTGCGCCGTGCCTTTCATTGTCTTGCGGTTCTGCGGCGAATGCGTGCAGGCGATCTGGATGCCTGCACAGCCATGGAAGAGGAGGACGCTGATGATGATGCGATGATGACCATCGAAGACGACATGACCCTCACGGTCGATGAGTGTACTGTGCTAGGACATCTGTTAAGTCCGACAGTGCCTACCGTCGGCAGCAACGGCCCTGTAAGAACAGCATCAGCGACACCGGCGGCAGCGGCGGTCTCAGTAACATCTGATGGAGAAGTCTGCGGGTACCAGCTTATCACAGATGTACAGCTGCTCTTGCAGGTGGAAGGCACCAAGGGCGTTACGCTACCACTGCTGCTCTCCTCGCGATGGGGCAGCCTACTGATGAGGGACCACTTCTAGAGCTCGGGCGACAGTGACGGCAGTATAGGAAGGGTCATACTGGTGGCACTGACGACGCTGCCAGCGCCTGCGTCTTGAGGCAGGCAAGGGCGTCTACAGCCCGTGGAGGCGCTCTCGTTGTTGCGATGGGTGATGAGGGAGTGGGGGTGCAGCAGGAGGAGCGCGACCGGTTTCGACCCTCTCAGTCACTGACCCCTTTTTCTGTTCTTCCTCTCTTCCTCTGCTTTTGGCCACCACTGCGTGGATGTTGAAAAAGGAATTGGGTCTCTCTCTCGCTAGAAAGCGCTGCGATAGCGACGGCATCGGCTTGATCGCCGACGTGACGCGCAGACTCTCCTGCCAAAGCGTTATCACAGAGGAGACCAATAAAAAAAAATTGAACTGGATGTACAGTAGTTCTCTTTGCCCCCGGATGGCGTCTATGGTAGGGGACTGCCCACTCCAAGAAAGGCGATGGACAAGGAGATCATACATGGGGGGCCTTGGGATGACGTCCTTCTGTGTGCCCCCCCCCCTCTTACCTCCACCGCAGCTTCGTTTTGTATATGATGCTGTTTTATTTTCGACTTTACAGTCGAGTGTCCCGAATGATTAGGCTCTGTTGTTGTCGCGGAGCCCGGCATCCGCTTCCCCCCTCCTCCCATCATGTACACGTTGCCCTTTGGTTTCACTTGGAGGGATGCCTGCGTACGCCTCCTCCTCCTCCTCCCCCTTGGATCCCCTCCCTCAGTGGAAACCGATAAAAACAAACAAAATAGACGGGTGGGGCGGGGTGGTCCGTTGTCGCCGTGCGGGTGGCCGTACGGCCTAGACAGGCGCACACACGAAACTCCCTCCCGCCTCGCCACAGGAGGCCCTCTATCGAAGGAGACAACGCAGGAGAGAGAGAGACATGTAGGATGAGCGTGACTGCCACGCCCTCAACACGGGTTGTCTGTCGGTCTGCCCCCCCCCCCCGCCCTCGCTGCTCAGACTGCGAGGGAGGCGGATGCGCCGACGGTGGTGGGAGCTGTGACGGAGCGAACATGTTGCAGCTTGCCAAGAACGCATGTAAGAGCATAGGAGTGCCTCTGTAGCGGATACCTGTGGATTTCTCTGCACTTCTTCGTTGCTTTCCCTCCACCTACTTGTGCCACCGATGCCGTTGTGGGCGGTGCCACGAAACGCGCCCGCTTCACCGCTTCCTGTACCTCTCTCACTGCCGTATTGCACCTCCTCACCCCCCTCTGACTCCCTACCTCTCTTGAAGCGACGCTGCAATCAACGGCTACTGCATATATATATATATATATGTGTGTGTGTGTGTTATCGTCGTCGCCTTGTTTCTTCGCTTCACGTACACACAGTCTTCCGTGCCACATTAGCTGTTGACTTCTTGAGCGTGCGTGTGTCTCTCACAAGTTTGCGGCGATTGCGGCGCTTCGCTCTGACTTCCTCTTCCACTGGTGCTCTCGCTCGTGTACGCGAGTGAGTGTCGCGTGATTCACTTATACGTGCATGTCCATGAATCTCTCTGCCTCTTGCCACGCCTGCGCCCCCCTACCTCCCTGCCGTCTTTCTCCCACCTCCTGCGCATAAACGCAGTCACTGCCGCACTGGCTCGCACGAGTACGCGTCGGAGCACCCACACGCCGTCAAGATGGAAACCTACAAGGATGTCATTGTGAGTCATCCGCCGGCGATGTACTCGCAGTCAGGGTACACGACGCACTTTGCTGTAGAAAACTACAAAGGCATTTTGCTCTGCCAGCGACCGTCGAACTTGGGCTCGGCAGCCGGGTTCGGGGGCACCGGTGGCGGCGATAGCTGCGACCGAGGAAACTCATCTTCGGCCCCGTTCGTTCCTTCAAACCCCACCGGTAACCCACTTGGCTATGGACCATCCAAGGAGAGTCGAGATGCCCGTGCGGAGCAGGAGGCTCTGCGCGTAGCGAACCAGCGGCAGCATCAAACAAAGTCGTCCCAGGTTCTCTCGCGCCACCGTCGTTGGCTGCGCAGCTTTGCACGGCAGGTTAAATCAATGAAGGAGTGCGATCGACAGCTGGAGGTGGAGGCAGCGCAGCGCGCCGCCAGGGTACGCGAGGCGGAGAAGCGCAAGCGAGCCGAGCAGCAGCAGCAGCAGCAGCAGCAAGAGGTGGCCGTTACTGCTTTCAGCGCAGAGAAGGCCTGTGCACCGCCATACAATATGCAGAAGTCGATGGAAGCACACGTGGCGGCCACGCTCAAGGGCACAAATACCACAGCAGTGGCTCCCTCTTCCCGCAAGCCGAAGTGGGCCTTGACAGAGGAGGAGGCGATGGACGCAGAGCTCGAGGTCGATCGAGACCTCCTGGATTTCGCCGAGAACCTCGACTACGAGAAGTTCATCTCCGACTTCGAGGTTGCGGAGGCGTTGAGCATTATGCGAGATCGCGTGGAGGAGATTGCAAAGGCAAACAACTGGTCTGTCGAAGATATCCGTCGCGCGGCCACCGACGATGATGACGATTTGAGCTCGGTCGTTTCCCCGTCCGAGGCGCAGCTCATGCTCGGCAGCAGAGAGCGGCAGCAGAAAGGTGGTGGCGCTGCCACTGCAGAGGCTCGAGCCGCGCTCCCAGAGGCGGTGGCGGTGCACGCGCACGACTGGGACAGCAGCAGCAGTGGCCGTGGTCGGCTTCTAAAGAAGGCGATAGGCCGTGACGCCCTTGCTCTGGCAGAGCGCCTGTTTGCCGCCTCGCCATCGCTGCAGAAGGTTCACACGCGGCACAGCCTCGCGCGTGTGTTGCAGCGGTGCGCCTTGGAAGGCAACGTTGGCGTGACGGAGGCGACGCTGCTACAGCACGCATCCAATGGTAACGCAGCGAAAAGCAGCGGTGTTAACGGTAATGCGGTGTCGCCTTCCCCTGCAGCGGTGGACCCTCCGGCCATTCCTGAGCCCTTAGTCGTTAGGATGGGCGCAGATGCGACACCTGCGTCTATTAGTCATGCCGACGGCCTCACGGGAGGCCCTGCCGCCGGCATACAACCGGAACGTATTCTGCGTGAGCTTCAGCAGTCTAAGGAGCGGACACAAGGCCTGCCATACCTCTACCGCTGCCCTGCCATCTAGACTACACACATACGCAGACACGAACTCGTGAATGTCTGTGTTGTGCGCGATGGTGTGGCGTCAAACTTTCTTTCTCCTATGTAAATCTTCGCACATGTACAATACTGGAAGAGATCATGCCTGTGTACTTGTGTGTGTGTGTGTGTGTGCGTAAATAAGAGAGGCGGTATGTGTATGTGACCAAGCGGTGCGTGCTGATGGTCGTTGTCGTCACCCGCACTTCTTTTTTCTCGATGGCTGTGGACACTCGCTCGGGCAATGCTCCCCTCCCCTACTCGACCCCCCCCCAACACACACATATGCATAAACCTTTTTTAGAACTGCCGCAGTAGTCAGCCACAGCCGTCTCCGCCGCCGAAGCAGCAGCGTGTGGCACCGCTTCGGATGTACACGAATGCATGTGACAGCAACTCTTTCCTTTTCTATTGTGCGCTCATGTGCGTTTTCGTTGTTGTGTCACCGAGTGTGGCGTCGCTTACTGCCCGTTTCTTGTTCGCTCTCCACTTGTGTCGTGAAAGCCGCTGATGTAGCAGTGAAGTACGCACCGAGACCTAGACACCATGCCTGTAAATTATACCCTTTTGTGCCTCTGTGCAAGCGCCATAAGCGGGTCGGCGCTGCATGCGTGCACGAGAAGACGCACGCCCATGGCAGGCACGCCTTGCCCACTTCGTGGCGGAGGCTTTCTCCCGTCGCGTGCGCGCGTGCTTACAGTGAAACTGCTGTAGGGCGCTACCCCCGGAACATTTGAGTTTGCGTACCCCACTTCTCCATGGCTCATCACCACGAATGCGTTGTCACACATCTGCACCTCCCTCCCTACCCACCCATCCACGCACCTGTCTTACTCACTTCCCTGTCTCTCACCTTACTGCCCCCCCCCCCGCCGCTGTCTCCATCGGCCCTTGCGCACGCGGGCTGGGATGGTGGCGTGCGCTCATCACAGATGAGACTGTCATTTGGCTATCCAGTACGCACGATCTTTCAGGTTGCTCCAGCCGCACTCTACCTTCGCCCTCCCGCAACTCTCCAGACAACACTTGCTCAGTAGATTTGACTCACGCTCACTGGTGCGTCCAGAGGCAGACAAACACACACACACACACACACGCAGACAGAGACATAGAAAGGTGCTCATAGAACATACTGCACTCTGAGAAAGAGGAATCCGGTGCAGTTGTGCTTTCCTTGTTCACGCCCCCCACCCCACCCCACCCCGCATCGCTCGGCACCGCCACATTCTTTTCCCACTCTTCTCTTTCTCTCTCGCATACACTTGACTACCCTCACCTTCTTTGGCGCTTCGTCTTCTTCCTGTCCGGCTACCCTGCGAACGAGTTGTCGCGCAAGCACGTAGCAGCAACGCACAGCTATATACGCACCCATACGCAGGTACGCAGACAGACACAGTGAAGAGAGTACCGGACACGCTCTTTCCCCTCATCTAGTGTCGTTAAAAAACGGTTTGAGGATAGGCACGTGCTCCAGAAGGCTGCACACATCTCGCTGCCACTCCCCCCCCCCCTCCCCCCTGTCCCTCTCCCTCTTCCTCTTCCCCGGCATTCGGTGTTCACAGGTGCTGCACTGAGGAGATACACATAAGCACATACACACACGCACGCACAGACCATGCTCGCTTCCACCCCTGGCAGCAACTTTGGGGGCGCTGTTGCGTCCTCAAACAACAGTGGCAGCCAGCAGCCGCAGCGTCGCATGCATCCGATTCGGCCACTTACGATCAAGCAGATGCTAGAAGCTCAGAGCGTTGGCGGAGGTGTTATGGTTGTGGACGGCCGTGAGGTGACGCAGGCGACCGTTGTAGGTCGTGTGGTGGGCTACGAGAATGCTAACATGGCCACTGGAGGTGGAGCCATCACTGCCAAGCACTTTGGCTACCGAATCACAGACAACACGGGCATGCTCGTGGTGCGTCAGTGGGTCGATGCAGACAGGGTGCAGGAGCCTCTTCCCCTCAACACGCACGTACGCGCGTCTGGCACCGTGAATGTATGGCAGCAGACCCCCATCGTCACGGGCACTGTCGTGAGTATGGCGGACAGCAATGAAATGAACTACCATATGCTGGACGCCATTCTGACGCACTTTCGCCTGACACAGGGCAACAAGCGTGCCGCCACCGGCAGTGGTGGTGGTGCCTCCCTACAGAACACGGCCTCGGCTGTTGGCATGCACAATCTGCTGCCCGGCGGTGACAACAAAGTGCTGCTCACAGACCTCCTCGTTTCTTTTATCAGGCAGAGCGGGAACAGCGGCGCCGGCATGTCGATGGATGACCTGACCATGTCGGCGCAGCGCTACGGCTTCACCCATGGTGACGTACGCACGGCGATGCGGACGTTGGCATCGGAGGGAAAAGTGTACCAGACCCACGACAACCGTTTCAATATTTGACCAAGCACGCACGTGGCTGAAGATCAGCACCACCCACAGAACAAGTCATGTTTGCTCTCTTCCGCTGTCGTTTTTTTCGTGCCTTCACACACGTCGACCCCCTTCATGAGAGAGAAAGGGGCACACACCTCACGGTGCACGGCATCACAGGGCCTCCCGTACACCACCACCCTGTGGGGAGGAGCCCAGCAGCCTCCCCACCTCCTTCTCCCCACCCCCTGCCAGTGCCAGAGCCGCTTGTGGTGGTGGCAGGCTCCAGTACCTCGCGTGTGCGGAGATCAGAGCGGTGTGTCACCACGGACATGTCAGCGGTGGCGCGCTGGATGGCGTGGCGCCGGAGCCACCTGCGACAGCGCACACGCGTGTGCACCCTTACGATGGGCACAGCGCCAAGCCAGCGCGAGCGCACCCCACCCGGTCCTCACTGCGTACACCATGGGGAGCCTGCGTGCCACGCCGAGGGGAGGGGGGACGCACCAGGTGGCGAGCGGCATGATGGGAGCGGCTGCCTGGCGACCTGCAGAGCGGTGGCGCGTAGAGAGCGGGACAGAAGCCGCTCACTCAGCTGACGGAAGCGGCGCATGGCTGCAAGGCGTGCGTGTACGGCCTTGTTTTCACCAGGCGACGGGGCCCTGTGGCCGGCTGGCGGGGGTGGTGGCGGTATAGAGTGGCGTTGAGTTCATGCTGTATATGGTAGAGAGCTCAGTATGCATGAAAAGGAGTCGAACAACTCTCGACAATCCTCCCTGCTGCGGCTCCCCCCCCCCCCCACTCCCTCCTTGCGTGCGTGGCAGACGCTGGTGGACCCCCTCTTGGGGGGAGGGCGGGCCCGTATTCCTCCCCATATTGCTTTCTTGTTTGTGGGCTGTGCGACGGCAGAGAGGGGGGAGGGAGAGACGAGGGCGGCATCGACCCCGCTGTCATGAGCGTTTTTTTTTTTCTTGCGCGTGTATATGCTGGTGGAGGCGCTCCTTTTAGGCGGTGCGGTATTCTGTTGTGTGCGGTGCTCGTAAAGTCTTGGGGTGTACGGCGCGTAGGAGCGAGGAGGGGAGAAAGAGGAGGCGCGTGTGGGACGGCCCAATCACCCAACCCATCTCACTACCTTTTCTGTTTTGTTTTATGGGGAGGGCGCTGTGGGTTCTCTCACACCCTCTCTCCCCTCGAGTCGGACGCTGATGCGGATGGTGATGATTCGCTGTATCGTATATAAAGCTTTCTTGTTGCTTCCTCTGGCTGTTGCGTGCATTACTCAGGTGTAGGGTACCGTTGTCTGTGAGCTTGGTGCAACGAGAAAAACAATGCCACTCATCACAAGCGCGGGCGCGTAGGGGGACACCAAATGTTGTCGTCTCTCACGACCGCGCCACTGCCACTAACACCATAGTTTGTGCGGGGCAGAAACAACGAGAATCATTCTGCTCCACCGCCGTCCCCTCGGCTGGGCACCTCCCTTGCCTGCATGTGCGTAGGTACCAACGCTTCCTGGGGCGGTGAAGGAGAGGCGGAGGTGTGATGACAAGCGGGGCAGCAGAAAGCGGCTCAACTCTGCATTCCTCAGTCTTGGGCAACACTCTCCTCCCCTGACGTCGACGCCCTCCGCCCATACACATGCAAAGAGAAGCAGGCGTTTTGCTGCGCTATGATTTGCTGGCTTCGCCTCTGCGTGCCACCGTCTCGGTCGCTTGTACATCCTCCTCGCTTTTTCCGTATCTTTGGGCCCATTCACAATCTGACTGAGGCACAGTCACCCTGTCGTCCTCCCTGCCCTTCGACAGACGCACTCGTGAGACCACTGCCCACATAACGCAACAGTAGTCCGCCCCATATCCCATCCTCTCCTGCACAAGAGAACACGTCAAGCATGCGCCGTCTCTCTAGCCAGCTGATGTGCACCGCTGCCGCGGTCCGCTTCGCGTCCGCCGGTGGCGCGAAGAAGTACGACCTGTTCGGCTACGAGGTGGACACGAACACGGCGCCGTGGATCGAAAAGGTGAAGAAGTGCCGCTACTACGACGAGGCCGGCGAGGTGCTGGTGAGCATGAACGTGAAGAACTGCCCGCCGGACCTGGAGACGTACAACGCGACGCTGCAGAAGATCTTCGAAGCGCCGAGCAAGCAGGAAAAGCCGGTGGAGAACGAGAGCAAGTTCTGCGCGATGATGGACCTGATGGAGGAGATGCAGCACCGTAACAAGGTGAAGCCGAACGAGGAGTCGTGGACGTGGGTGATGAAAGAGTGCGTGCAGAGCGGGCAGTTCCGCCTCGGCTACTGCGTTGCGAAGCTGATGGAGGCTGAGTTCAAGCGCGTGCCGGAGGACCTCGTGAAGCAGAACGAGGCGAACGCCGCAAAGGCGAAGGCGGACGGCAAGGAGCACCCGAGTACGCTGGCGCAGCAGCAGAGTCTGTTCGACATCAAGATTCAGTAAACTATAGCGAGGCTGTGGTAATGACGGTGAATTCGTGGGCAGGAAATAAGAAAGGGCCATCGCCATGGGGTTACAGAAGTGCGCCGATGTGTGTGTGTGTGTGTGTGTGTGTGGCGGGTATCTGTGTATCGTCTCTGTGATTCTTCTGCCCTCGTCTCGCTCACGCATAGACACCTATACGCCCACCCGCTGCCCTTTCCATATTGCCTAGGTGTTAAGCCCTTTTACGTAGTGAAGCTGGTCGGCGATGAAAGCTCCCTCCCCTCCCCTCCCCCCCCCCCACGTCGCGTGCTCACGCCTACTGAGCGCTGACTAGCCTTGCTGCATCGCGCTGCTCTCGACTTCTGTGTAAAGTGAGAGCCGAGATAATGGAGGAGCCGAAGTGAAGGAGATCCCGGGGGAAGAAGGTGAGGAAGAGTACACTTGCATACGCATGTGGCCACTACGAGCTGCCCGTCTCTCTGACTGTGTGGCTGCATGCCGTGCGTGCAAGAAGCGCACAGGACGTTTTCGTACAGAAAAGCACGCGTGGTCTGGTCATCATCGATGATGACGACGCCATGCGCGTCGAAGTGGAAGGGAGGGCGTGGCAGCGTAGGGATACGCGGTGCTGAAGTCAATGGGGGAAGCGGGTGTGGAGGGAGGGCACCTCAGCCTCGCTTTCTGAAAGCTTCTGAGGAATGCGTAACGGGAGCGGGTGGCAGGGCCAACAGCTTCGAGGGGCATTTGTCTGCTGCCCTCTCGTCACTTACGCTCCCCACCCCCCCCCACCCACGCGTGCCCCATCCCATCGTTCTTGCACAAGCACACGCAGATGCGCATACCTGCCCCTCCGTCGGCACTTTACAACCGTACTCTTCTAGCCTCCGCGCCTGCCCGTGCCGTGTCCACAGAATCAGACGTACACTAGGCACACGCATCCGTACAAGGCACGAGTGGTATGCGCTGGTGTGTGCGTGTGTGTGTGTGTGTGCCTCATCACCGTTCCATTTTCACCTTTTCTTTTTTTTTTTTTGTAGATCTCTATTGGTTTCTGTAGGCATAATGAAGAGAGAGAGTGAGAGTGAGTGACACCAACACGAACGGGTTGACGGACGGTCACCACGTCGACGCGGAGGCAGGGAGACAGTCACTCGGCCAGATGGTGGAACGGAAAGGAAAAGGGGAGAGAAGACTGAGGCAGGACGACAGTTGTTGTTCATACCCTTGGCTTTTTTCCCCCTGCGCCGTCCCCACACCCTCCTGTGTGTGTGTGTGCGTGTGTGTCGATGATGATCAACGCAAAAGTGAGAAACAATGTGAGGACCACAGGAGGTGGTGGTCACGGCGCCTTTGCGAGCCCCCCCCTCCTCCTCCTCTCCTCTCCTCGCCTCTCCCATGACAGCTGCACTGAGCGCCGCGGTGCGAAAAAGGACGCGGAGAAACAAGGCGAGCTCGCTGCAGTTTACGGACTCGTGTGTGTATGTGTGCTCGGGAGCGCTATCGAAAGTCTACGCTGATTTCTTCCTCTCCCTCCTTCGCTCGCCCTCCCCCCCCCCGTACTCCACTTCTATTGGTCGTACACGACGCGTCATTTCTGTTACACTGTCCCACACAAGAAACCTCCAAGCAGCGGCCTCATCACTAATAACGCTGCCCTTCGACAGACGCACTCGTGAGACCACCGCCCACATAACGCAACAGTAGTCCGCCCCATATCCCATCCTCTCCTGCACAAGAGAACACGTCAAGCATGCGCCGTCTCTCTAGCCAGCTGATGTGCACCGCTGCCGCGGTCCGCTTCGCGTCCGCCGGTGGCGCGAAGAAGTACGACCTGTTCGGCTACGAGGTGGACACGAACACGGCGCCGTGGATCGAAAAGGTGAAGAAGTGCCGCTACTACGACGAGGCCGGCGAGGTGCTGGTGAGCATGAACGTGAAGAACTGCCCGCCGGACCTGGAGACGTACAACGCGACGCTGCAGAAGATCTTCGAAGCGCCGAGCAAGCAGGAAAAGCCGGTGGAGAACGAGAGCAAGTTCTGCGCGATGATGGACCTGATGGAGGAGATGCAGCACCGTAACAAGGTGAAGCCGAACGAGGAGTCGTGGACGTGGGTGATGAAAGAGTGCGTGCAGAGCGGGCAGTTCCGCCTCGGCTACTGCGTTGCGAAGCTGATGGAGGCTGAGTTCAAGCGCGTGCCGGAGGACCTCGTGAAGCAGAACGAGGCGAACGCCGCAAAGGCGAAGGCGGACGGCAAGGAGCACCCGAGTACGCTGGCGCAGCAGCAGAGTCTGTTCGACATCAAGATTCAGTAAAACGCTTATCTTGTTCGGTATGTGCACGTACCCCTTCGGTTGGCGGCTTCTGAGCGACTCGATGCGGTGTAGCCTCGATGCATCCAACGCACGGGCTGGGCGAGTCGTGGTTGTCTCATCAAGATATGGCAGAGCAGTGACGCAACGGGTGTGCGTGCTGGTGCACAATGAGGAGGAGCACATGCATGTGTGTGCACTGTAGTGCACTACGGTGCACGCCGTGGACGACAGCGCTACACGTGCAGGGAAAAGGGGCTATGGTGGCTTGAGGAAAGCAGAGGGGGTGCATGCGCGTTTGCGTGTCTGCGTCTGGGTGGGAAGATGTTGCTCTCTCCGTAGGGGAAAGGAAGAGCGACTTCGCGGATGGAGGCCTGAATGAGGGGAAAGGTGTGTAGAGGGAGAGACACAAGCGCATCTCCGTTGTGATCTTGCCACCTCTACAACCGCAGCTTTCATCTCCCCGTCACCAAAAACATCAGCGTCTTTCCTGCCATCATGTCGAAGACATGAATGCGCCTCTCTGTGATGTGTGTGTATGTGGTGAGATGTACTCCGCCTCCGAGCCCACCCTCTGCCTTGCTCCCTGTATACCTCTCTGACGTTTTCAGTCTTGCCCTTTGCCCTTCCGTCGCTCGCCAGCTCGCATTGCAGTGGTGGGGGCAGGAAAAGCTGAGACGGGGTGCGATGGCCGGCCGCAGGAAGTGGTGGTCTAGCAGCGCCACCTCCTCCCCCCCTCCCTGCCGCTGCTTCTCTTCCTCTGTATCCTTTTGTAGCAGCGCGACCGAGGGTACATCACGTAATGTAGGAAAGGTGTGCACGCGCACGTGCATCGCATACACGCGCCAATCCAAGTTCTTCGCAGTTCTCCGACAGTCGCTCCATCTCCCTCTCTTTCCTCGATGCGTATGTGAGCGAAGGTCTCTCTTCGTCGTAGAAGCAATGTTTGACGTGTTGTTTCTCAGAGAATGAGGAGGGCGGTAGAGGACTTCGATGCGGTGATGATGATGCGTGCATGCGTGTCAGCCACCACGCGTGCTCTCTCGAGCCGATAATCAAAAATATATTTTTTTTTTTTTTCGTGTATCCCTTTTCCACCTTGTCGCCGCGTAAGTGTGATGTGTGTGCCTAGCAGTAGAAAAACCGCGAAAGAAATCGGAGAGACGAAGGCCACCATACTCGATTGCCCCGCCACTCTGACCAGCACTGCTCCAATGAGGAGGAAGTGGAGCGACTCCATGGAAAAGGGTGGAGTCGGCGAGGAGGTGTAGCCAAGGTGACAGTACACAAGTACCCACGCATGATCGATCCTATAGTGCGCTGCCTGACCCCTGAGCCGACGCTTTTGCATCCGGGCATGTTGTGTGCACGTATTTGGCAGCGCATATATGCCATCGAGGCTGTGCGAGGACTGTGCATGCGGGGTCATGTCACTGACTGCTGTCAGCGTCACCTACGTTGCTCTTTATACCCAAACGATTACCACACACACACACGCACACACCTCAAACATCTTCACATGGCCCTTCCTTCCCTGGCTCTCTTCTCGATGGTGGTACGCAGCGAAGGACGAGTGTGGTGTACAACTAACGGATTCAGCAGATGCGCATATTGCTGGGACTGTAAAACTGCGAGATCTGCTTCGCATACCCTCTCCCTCCCCGGCACCCACCCACCCACCCACACACACACACACACACACACACAGAGACAGACAGCTGCACACGCTTGCTCGGATACGCCAGCTGCACTCCTTCAGACGGGGTCAAGAGCGCTACCCAACTTCACTGGTTCTCCTTTTCCTCGGTGAGACAACTCCTGACCCAACACCTGCTCGCTGTCCTCGTCATCCGCCTGGTCTGCTGTCACTCGTTGTCGAGAGGCGCACGCACAACAATCAAGAGCCAGGCGTCGCTGCAGCGCTGAGGCAAGATGCCGCCGCGAGCAGTGACACGCACGGTGCGTCTCCGCCAGCCACCACGTTCTTCAGCGTATACGGAGCGCTTGAAGCTGCTCACGTACCCCATGGCGCTCGCCAAGCGAGGTGCTACAGTACCACTCATTCACAGTCCTACCATGAGTGCTGGCCAGGGAGGCGGCCCGGCAACGCGGCTTCTTGCTGACACGCTGAGCTGCTTCAACAGGGGTGGTGGTGGTGGCGGGGCTCGACCACCCCCCTCGGCGAGAGCACAGGATGAGTGTGTACAAGGCCCGTCCAGTGTAGCCGCACCCAGCGAAGAGGATGGTGACGCCAAGGGCGCACAGACGCTTCCGGCTCCGCGCCGCTGGGTGCGCGATGCCGACGAGCTTTGCGTCGCCTCAATTCATCGAAGCAACAACATCAATCGCATCAACTCCTACGTAGCCACGTACAAGCTCGACGACCCGCAGTGGCGCCCACTACTGCTGCCGGAGGTACACGTGCTGCCCAAGGCGAGCACCGCCCGCACCGACACATCGAAAACTGCTGACGTACAAGAGCAGCAGCCAACGAACCACTCTCGTTGTCTCTCTTCCTCGGCGGCATCAAGTGCAGCGGGCGGATACGATGTCTTCATCGACTACAACAAACTGACAACGCTGGAGCTCATGTCGCGGCACAGCAACTACGCACTGCGCCACCTCGTCCAGAAGGGCCATGCCATGTACCTCGTGACCTTCGCTCAGCATTCTGTGGTTCAAATGCGCGGCATGGTGGAGGCGTCCTACGTCAGCTGTGCGTACGGCATACGTGGGGAGCGGCTGCGCACGCACATCATCCACACCGGCCCCGTGGACGTACGCGAGGTGCTGGAGGTAGACCCTGTGACGCTGCGTGTTTCATTCAACTTACAGAAGCGGCATGTGCGCCGCGGTGTGGTGGCAGTGTCCACCGTGGAGGGTTACGGAACCTGGTTCCAGCGCAAGCCAATGCTTTGGCAGCGCACACGCCGCATTGGCGCCCTGCAGAGTCAGATGGGCTCCTACGACTACCAGCTGTGTGACTGTGCCGATGTGGGGCGACTACGCCCGTACGAAGTCTCGCTTCTCGCACCGCACGTGCGCCAGATCGGTGCCCACGGCGGAGCTGACGCTGTCGCCCTCATCGCCTCCTCGCAGATTGCTCAGAACGAGCGGCTTTACATGGGGCAGTTTGAGGCGCCGGTGCTCACCGCCGTGGACTCCGTGCATCAGCTCATCCATCGCACCGCGTTGCACCATCAATTGCTGCGGCCTGCAGTCACGGAAGAAGCCGCTGGAGACGCCGCCGCTGGCGCGCCAGTAGTGGCGTTGGAGGACCCGCGGCTACAGGAGCTGCGCCGCCTCGCCGGGATGGAGCGCTTTCTCCCGGTGAGCTGGGTGACCCGCACCCCACCACCCTATGTGCCGCTTGAGTCGGACCTTCCCTTCCGCATTCAGCTCTCCCGCCCCGCTGTGATTCACACGGATGCGTTTCACATGCAGCCAGGCTGCGAGGCCGACACGAACGCAGCCGTAGTCTTTCCCACCGGCGGCTCGGTCGGCTCGCCGTTTGTGAAGGGGGTACCGCTAAGTCTCTTCGAGTACAACATACACCAGGGCGTCGACCACTACATCTTCGACGACGCACCCAGCGCGCGGCCGCTCAAGTGGTGGAACCAGAAGTCGAACATGCCGTACAGCGGCTATGTATATGGCATGCGGAGCGGTCTGCTGGACCACGTCGAGCCGGCTGAGAAAATACGGAACCCACTCGCGCCACCAGCCACGGCAGCGGCATCGGCAACACCTGCAAAGTCTGGTTCCCTGCGTAAGAGGCGCGCTGCACGTGTACGGCAGCGTTCCACTTCTGCTGACCGTACGACGGGGACATCAGCGGCCTCACCCTCTTCGACAGAGGAGGGAACAGACGCAGTGCAGCGGGCATCGATGAGCCCCTCCTCCTCTCCCACGCATGCAGACGACGCTGGGGACAGCAGAATGCTGAGCCTTGCTGCGGAGGAGCTAGCCGCCTGCGAGAAGGAGCTGACCGGTTATGAGGAAGACAGTCGACAGGAGGCATCCCTGGCTTGGAGGGAAAATGGCATGGACGCTTCCGTGGAAGATCGGCCCCCGCTGCACACGCTTGTGGCACCCACTACGGCTGCCCGACGACGCCTTCAGCGCTATGCGAAAGCGTCGTCAGATCCGTTGGCCGCTGGCACGGCGTCGTCGTCAACCGGAACGCTGGACAGCCGAGCGGACACGCTGCTGCAGCGGCTCAGGCGACGGCGACTCAGGCGACGGCGACAAAGTGCGCAAGGAGCGTCTCCGCTGCGCCCCGAGGAGGGCGCGCCACCCCCTGACGCCACCTCTGACGAGAGGGGTCTGTAGGGCACGTGCGTGTGTGTTGCCAGAGGGTAACGCCTGCACTCGTGCTTCGCTGTCCTCCGTATCTTTTCTTTTACGCTCGCGTGTCATGGGGGAAGGCGCGTCTTCCCGCCTGTCTTTGTGTGTAAGCACCTAAAGCCGTAGACAACCCGAACCCCCTTGAACTGGCGGGCTTTCCCTCCCTCGTTCTTGCCCAAGCTGTGCGTGTGTGTGCGCGCATGGGTTGGTATCCGAGTATGTGCAACCCTCGACGCTTGATGTGTCGCAGAGAATCTCGTCGCAGAGGGCGACAGGCGGTATGAGTGTGCGCAGAAGTGATTGACGTGGTGGCAGGGGCAGGGTGGCTGCACACGACGAAGCGCCCTCTCTCTCTCGTGCCTACTCCGCTTGCACACACACACACACACACACACACACACACATAGGTCCTCTCTCTCCCTTCCTGCCGAACATGTTCTTCGCTATACTTCTCGTCACACACCACCCCGCCACCTATACGTTCCCCTTCTCCCCTTCCTCCGTTTCTGTCGACGGCGCACACGCACGCACGCACGCACGCTTCCGCCCCATCACACACACACAAAATGTTGAATCCTCACGCACTACTTCGTCTCTCACGTCGGTGCCGCTCCCTTTTCGTAGCGCATGCCTCAAGCGCACACACATACACACGTACTCACGGAATCCCCATCCCGATCATGTCCCACTGCAAGATTGTGGCCTCGTACCCGGAGGTAGCGGCCGGCGAGAAGCGGATCATCTTTGCTCTTGACCCGAAGGGCGATAAGGCGGAGCAGGAGCAGTACATGCTGCAGCTAATCCCTGGTCGTGTGCTGGAGATGTCGCACAACGACGCCGCGAATCTTCCGATGCTCAGCGGCAGCATTGAACAGCACACCGTAGAGGACGGCGACGCCGTGTTTTTCCGCGTGAAGCTGGAAAAGCAGCTCCCCTCCACTCTCATGCACATCCACGACGAGGACGACAACGAAAAGGTACGACAGTTTGTCGGCATGGCCAACACACCCATGTTCCCGTACACGAGTCGCTACCCAGTGGTAGTGTACCTGCCCAACGATGCAGCGCTGCACTACTGCATCTGGTGCGGAGGGCATCAGATGCAGGCGGCCACGGAGTGAGAGAGATGCTTTCTAGCTCACCCTCTTTCGTTTTTCTCACCTTAGCAATCCTGAGTTTGGCTTCATTGCCAATGCTCTCATCCTCTTCTCTTATCCGCTTGTTATGTGTTGCTCTATGGGCGTCTCTGTGCGTGTGTGCCACCAAGTAGGGCACCTCACGCCTCTTCTCATTGCCCTCTTCCCTTCCCCCCCCCCTAAGAGTCCATCCACCACCCCATCCTGCGCCGTGAAACTCCTTACGCGCACTTTCCCCGTTGCTGCACCTCCAGAGACAGCTCAGCCTTTGACGTGTACGGTCTTCGTTTCTTCACTCATTGTTTCTGCAGTTCCGTAATAGCGCGTGGGCGTGTGCGTGTGTGTGTGTGTGTGCCTGCCTGCCTGCCTGCCCGTGTTGGGTGCCCAATCCCCATACTCCGCACTGTCCTGTCCTCGCCTCATCAACGCTTCCTCATCGCGTCGCCCCCCCTCCCCGCCCTCCCTGCCTCCCCCTTCTCTCTGCCATGCGCGTGGAGCGGACACACACACACACAGAGAGAGAGAGGCACGTATGCTTATCTATAGATATGCATACGTGTCTGTCTGTGTGTGTGTGTGTGTGTGTGAAGATGGGTGTATAAACGCATACAGTGAGAGACCCTCCTGCTCGCCGGTGGACAACTCTTCTTCACTACAGGAGGCCCACGAAAACCTGAGTAATGTCTTCCTCCCCCTCCCACCTCCCCACATTGCATGCTCACGGGACGACAAGAGAGAGGGGGAAAGAGGGAGAGGTGATGATGAGGCAAGGGAAAGAGATTTGAAGGGCAACAATGATGCGCTCCTCACCACCACCACCACCATGAGAGACTCACGCAGCCATTCTAAAACTCACGCACGCATCTATACGATAGCACCTTCTCCGTCTCCTTGGGTTTCTGATCAACCAACCTCCACCACCCTGTCCCACACTTAATTCAACTACATGCCTATGCTTGTTGTGCCGTGGCGTGTGCACAACGGGAGTAGGAGGGTAGGCGCATGGGGGGGGGTGATGCGGGGAGAAGGGGATCAAGCAAACGACCACGGGCGGAGGTCGGTGGCATGTGTGCAGCGTCGCTGCGGAGGCGCTACGAGCAGGTCCACATCAATGCATTTCAGCGTTCACAGGGGGACTCGTTGTACGTTTTCTCTCTTTTTGTTTTGAAGCTGCGGTCAGGGATGGCGGCCACCTTGGCGCGGCACACACGTGTGCGCCTCCCGCTCGCCTTCGCACCTACTCCAATCGGCAGTAGAAGGCGCGCCAGAGGTGATCTCCTCTGCGCAGAGGGCTGCAAGCAAGGCGTGTCAATGATGCTCGCATCAACCATGCCTGTGACTAGATGTTCAACTACATATGCTTGTGCATGCGGCATGCAGAGCTGTGCCTTGTGTGCCGCATGCACAAGAGAAAATACCTCCGCCACATCTCGTTCGCCTTTCCTCCCTTAATCTTCTCCTTTCAAGCCTCGTGTCACGAGCAAGGCGCGCGTGCACGCGGGCGCACACACATACACAAGAGCTCTGGGAAAGGCAGGGGAGAGGCCGTCGTCGGAGGCGGCAACACCTCAGTGCGTTCCACATTGCCCACATCCCGAAGGCTTTGTTCTGCCTACTCTTTCACGGCCGCCGCTCTGCTGCAAGTGGAAGGGGGTTAGCGCAGGGAACTTTGAAATTGTTATCGCCCCTACCCCTCCGTCTTTTCATACGTGTGTTTCATGAGCGCGCGCCGCGGAACAGGGGCCGCTGCTCATGCCCCTGCTCGGCCCTCGCTGCGCGCCCTCGAGGAGCATGTACAGATGCTGCGGGCAGAGGCGCGGACGGGGCTGGGCTCACATGATGTGCGTAGAGCACTTATCAAGGAGGAGATGCGACCGCATCGCTTTGGCGGTGGTGGTGGTGCACGTGGCTTACTAGAACCGTCGCGTGCCATCAGCTCTGCTACCTCCGTGTCCGCGGCTGCATCAGCAGGAGCGGGCGGCGGCATCGGTGAGATACCATCCGCGTGGTTGGAGGGAGACTTCCACCTCAAGCTGGCTGTCGATGATGGAGGCGGAGGGGCCACCGCTTCCATGTCTACTAACGCGGCACCTTTGCCTCCAGACTCTAGAAACGTGCTTTGCATGTACCAAGCGCTGTGCGCCGCCGCCGATGAGGTGGACTACGACGTATCGTACGAGGAGGCACTGCGGCTGGTAGAAGAACGCGATGATCAGACTGGACTAGCGACCACGTGGCGAACGCGGCGTCGCCCATCGACGCCACCAGCTTTCAGCTGGGTGGCGAGGACGGCTTCAGTGTCGAGTTCGGATGAGCAAGGAAAGCGTCAGATGTCTTCGAGTTTGATAGCTGCCGCCGCTAATTTCCCTGTGGCGGCATCTCACGAGCTGTACACGAAGCCGCTGTCTCGGCGGTCTGTAGCCGGCTGCAGTGCAGCCAGCCGCCTTTCTGCTGCGCTCTCGGCCTCTCGTCCCGCCTCGCAGGCGACCGTCGTATCCAGCGTGACGTCATCGGTGATCGCCACGAGAAGAATGAAAGGGCAGGCTTTGCACTCGCGTAGTGGCGGTAGTGGCGGCGCATTATCTTCCCTGTCTACCGAGGGCACGGCGGTCGCGCACAGCTCCGCAGAAACGTATGCGATGGCGTTACGCCAACGTGTACACAAGCAGCGTGAGCACGCGAATGGCGCAGGAGATGGTCGGCCGTGGTTGTGTTCGAAGTCAGCAGTACAGCTTGGCAGGGAGGGGAACAGCGGAGGTAGCGACGGAGCCGCCGCGCTCGAGTGGCGGACGCGCGTGATGGCAGCTGTGACTGTGGCAGTCTGTTCATCATGTCACACGTGGTTTCAGCGTGTGCTGCAGCAGCCACGGCAGCCTTTTCCATCAGAGGCGGCTGCACACGGGGCAGTGGCAAAGTCCGATGACGCGTCAGGGTGCTGCTGTCCTCGCTGCGGCCTTGACGTTGACGCCGCAGTTGGCGCAGACACGCCAGCGGCCGCTGCTGCAGGGGCGGGACCTCGTTGGGTCTGGGCGCCGGCTGTCCCAGCAGTTGACGTTGAGGCGGTTAATGGGGACCTTGATGGAACACCTGCAAGAGTTCCTCGCTGCGCCGTGGGTCGGTGCCCGCAGCAGCCACCCTGCCCCGCCTCGTCAACAAGGGATGGTAGTACCAACGGCGCGGGTGTCGAGACGTGCGGCACTGACAGTGTTGGCTTCGCAGAGAACGGCGACGGAGGTGAAGAGGTGTCCTTCGCTGCATTGGTGATGCGCATCCGGTCCTCGAGGCTGAGGGCGCAGGAAGACGCGAAGAGGAACGATGCAGTAGCCACCAGTGTCTCAGAGGCACACACGCGACAGGCGCCGTTGAGCAGCGCTTCGGTGGCGCCTCGCCGCTCATTGAGGGAGCCAACGCCAGCCGGAGCGTGTCACGGCGCCGGCGTTTCCCGTGCACGTACCGACACGGGCATGTCATGCAAAGACGTGCTCCTTTCTCCCGCAGCACGACTTCCGGGGCCTCCTTCCTTAGGTGAGCCGGCCTTTGCCACCCGCGTTGACCCGTTCGCTCAGAGCCTTCGCATCGCCCTCAGCCATCTGTACTTTCACGACTTGTGGGCAAGTGCGATGGGTACGAAGTCGTGAGTGGTGACGGGGGGAGGCCGAGGGCTCTGCGCGGGCAGTCTCGGCGTTCGCAGGCGATGCGTCGATGTATGAGAAGGATGGAGAGAAACTTGCAGTCGGCCACAGTGCACCTGGGACCACCGCTTGCACCGTCCCCTACATGCCGCTTCTTCGACACTCTCCCCCTGTGCGACTCTTGTCGACGTCGTCGCGCAGCGTTTTCGATCTCTCTCTCCGTCTCCAAGCTGGACATGATGACAGCGCTCAAGACCCTTTCGAACGACTCGATGTTACATATTTGACACCTTTCCTTCTGCGGTGTCGGGCCTCCTCTTGTGCTCCTCCAGGTCCCGCCGTTGGTGCCCCTCATCCCTGTGGGCATCCATGTCGGAGCCCGTGGGGGAAGTAGCAGCGGCCAACGCGGCTGCAGGGCCAAGAAGGGTGCAGAGATGGCGATAACAGAAAGGTGGACGGCAAGTTCGAGCGCAAGCTTCCGAATCTGCCTGCTGCACAGAACAAGCGCATGCGAGCATGCCGGCCACGCCCTTCCGCGTGCAGTAGAGCAGAATTTGCCTACGAAAAATGTCGAATGCAAGGTGAATGGCCAGCGGTCGTCTGATCATTGGCCGCTTGCAACGTGGTGCGTGTGGACGTGTGCGCAGGTTCCCAAGAGGATACGAGGTGCGGAATAGAGAGGCGGTGGGTCGTGCAACAGCGCGCTCCTCTCCCATTTTCTGTATCCAGTCAACCCTGCTTCGCACTAGTTTGGCTTCGTGCAGGACACAGGGTTGGGTGGCATGGGCGTCGGGCTGTAGAGATCTCTCCGCCACGATATTTATTACCTACATAGGCGCGTACGCCCGCTGGCACACGTTGTTCACCGATCCAGCTCTTCATTTTCTTTTTCCTACTTGCCCCCTCGACCCCCGAAATTGTCCTGCCCTCAACCCCTGCTGCGTTGGATCCCTTCTGCTCCGCACTCCCTCTCGTGGCAAGGCATTGGAACACGTGCACACAGTTCATCAAAAAACGTGCAAAGTATGGTGGACGGTGAAGGTGACCTGGGTGCATCACAGCAGCCTCCACTGCTCTCTCCACAACGCTGCTGTCCTCCTCGGCTGCCTCACCAGGAGCGCGCCCTTTCCCTCGCTTCGACCTCTCACCCTCTGACCCGTTACGCCGAGAGAGAGAGAGAGAGGAGGCACACGCTACGGTGGCAGACGCGTGCTTGCACATGTGGTCCTCTCAACTTTCCTTGTGGATAGTGTGAATGTAATGTCTCTCCCTATGTGTCGTCTACTCTCGGTCCCCTCGTATTGCTCACTCCTAGCATGTGTCGTGTGCTTGTCTATGCCAACACACACACACGGCTACATTCACACACACAAAAAAAACGCGCCCTCACATGAGGCATGGCCACACATCTGCACATAACGCTGCCTGTCCCTCCCTTGTAGGTCTGTATCCTTTCTTCACACACTTCTTTCCGTTCTTCACCTCCTCTCTCTCGCACACACACACACACACACACAGTCGACTCACACACCCATGGTCGGGGGCACCTTCGAGTATGTCCTGCAGCAGGTGCTGTGGCTGATGCGCACCACCGCGCAGCTGATTGCAACGATGGGCATCGGTATTACATGGATGGTCATGACTGCGCGTTGCCTCATCTTTTCGACAATGGACATGGTGTACTTCATGCCCCACGTCGTGTGGTACCTGCTCTCGCCGAACATTATCCACCGTGTGTCGTATCGCTCCTCCAGGACAACGAAACTGCGCAACCTGGAGGCGCTCGTGTCGAAGCAAGTGAAGCAGGAAGCCCTCTCCAGTGGGACGCGCACCGGCGCCTTCCCTTGGAGTCCCATGAACAGCAGCCATGAGGCATCTCTTTCAGCCAAGGGTGTGGGTGGCGTGCACTATGGCGTTGCCTCGTTGCTACGCCAGACCAGGGGCTCGGAAGAGGTAGACAGGGAGACGATGGAGCGCTGGGCGTCCTCGATCAACCCGGCTGACGGCACCTTCGTGGACGGGCTTCCAGTGAACGTTGGTGGTGAGACCAGCTCTCGCGCCGCGTCTCCGTACAGCACAGCTGTGGCCTTCAACAACGCGTTTGACGACACACTCG
Organism: Leishmania tarentolae; assembly: GCA_033953505.1. Taxonomy (NCBI): domain Eukaryota; phylum Euglenozoa; class Kinetoplastea; order Trypanosomatida; family Trypanosomatidae; genus Leishmania; species Leishmania tarentolae. The sequence continues at coordinate 129,709 of CP119839.1, forward strand.
AAGCCCTGCAGCGGATGTGCCGGCATCGCTCCCAGCAACAGCAACAGCAACAGCAGCAGGCGATGCTTTTCTCGAAGACGTCACACGGGGAGCCGTCACAGAAGAAGTCATCGACGCCACTGATACCTGCCGCTTCCAACGAAAGCTTCACCGACTCGGACGGTGACGATGACGTGGAGGACCGCATGAACTTGCACAACCGCGCCACGCTCGACATCTATCTTCCTGTACCCCTTGACTCCCTTTTCCGTTTTATGGATCAGGAACGCAAATCCGACGAGACGGCTCACGTGCAGGCCAACGGCACGCACCCGTCGCACAGGCGCCGTGGGAGGCTGACGCGCAAGAAATTCCCCATCTTGATCTCCGTCACCGGCGGTGCCTGGATTGTTGGCTGCTACTTGTGGAACTTCCTTTTGGCACGTCTCTTCGCCGCGCGCGGCTACGTCGTCTTTTGCCCTGACTACCGCAACTTCCCACAGACAACGATGGAGGGCATGACGCTGGACATCTCCGACTCCATCGCGTGGGTGCTGAACAACGCGGAGCGCTACAACGGTGACCTGAACAATGTGACGCTGATTGGGCAGTCCGCCGGCGCGCACTTGACGATGATGTCGCTGCTGTCGCAAGCGCAGCTCTCCGCGTACCGGCACAACGCTGAGAAAGGCATCCACGAGGGTGTTCCACCCCCGTCGGACGTCGCCTACAACGTCCCCCGCTACAACCCGCGTGAGTCGATCCATCGCTACGTCGGCCTAAGTGGCATCTTCAACATCGAGCGTCTCGTGGACCACTTCCACAAGCGTGGCCTCTACCGTGATGTGCTGTACCAGATCGCCGGTGGCCGTGACCAACTGGCGCGCTACACCATCCACGCCTACTTTGACGACCGCCGCGGCGGCGACACGGGCGAGGTGCTGCCGGACAACATCTTTGACTTCTTTCCACAGCGCATGTTTTTTGTACACGGCGACGCGGACAAGAGCGCGCCCGTCACGGAGAGTGCGAACATTGTATACATGATGCGCAATGCACAACGAGACGCAATCGTCAAGGTGATTCAGGAGAACCCAGAGGCGGCCAAGACGCTGCCGAAGCCGGTGACCATGGAGTACATCCTCGTCCCTGGTGCCACGCACACGGACTCCATCATCGAGGAGCCTCTCTGTGGCAGCAGCCACATCGTAGAATTCTTGTGTTACTATGATATCGACGACGACGAACGTCGACACGCGCAGTTGACTGGACGAGCATCGGTGGGGGCAAGTGGCAAAGACACGAGTGCTGTCGTGGTAGACGCGGTACACTCCAGAACGTCGAGCTTGGCTGTGGGTAGCGCAACTGGTGGCGTCACAGACAGCTGTGCCTCTGGTCCGAAGCTAATGGATCTCGATGCCATCTCAAAAGGTCTGACCCCCGTGTTGGAGGGCATCTCTCAGGATGTGCACTGCACGTTCCCTGTGCTTCCTGCCACGCGGCCGGACGGCATCTTGCTCTCTCCCTGCCCACCCCACTCGCGCAGAAAGTTGATGCGGCTGGCCAGCGCCATCTGCCCTTTCTGAAACGCCAATCTGCTCCAGCTACTGCGGACGTCTGTCTGCCTGTCTCTGCGCGTGCGTGTGCGTGTGCGTGTCTCCTCCTCTTCCCCCTTCTCTCCCCTTCAGCAGCCGGCTAGCTTGACGCCTCTGTCTCGATCTCTTCGCCGGCTTCTCCATCTTGTTTACACCACATTCTGTTGCTGTTCGTGAGGATGATCTCGAGTAAGACATGTAAAGCGCCTGCCCACCCCTATGCTTGTGCGTGCGCGCTTGTGTGTGTGTGTGTAGGAAGGTGGGAAAGCGATAGGGCGATGTGCGCGCGCGCTCGGGTGCACCTGTCAGGTGCCTTGGTCCAGAAGTTTGCGTGCTTGTGCCTACGCCGCAGCTCTCCCACTGTATGCGCGTGGGGGGAGAGGGGCTGGCATAAGTGGCCCGCGTTTTTTCGGCGGTGTAGCGAAACTGTGCACTCCTCCCCCCCCCCCTCTCTCTTTCTGTGCCCGTTCAGGGGACTGCCTCGGTGCAAAGTGATACTCGGTTTCTGCACGTGTCTGCGTTGGTGTACTCACTCACTTACGAACGATGAGCAATGCTTGCCTTAATTTTCTGATGTGACCCCTCTCTCTCTCTCTCTTCCTTCTTGAGCGAGAAGACAAGCAGTGAAGCCACAATGCGACTCAGCTGCGCGATTTCAGTGCGCATGCTTTCCCATTCGCTTTTCCTCTTGCGTTTTTCGTGCTCTAGGGTGCATCCTGCACATCACCTGAAGTATGACCGCGACGGTATCGCTCGTCTGTCGCTACGCTGCGCATCGCTTTTCTCTTGCGCTCTTCTTTCCTCTCTCCATTGCGACCACCCTCCCTCGTCCCCGCTGCACCATCCTCATCGTTTAATCGACGTCCGCCGCTTCCGGTGCATTCACACACACACACACACACTCACACACGCAATACTTTGAAAGAGATTGCGAAACCGGAAGGTCGTCTCTACATCTGTTCATCCCTCATATTTGGTATCTCTCCTTGCATTGCCCAGCCTCCCTCCTCTCCCCCATCCCTACTTAGACACCACACGCCACGTGGTCGAACGCCCTTTTCCATTATTTGACGTGACCGCATCAGCATAAGCGCGCACAATCGTCAGTGTTTGTCAGTGTTGCCTCTCCCTTCCCTTCTTCGAAGCCGCTGTTTTTTTTTTTGTTTGTTTCTCTAACTCTCTGTCATCGCAGTCGTTCTCCCTTCTGCATCGCTCACAGGGATCACCGTCATTGTCGTGGCTGCTGGGGTGCGTGTATGTGCGTGCTGCCGCCTTTCGTCTTTCCCACTTCCTCATCACTTAGTCAAGGACTCACGTGTATCGTGGACGCGAAAGGCGCATAACGGAGCGTACACGTGGTGTGGGCATCGCGATCGTATCAGGCTCGCCCCCCTGCCCCGAGGTATCACATCTTCGACTTCTGCGTGTGCGTTCCTCATCGACGCACGCACACGCACACACACGCACGCACGCATATATATATATATATATATATATATATATATGTATAGAAACAGAGACGCCGCCGCTCATACGCGGAGATAAACCCACGCTTCCACAGCCGACAGCCTTTTAACACGCCCGCCTACCGCTGTTTCCCTCCCCCCCCCTCGTGTGTGTGTGTGTGTGTGTGTGGGTGGGTTGGTGAGTGGGTGCGTGCGGGGCTGCTGCGCGTTGGTGTTGCGGACGTATGCCGTGCCGGAGCCGGTGGAGTGCCCTTAAGACAAAGGAAGCGGTGCAAGCGCGAAAAACTGCGGTGGTGGTCGTGGTGGCAGCGAACAAGTTGCTCCTAAGTGGCGTGGTCAACGCCTCATTACTCTCCTCTCCCGCTGTCTGTCTTCCTTCCCCTCTCCCTGATTCTTTGCTATCTTTCTCTTGGAGTGGCGACCACACTGGCACCCTCCTCCTCCTCCTCCAGCAACGCCTCTTCTCCTTCCCTCCCCCCTCACCACTTGGCGTGTGTGTGCCGCCTGGTATCCCTCCGTTCTTGCGGGACGCGGTCTGTATAGCCTGGGTGCCGCTGTGTACTCTTTCCTTCTCCCTTCTCCACGCTCGGATACACTCGTGAAAGGGGTGCGGAGGTGTTCAGCGTAGTGGACACATCTGTGTGTGTGTGTGTGTGTGTGTGTGTGTGTCATGGCTGCAGGGGCGCCTCACACCTTTCTTGCTCTCCATTCTGGCGACTCCACGGCTTGTGCTTCGGCCTCCTGGCTCCTGCCCTGGCTGTTGCCCTCTACGTGTATCCCAGTGTCTGCCAGTGAGATTGGATATGCCCTCCCGCTTACCTGCCTCCTCTCTTCATTCTGCTTTCCATTGCTATATACACGCACACCGTCTCACTATCTCCTGAGCACCCGGAGTCGCGTGGGCGTTGCGTGCGCGTGTGTGGCATCTCGGTGACGTCCGGGTGCTGGACAAGAGGGGGCGGCTAGCACCACTTGCTCGTCTTACCAGACACGGTCGCGGAGAGGCAGTATCTTCTTCTGATCTGCACGTTTTCCGACTAACAAGGCCAGCGCACAGGGACCACAATACGGAGCGAGGCCGTACTGTTTTCCTCTGTTGGATCCACCTGCGCAGCGGCGCTGGTGCCGTTGTTTTGTTGTACAGTGCGCAAAATTATGGAGAACGGAGAGGGTAGTAACACACGCTAACACGCACATGCGGGAGAGGGAGAGAAAGAAGCGTTATCGTCTTCGTCTCCAACTTGGCGCCACTTTACCGCTTGTCGTCGTTGTTGTGTACCTTGTCGAGAGAGTAGCAGCGGAAGGCGCGTGCGCTTCGGTGTCACGGTGTAGTTCTTTTCCGACGCACGCAGGTACGCGCCTCTCCGCGAGCATCAGAGGTTCGAGAAATTCTGACACAGCGGAAGCATCGTTTCCCTGTCGCTCTTGTTGCCTCGTCTCACCTCTCTCGCCGCCCTTCACGCCTCTCTGCCGCCTTGCCTTTCTCGTGTGTGCGTGTGCATCCTTCTGCAACGTCACTGCAACCGAGGTAGAGTAGGAGTGAGGAGGAGATAAGAGAAACACGCAGGGAGGGTGATCTTGCTAGTGCGGGGTGGTCGCACACATATCTAAGCACACACCCGCACAGAGACGCCCACAGACACTCAGTCTGCCTCTTATAGCTCCTCTCGTGGAACTTGTTCATCTTTGCTCTTCCTTTGTCGGCCACCCTCAGCAGCAGCAGCGACTCGGTACTTCTGCCCTTTGAGTGTGTGTAGAGACCGGCACAACCTCGGCGTGTTCCGTGTGCGCGGCGTGACTGCTTCGACGCTGTCTGCGATTGCGTCGTGTCGTTTTTCTTGTTGCTCTGTTCCGCTGCCTCCCTTTCCTCCTCGCCGACCTGTTCGCTTTCCCTTGCAGATGTTACCGTGTTCTATTCGGCAGATTGTGTGGATGCTCACCAGCGCCCTGCAGCTGATCTACGCGCTCAGCACAGGGGTGGTGTGGATGATGCAGATGCTGCGGTTTTTCATCTACGTTGCGTGCGTTGGGGGGTGCTTTGTGCCGCATTGGTGGTGGTACTTGACCTCGCCCAACATCATTCGCCGCGTGTCGTACCGCTCTTCCGAAAAGACGAAGGTGCGCAACATCTTGCGCGTGCTGGGGGCAGAGGGTGTAGACCTGCGTGAGTTACTGCGCAAGGATTCCAGCGCGCAAGCAGCGCGGTCAGCACCGTCCCCAGCCGCGGCCACTGTGGCTTCAGGCGGGCATCACGATAGAGAACTCAGAAACGGTAATGGTCACCTGCCCCACACGGTGGACGGTGAAGTCGATGATCGGTCCCTCTTCCAGCTGCATCCGTCATCTCCCTTTGGCAGTCTGCCACGCGGGGAAGCCTCTGGCAGCGGGTGTGTCCAACGCACGCCACATGGCCTTAGCAGTGAACCGTTCGGTCGTGACTCCGACAGCTACGATGAGACTAGTTTCGTATTGCCGTCTTCGCAGCGCCGCCGCCGTCCACCACCATCGCACTCAGCCCTGGCCAGAGCATGCCTCGGCGGCACCAAAGCCTCTAGGAGCAGTCCACGCAGCACCACGACGCTTGAAAGGCTCATGGAGGCTGTAACGTGCAATGTAAACCCGGCTGACGGCTCCGCCATGCGCAGCTTGCCATTGCGACGCCGCCAGCAATCTCAACTTCAGCGGCCCGTCATTGCAGACGCCGCTGCGTGCCGGTCGTGCAGGCCAGAAGACATCAAGCAGCGGCAGGGTGTCGACAAAAGCCCTTTCGTGACTACCACGGAGCGCGCCGAGGCACACGGCGGCTCGTCATCGAGCGGCGGAGCCGATAGCCACTCTCAAACGATTCGGTGTAATGCCTCCGGGGATGCGGCTGCAGTCCTCCGCGCAGCGCCGGAGGGCACCACAGCAGGGCCGATGAGCAGGGGGAGACTTGGTGACAGCCGGCAGCACGTGCAGGGGTACGAAGGTCGTCCTGTGTACTACGAGACACTACCCCCGGGGAACGCCTCGACTGATCCAATGCTGCGAGACGTGCTTGCCGCCTTTCACAACGCGGAAGGATCAGGCGTGACGAGGGAGCTCTCCCATCCAGGCCACAGGTCAGGCCCGCATATGCGACGCGATGGCGGCGTGACAGAGAGGAGGGGCCCACGTCGGCGAAGTCGAGCACCGCTGCCACGGCGTCATGGCAGAGCGGCGAGCGAGACGCTGTCGCCACTGCAAGCCAAGCCGCACACCCGCACTTTCTCTGAAGAGCGCTTATTTGCAGAACTGGATGAGGAGGACGAGGAGGACCGCATGAACTTGCACAACCGCGCCACCGTCGACATCATCCTCCCGGTGCCTCTGGACGACATCACGAAGACGTTCGAGTATACCCAGAAAAATAAGCGACTGCGCCGCAAGCGCTTCCCTGTTGTAATCGACGTCTCGGGGGTGGTGTGGATCATCGGCAGCCACCTCTGGAGCACCATGATTGCGCGGGTGCTAGCACAGCGCGGCTACGTCGTCTTTTGCCCTGACTACCGCAACTTCCCACAGACAACGATGGAGGGCATGACGCTGGACATCTCCGACTCCATCGCGTGGGTGCTGAACAACGCGGAGCGCTACAACGGTGATCTGAACAATGTGACGCTGATTGGGCAGTCCGCCGGCGCGCACTTGACGATGATGTCGCTGCTTTCGCAAGCGCAGCTCTCCGCGTACCGGCACAACGCTGAGAAAGGCATCCACGAGGGTGTTCCACCCCCGTCGGACGTCGCCTACAACGTCCCCCGCTACAACCCGCGTGAGTCGATCCATCGCTACGTCGGCCTAAGTGGCATGTACAACATCGAAGGTCTCGTGGACCACTTCAACAGGCGTGGCCTCACCACCCCTGTGCTGTACCAGATCGCCGGTGGCCGTGACCAACTGGCGCGCTACACCATCCACGCCTACTTTGACGACCGCCGCGGCGGCGACACGGGCGAGGTGCTGCCGGACAACATCTTTGACTTCTTTCCACAGCGCATGTTTTTTGTACACGGCGACGCGGACAAGAGCGCGCCCGTCACGGAGAGTGCAACTCTTGTCGGTGTCATGCGGGCGGCACAGGAACGCGACACGCTGCGCCGCAGTGCCTACAGCGAGGAGGTACGGCGCCATGCGCAACGTAGTCGTCGCTTGCTGCCGGCTGTCGCGGCCGCCGCTGCGGGAGAAGTGAAGAGCAGCGCCACGGCCACAGCGACCACTGGCTTCGAAGCTGCATCCGCAGCAGTGCCATCTCGGCGTGCGACGGTGGCGGTTTTCGATACGATGGATTCAGCAGAAGGCGCGACAGCTGTGGAGGAGGAGGGGTTCGGCGCAGTCGTGAGGTTGGCTGACAGCGGGGCGATCACCTATGCCCACAGTCAGCACCCTGTAAATAAGGACGCCGCACCGTGCGCGAAGGCGCCGTCGTCGCGGTCGCACTCCTACGGGACAGGAGCCCCTCATGCTTCGACTTTGTCGCGGACGACCATCAGCCCCATTATGCCTCCCTCACGCGAGGACCGCCCTCGGTCGCCCGTGGAGATCGGGTTTCTCGTCGTCTCTGGCGGTCGCCACTCTGACGCATTCGTGGACGAGTGCATCGCGGCTGGTCGAAGCTGCTGCGTTGACTTTCTGTGCGACTACGAGGCGACGGCTGATACCCAAAACAACGCCTCGCAGTGGGGCGTGCACGGGCACCATGTCGAGGGCGCCAGTGGCAGCTCCCTCAGCGATTCTCTGTGGACTTCATCCTCGCCGGCAGCGAATAAGGCGCCACTTTTATCAGCACAGATGCCAGCCATGAGTGCGATACCGGACGCGGTGCTTCCGCTTGCCGTGCCGTACGAAGATCGATCGCTGCTACTGCGACTCTGCACAATGATCTCTCCGTTCTAAAGGTGACAGGAGCGCGCGCGCCCCACCCCTTCGAACTACCCCCTCCCTCCTTCGTTCCTCTCGCCCCGTGTCTGGTGTCGCTGAGATTTGACCTCTCATGGCGCCCAGGTGGCACAGGTGCGTACACGCGAGGGGTCAATCTTCTGTGCGTGTGTGGGTGACAGTGGGTGCGTGTCATCGAAGAAGGAGCGAGCCAATGCGGCACACGTGTGGAAGACGGCGCGATGGCGTCCCCTCGGCGCATCGAGTGCGCGGTGCCATCGAAGGAAACGATGCAAATAGGGAAGAGCTTTGCGGGCAATCACAGCAGCTTCGGCAACGGCACAGCATGGGGCATCAAAAAATGGTGGCGTGCGAGTGAGAGCGAAGATCCTTTATCGGCAACGGCGATAGGGCTGAGAAAGAGGAGGTTGTGGCACCGTCCCACTGTGATTCGGGTGGTGGTGGTGGCCGGTCGGGGGGAGGAGGAGGAAGGCTTGTACTCTAGCCACGCACGCATCCTCACACGCGCACATCACTTTCCATGCTCCAAGGATGCGCGGTTCAGGTGCCCGTATAAGTGGTATTGCTGCATCTGTGCGGCTCGCCACCCGGTAGCACTGCCGCGCCTCCGCCGATTCGGCCAGGACTCCTGGCCTTCAGTCAGCAATGTCACAAATGCCTTCTGAGACACACGTACAGGCCCGCGTCTAAATATCGACGCGTGCACGCGCGCGCTATGAGCGTCCGGGGGGTGAGGGTGGGGGGCCCCCTCGGGGCTGTAGCGATGAAGGCGCACCTCACAGACCACCCCAACAACACAGGGTAGCATGACTTGTGCTTGATCCGCCGTTATCGACGACTTCTATACTTCTCTCTCCTCCCCATCCCTCCCTTCAAAGCCACAGCAGAGTTTCGACGTTACTTTTCCTTGTTGCCGCCGCTGTGCACATTCGCCTCTCACACATTGCTGTGGAACGCCCCTGATTCAGAGTGAAGTCAAAGGAGCTGCGGCGGCGACACTGGCGCAGGATTGCCGTGTACGAAGCTTTCCCCAAACAGACAAGACGCCACCATTGAGGTCGCCGAATCCACAGCAGCGGCACCACCGGGCAGCTCCAAGCGACACCGTGCAGACCCCTCACCACTTTGGTAGGCGTGTTGACTGCATCAGGGGCACGAGCTCTGTGGACCCCAACGAGGAACGTGCAGGGAGATTGTGCGATACAGATACAACCATGCCAGCCAAGTTGCACACACGTCACAGACAGCAGTGACATCCTCGACGTCAGTAGCTAATGTGACTCAAGACATCACAGAGCGTGAAACTCCGGTGAGGCCCTCCAGGTGCTCTTCGAGCGTTCGAGCCCGCCCGCCTCGGTCGTTGTAGCGGTGCTCCACCTCACACTTGCTTCACAGCACGCACACCACTGCGGCAGCGACTCCGGCAACTCGCCATCGCACTTCCGCTGGCGAGCTCGATGACATCGACTTCCTTTTCGGTCAGGAGTTGCGCTTGGCGAGGTGGTGCCGGCTAGCATCGACGCCGGACGCCACATACATCAAGTCGAAGGCGTGGCTTCTCCGGTGCGACCAAGTAAAGGATGCGTTGCGCCACGAGCAGGATGATCCAAAACTGAGGGATTCCGCCTTTGGGCCACAGCTTGGGCCTGCAGCGATGGAGGGGTCCCCATGACGCAGAAGTTGTACCGAACGCTAGGAGTAGCCACCGCTCTGCTGTGGGGGCGGCAGCTGTCACCGTGACGGAGGACCCTGGCTTCTTGCAGCACCCCTCACGACCGGAGATGGTGCCTCTTAACGACGGCAGCGCACCTCCAGTGGACAAGTCGCCCCACAGTGTCGCACGAATTTCAACTTGGACTCCGAGTGGCCGGGTAGGGTGCGTCGCTGCGAAAGCCTTACCTGCCTATGTCCAGTTGTGATGCCTGCCGCCACCCTCCTACCTCGCTGCTGAGGGACGGACGAGAACTGGTGCTGACTTGGGCGTGAGCGGTGCATCGTGCTGTGCAAAAGCAGCGGGCCTTCTTGTCGGCGTCTCACTCGAATGCTGGGGGTCGTCGCGGCATCTGCGGGTGGTCATCGCTGCTCACGACGACGGATGTGGCAAACCGAGGTCGCAGATCGCATCAGCGAGGAAGAATGTCGCGCTCATTCTGTGCGGCTACCCTGGTGCTGCTGACGGTGGCAGAAGGAGTGAAGCTTTCCTTTCCAAAGGAGCGTATCGTGAACGTGGCGTCCTGCATCCGCCTTTACCCGGTGCAACCCCTCCTGCAACGCGGACGCCGAGCCGCACCGCCTGCCGCCTCTCGTGCTGTCCGGGGGCAACGGACTCCATCGTGAGCACAGGCGGAAATGAACAGCAGATGCTGCAGCGTGTAGCTTCAGCGTGAGCACAGGCGGCCACTCAGTTGGCTTCTACTTTGCTGGGTCTCTTATCCATGCGCTAAACCGCCACCGTCAGTCCTTGAAGGCGTTTCACGAGCCGGCGATTGTAGTAGGGGAGGTGGGATGCAGCCGCTGCGGGGGCGGCACCGTCGCTGTGACACAGAATGAAAAGGTCGCCAAGTGGTCTGTGGGTGCCTCCGATGCAGGGTACAACCTAGCGCTGCTGTGCCTAGAAGCGCCCCGAAGGACGGCGGCGGCAGCGGACTTGAGCGCGGCGGGCGCCCTGCGTGCCGCCAGGACGGTGTTCAGCAAAAAGCAAACGTTTTAAGGATCGCTAAAATCGCGTGCCTGTGTGCCCTGCACACGTGTGCTCCTGTACTCCTTCAACGCAGACACGTCCACCTGCGCCCTGCGTACGGCCTACATCCGCGTCTCTGCAGCTATATGCTTTACGCTGCTGGTGAGCGAAAGCATTGTGCTGTGCCTCCGTCGTAGGAAGGAGCTGGCCAAAGGAGAGCGCATGCGGCTGTTGCTGCAGCGCAGCGGCGCAGCGTAAAGGCTCACGGAAGGTCCTGAGGAGCTGCATGCGCCATTGCTTTCCTGGTTTAGTTTTTTTTTTCAGTTTTTTGTCGCCGGTGCCTGCGCGTGAAGTCGCTCACACCTCACTCGAACGGTAAAATCCCTCTGTGTGTGCGTGTGTGTACTGGAGCCGCTCCCTGTCGCTGCTGGGTGGGCGTGGTGAGCACGCACACGCAGTCGGACAAAGCACGCCGTGAGAGAGAGAGAACTGAAAGCAGGCTCGGTGAGTCATCACAGGAACTTCACACACACGATAGTGAGCTCAGCTCTCACCTCCTCCCTCCCTTGCTGCCCCCCCCCCCTCCCGTACAGGCGGACACCCATAGGAGGCCGGTAGTGGTCAAGGGGTGAAGTACGTCAGACACCGTAGTCGCCGAAAGAGGCTCGTGTCGACCACGCACAGACCAGGCGGAGAACTTGACCGTATCTACAGGAACACCTGCATCCTCTTTCTCTGTGTGCATGTCTGTTGCGCGCATGCTCTTCACGTTCTCATGCCCCGAGCAACCGTTTCCACCGCAACTCTCTGCTAACTTTTAATGTGCAGCTCCGACTTTGGCGTACTCTTGCGCTTCTTCTTCCGACTGCGCATCTCGCCTTCTCTACACTTCAGAGGCCTTCATGGCTGCGAATTCTTCCGCTGTCACCACGGCTGAGCCAGGAGACCGCTACCTCACACGTGAACCCTGTTGCCTTCAGTGCTGTCACCGCGACAGTAGTGCGTTAGTGGGACCGCTAGCCGGATCACTCGAGCAGGGCGCTGCCACTTGCGGAGATGCAGAGCTTACCTTTCCATCAGCTGCTGCAACGGGCAGCAGTGTTGTATGGATTGCGCTGAGGCCCTACAGCTACCTCTTCCGCGCACCGGTGAAGGGCCGATGGCTCGGTCGAGGCCTTCTCGAGCTCTTCTTGCAGGAGTTTGCGTTCGTACCATTCGATACCACTGCCATCGCCTCGCCAACGACGCGGCCGTTGGCGCAGGAAATCGCATCTGCCGATGCAACTTCCGGCGCTATTCGTTCTGCAGTGGTGCCGCTTCTCCTGCAGCGGCGAATGGCGTCGATGTTACCGTCAAGCACCGCATTCTTGTTGCCCTCGACGTGTATCAGCGGCGGCGCCACACTGGACCGTCGCTTCACCCTCCCCGCGTACATCGAGGAGCTTTGCGAAGGTGTGCTTTGGCTTCGCGATCGAGAGGCGGAGTGCCGGACGGCGGGGCATCTCTACCGAAAGGCACTCATCGACGCTGTGGCACACATGCAACTCAGCTACCCCAGCGCTGGCTGCACGGGTGGCGGTGCGTGTAAAGCAGGCATCAGTGGGGAGCTTGAAACGCAACCACATTCGCAGCAGCAGCAGATGGGTACTTCTGCTCAAGCGATCTCACCGGTAGCAGCGCTTTGCGAGATACCGAGCAGCGAGAAGAACGCGGCGGCGAGTGAGTGGGCCGCGTGGTGCCGTACAGTTTTGTGGCTGGCGGACTTGTCTTCTGAGGCGGAGGTCGATGCAGTGCTGCAGCACGTGCTGCTAGCCGCTTCTAGGTCGCCCTCCGGAGACAGCAGCGTTGCGCAGATAACAGATGGAGCACACACGGCGAGCGCCGCTGCAGCCCGTATGCCTCTGCCACTTCTTTCGCTTCAGCAAAGGGATATTGTGTGCCACCGTGTGTGGCGCCGTGAAGGTCGCATGTTCGGGCATTCGCCGCTGGAGATCATCCGCTTCGACGTCGCCGCCGCCTGCCTCGACATGTCTTCGGCGCAGTCGAAGGCGCTTGCGATGGTCGTGGTAAATAAGCCGCCAGGGCTGCCGGTTCACCCCTCCGGGTGTTACCGAAAGAATTCGGTGACAAGCATCCTGGAAGACGTGCTGGGAGGGGGAGGCGACGGTGATGCGCGCCGCTTTTACCGCATCGAGGAACACTATGCCACTGCGGCGACGGAAGGCACGCTGTCGCGTCGGCCGTACGCCTCGATTGTACACAAGGAGGGGGGCTTTGAGCTCATTCGAGTGTGGCTGCGGCGCACTCCGTGCCCAATGGACGCCAGCGCGGTCGTCACTGACGACCCTTCGTCGGGTTTCGCCTCAGCAGACGAGATGGGAGTGGCTGCGGAGGACTGGGCAGTGCTCAAGACCCTATTCATGCGCAGAAGCGAGGAGACGACGCAGCGAACTGAGCCCAGCGATCTGCAGCGGGGAGGAGGCTTAGGTCGCCACGGCGCCATGGGCCTTGCAGGAGACACGGGACGGGACGTCAGCCACCCGGGCGAAGTCAAGGGTTGCGATGATCGCCAATCATCGGCCAAGGTCTCCAAGGAAACCACCACAACGGTGATGCACGCTTCGATGGGGGACGCTGCAGTTGCTGTTCCGCCCTCGTACAAAGTGAAGGTATTCGTCGTGCATCGGCTCGACGCAGCCACCAGCGGTGTACTGCTGTTGGGGTTGAGCAGCCACACAGCGCGGCGCACGGCAGCGGCCATTGCCAATAAGGCCCTCCAGGAGGGCGGCGGCAATGACGGTGAATGCGCCTTAACGGATGATGTCCTCGGGGGCCGTGACATGCGTGGCGGCGCTGCCTCGGAGACTCCTCTTTCGTCACTGCCAACGTCGTCGTCGCTCAAAGTGTATTGCGCACGAGTCCACGGCCGAGTGGATCTCGAGCGCCTCGCACGGAGGCAGCATCACTGCATCCTTCGCACCCCATCGTCACAACCGCAGCGCACGAGCGATAGGCTTGGGGCACCTGACGCTGCTGTTTCAAGAGCTCACGCGAGCAGCGAGACACATGACGACGCTGCTGCCGAGCTCCTTGTTTGTCGGCCCATCGGCTGCCTGGATCACCACAACAGTCTGTACTGGTCACCCGATGTCGCCGTCACAGACTGGTGGCAGCGGCACGAGGCAGACACCAAACAACAGCAACAACAAGAATACGAGCTGCACAGCAGCCCACCCTCGCGCAGACAAGGCAAAAGATGTCGACCGCCGGAGGCCGTGGCAGCTAAGCACGAGCGCATGCGTCAGCTTACACGAGGTGGCGGGGAGGTTTCGGTAGACACATTGGCTTCCGTGCTGCAGCCTGTGCACGGCGTCGAGGCGGCTCCGCCGGCACGAGAGAGAGCGACAAATTTCTCTGATGGTCACGGGCGTGTGCAGCAGTACTGTAAAACCCTTCGCGCGGCCGAAACAGCGTTACGGGTGATGCACTACGACGTGGCCACCGATCAGACAGTAATGAAGTGCACCCTGGGCACGGGTCGAACGCATCAACTGCGCGTCCACCTAGCCTCTCTCGGGCATCCAATTGTGCACGACAGCAAGTACATTGCCTTGGAGGCCCACATGCGCAACTTGGCCAAAGACAGCAAGTACGGCATGGCAGAGAGCAGCGAGGTGACCCCAACCACCGCCGTCCCCGGAACGCCTCTCGCTTCGGAGGCTTCACTGATTCACTTCTACGAAAGCAATGATACTGCCGGCAGCACCGAGGATTGTGGCAGGACTCCTGCAGGAGGGGCTGGAATGGGGAGGTGGCCATCCGAGGTGTTCGCAGAGAGCAGAAATGTGCGCGGCTGCGTATGCCCGGAGTCTATCGATCTTCACGCTTGGCGCTACACGCTCGTTTACGACGACGGCGAGGCTCTGTCGGTGGAAGCACCGCTTCCGCCGTGGGCCCACTGGAATGTGCGTTGATGATGTGTGGTGGATGCACCTCGTGGCTCGCCAGCAATATCCACGTACGCACGCGCACTGATCACAGCGCCTTCGACCGTTGTCGCTGCGCCTGGCTACTATGCCGGCTAGCGCAAGTGGTCATGGCGTCTGGCAGAAAATGTTTTTCTCCTAGGCGCCTCTGACCCTTATCACCCTATGACACATCCACAGACACACACACGTGACTGGGCAGGGCTACGGCGTGGGAGATGCCAGTCAAGTACGATCTGTGCCGTTCCTCTCATTTTCTCTCTCTCACGTCGTGCAGCATGCCCCGTGTGCGCGTACCACCACATAACCTGAACTGGCCGCATCTTGACGGTAAGCACACATGCACACGTCTACGTGCGTGCGAATGCGTTAATATTGTGGCGCGCGCGCTCCTTCACCCCATGTTCTCACACCTCCACCGTCATCTCTGCCTCTCTCCTCTTGTCGTTGTTTCTCTCTGTTAATGCGCCCTTCTCCGACGCGCCACGGCACGGCTCGGTGGCTACCTGTGCGCCCCGTGCTCACCGCGGCGCACCCTACCCATATCCTCACTGGTGTCTTACTGCCCCCTGTGAAAGCATACGTACTCACGCTCCTTTGTGTGTGTGTCTGTGATCTCGCCATGTCGACCGCGCAACTCGCATGCACGTACGCTGCGCTCATTCTGAGCGCGTCTGGCAAGACTGATGCTGAGTCTATCTGCGCCGTGACGAAGGCCGCCGGCGTTGAGGTGAGCCACGGCATGGCCGCCGCCTTTGCCCATGCCCTCGCCTCCGTCAATGTGAACGAGGTTCTCAGCAGCATCAGCTTTGGCGGTGCGGCCGCTTCTGGCGCTGCTGCCCCCGCTGCCGCTGCTGCGGGCGGTGCGGCCCCGGCTGCTGCGGCCGCGAAGGAGGAGCCCGAGGAGGAGGCAGATGACGACATGGGCTTTGGTTTATTCGACTAAGCTCTTCGGATCGCATCCAGCGCGTGTGCACGTGCACGCGCATGTGTGTGCGTGTGTGTGCACGTGCACGCGCATGTGTGTGCGTGTGTGTGCGTGTGTGCGTTTATTTCCCGTATAGTTTGCGTGTTCAGCGCTTCTTTGTGTTTTCCATTGATGGTCCAGTTCAAACGAAGTCGAAACAAGGCGAGAGGACGTCACGCAGACAGGGGGAGAGGAGTGGCAGAGGGGCGGTGGCGGCGGCACGGGTGCAGTTTCAGCTCACGTCATGCCATTACAGCGTTTATCTCGCGCTCTCGCACCTCTTAGGAATCGCCTTATTCCACTCACCGCCTTCTGCTATCTCCTCCTCGGATGCCAGTGCTGCTCCCGACGTTCATGTGTAGGTTTGTGCGGGAGTGCCACACACGTCTGAGGTCTTTCCTGCGGCACGGGAGGCTCGGCACGGGCCGACTTTGGTGGCACGAGGCGGTGCATCCGTTGCTCGGCCGCAAACGGCCTGGAGAGACGATGGGAGCAACAGCCTGTGGACGGGGGCGGTGCTCTCGGCCGTGCGCTTGGCTTCCCCCTCTCCCAGTGGACACCGTCAGCACACACACCGCAAATCATCGCACCATTGAAAAAGAAAAAAAAAACATCTCAACTCCATCGCTCTCCGTCTCCCCTGCTGCCCACACACTCCTGCACGGCGCACCATTGCAACGCCGCGCCTTCATACCCCCTCCCCCAACGGTGTGGTCCTGTGCGCCCCGTGCTCACCGCGGCGCACCCTACCCATATCCTCACTGGTGTCTTACTGCCCCCTGTGAAAGCATACGTACTCACGCTCCTTTGTGTGTGTGTCTGTGATCTCGCCATGTCGACCGCGCAACTCGCATGCACGTACGCTGCGCTCATTCTGAGCGCGTCTGGCAAGACTGATGCTGAGTCCATCTGTGCCGTGACGAAGGCCGCCGGCGTTGAGGTGAGCCACGGCATGGCCGCCGCCTTTGCCCATGCCCTCGCCTCCGTCAATGTGAACGAGGTTCTCAGCAGCATCAGCTTTGGCGGTGCGGCCGCTTCTGGCGCTGCTGCCCCCGCTGCCGCTGCTGCGGGCGGTGCGGCCCCGGCTGCTGCGGCCGCGAAGGAGGAGCCCGAGGAGGAGGCAGATGACGACATGGGCTTTGGTTTATTCGACTAAGCTCTTCGGATCGCATCCAGCGCGTGTGCACGTGCACGCGCATGTATGTGCGTGTGTGCGTGGGCTGTCGTTGCAGCCACTCGTTTGCTGTGTGCATCTCCCCTCTTCCCTCCGCCGCGTGTCCTGTTCATTTGCGCACGGGTCGCCAACGGAGTCGTTTGTGCGCTGTTGTGTCACTTTCCTTTCTTGTTTTTGCGTCCACATTTCATTTGAGCTGCACAGGCCACCCCAGTGAACATGTCCGGTCCGATGCGCACTGCCGTACGCGCGTGTGTGCCTGTGGCGTCGAGCCCCCCCCCCCCTCCGACAGCAGAAAGGAGAGGGCGCGAAGGGCTGCAGCCGCCGCAGCAGTCCGCCCCATAGCTCCGCAGGCACTGCTCTCTCTCTCTGTTCCCCTGGCGAGATCATGGTCAGTCAGGCGCGTACATACGTGCACTCCTCTGCCGCTCCTTGGGTTGGTACTGGTGGTGCAGTCGCAAGGGCTTCGTGTAGGGGCTCACCAGTGCCCGCGCCCCTTGGCATTGCTCTGGGCCAGTGTTCACCACTCGTCCACGCACGCACGCAACCTCCTCTTGTTCTCTCCCCCTCCCCCTCTTCTGCCTATTCTCTTTTCGTGGACACGCCAAGTGCGCAGAACTACCAGCACACGTACACATTGGCACCATCTCACCGCACCCCCCCCCCCACTCACTCACGCGAGCGAGGAGAGCAAAAGTTTCGTACAAAGGGCTGCACCACACATACACGCCAGCGCTGACGCTGTTCTTGGCGCGGCATTCTCGTTTTGGCCATGGAGGCAGGGGCGGACACCGCCGCGACGTCGGCGGCATTGACAGGGCAGCCGGCGTTGTCCGATTCGAGTAGGAATGCCCGCCGTATTCTCGTTTTGTACGTGGGGGGGACGATTGGCATGAAGAAGAACGCCGAAGGGGCGCTGGAGCCCGTCCCTGGATACCTCACTGAGCAGATGCGCGGGATGCGCGAGCTGCAGGAGAGCTCTGAAATCGCGCCATTCGACATCATCGAGTACGACGAGCTTCTCGACAGCAGTGACATGAACGCAGCTGACTACTGCCGCATCGCCGAAGATCTTCGGGTGCACTACGACAAGTACGATGGCTTTCTCATCGCACACGGCACCGACACAATGCACTACACGGCGAGTGCCCTCTCTTTCCTGCTATGCAACCTGAACAAGCCGGTGATCTTGACAGGGGCAATGGTAGCACTGGCGGAGCCGTACAACGATGCACGCCGCAACGTGGTGATCGGCATGATGCTTGCATCCAACCCCAAAATTTGTGAGGTGTGTATCTTCTTCAACGACAGTCTGCTTCGGGGCAACCGGTGCAACAAAGTGTATCACACGTACGGCGCCTTCCGCTCCTTCAACTACCCGCCGCTTGGCGTTGTGGGGGCCACCGATTTCATGATCAGTGAGGAGTATCTGCTTCCGCAGCCGATGGGAGCCTTGAAGATTATGTCGAACATGCGTGGGCGCGTGGGCCGCTACCCCATCGACCCCGAGGCGGATGTGGACACCCTCGTCGAAGTGCTGGAGCAGAAGCCGGCGAGGTCGTCCCCCGGCACGGCGGCACTTTCGATGGACGCCAGCGGTGACACGCAGAAGCCCCTGCTGGATGCGGTGCTGCTGTGTCTCAGCGGTGTCGGGAGTGTGCAGGGTGCCGTGGCGCAGCAGCTGCGGCGTATTGTCGCGGTGGCGCGCAAGCACAACATCGTGGTCTGCGCTGTGATTCGTGACATCGGCGGCACGCTCAACCCGATCGAGCTCGAGCGCCTGCACGCCATCTCACCGGAGATTGTATACCTCAACGACATGTGCGCCTCCACTGCGGAGGTGAAACTCATGTACTTGTTCGGCAAAGGGCTGACCACTGCAAAGGTAGTTGCCGCCATGACGCAGAATCTTCGAGGCGAGATCACTCCGCTATTTCAAACTCATGCGAAGCTATGACAACTGGCTGAGCAAGAGGGAGGGGATGTCGGAGAAGGGGAGCCACGAGACTGAGGGTGGACCCTACAGCCATGTCTGCGCCCCCCCCCCCTCTCCCGCTGAGCTGCAGCTGTGTATCCAAAGATGGGAAAGCGAAGGAGTTGTAAGCATATACGTGTTTACTGATCGTAGGGTATGGGCGATGCGAAGGTGGTATTTTGGATTTGCACATGTGGCTTGCAATGCCGATGGGTGGACTTTCACTGATGCACACACACACACACACACACACACACCGCACTTGCACCTGCTTCTTCCTCTCACTTGCTCTGCATCTCAGTAGTTTCCATCGCTGGCGTTCATGGCAATGCTAGACATCCAGAAGCCAATGCAATGCACGCGTAATCTGCATGCAGGTGTACATGTTTATGTGGTAGGAGGGCCTCCCCCACGGCCATTATCTTTGGTGGGGCCGCACGTGAAGCACCGGTGTGCTCGCTTCCCGACTACCTGTCCGCTGTGTTTCTTCTCTGATGAGCTACTTCACCACTCCTTCCAGCAACCACAACAAAGATCATCGCATTGCGACGCGCTGCCGAACCTTCGGCCTTCCACCACCACCACTCGCCCCCCCCCGTCTCCATCCCACGCCCTCCTCTCTCGGCACCTTATTTCCGTGAATGTGGCTGCATCAGTCGATGCACCCACCCATACCCCTCCCCTCCATGCATACACCCACACGTTTACAGAAGCCCCCCCCCCACTTGTGCCAGCTCCCCATTTCTTGTCCGAGCGCCAAGTACGCTGCCGCGGCACTCCCGCATGGTCTACCACAGCGATCATGACGCACGAGTTTCGCTCACTCTTTCTCCCTCTTGCAGAAGAGGAGCAGGCTGTCTTGGCAGACTTCTTTCCGACTCTCGCGGCTTCAAGCGCCTCCCACAAGGATCCCGCGGCAAGGGAGCACTCATTGCAGCCAAAAGTCTCAGCAGCACTTGATCGAGGCAGCGCCGCTTGGGTGTCCTCACCCTACTCCTCCGGGGAGTCTAGAAATCGTCTCCAGGGTGGGTGCGGCGCCGCAACGGAAGAGCAGGCTGGAGACGGTGCACCTTTACGCTCTCTTGTGTTCGCAGTTGGTGGTGCTAGGGCGGACACGGTCATCGTTGTCTTGCGCACGGGCGACGTCGTGATGTACGGGCTCGACCGATTACACACGCCACCGTACGAGAAGTTCCGCATCCGGCCACTCCCTACAACGCAACAGCTCACGGCAGCGCGCGAGAAAGCCCACAAGCGCAATAATGGTGACGGAGCCGCGCGTTCCAGGAGCCAAACAGATGTCAGCGGTAGCGGCAGTGTCGCCAGCTCTCGCAGCGTCGGCAGCAGTGGGACAGAGGCGACGTGTGCAGCATTACTGCCGTTGCACATTACGTATTGCTGCCGTATCCCCCTCTCCTCGTCCTCCAACTCCCCCACGCCGCCGGCTGGCCGACTTTGCTGTGGCGGCGGCGGCGGCGGCTCACCGGAGGAAACGGTCGAGGACATGGTGTACTTCCGCGGCATCGTAGGCAGCAGCGACGGCCGTGTCAGCCTCTTCTCCGACACGTCGTACACGCTGAGCTTCGCAGCGCACGACATCCCAGTCGCGCAGGTGGACGCGGTTCTACTGCCGCCTTGCACACTGGGTGGATGTGTATCAACAAATGCCAGCCATGCCACGCTAGCGCGTGGCATCGGCAGCGCGGAAGCGGGCTTCACACACACGGCATCTTGCAGTGAGCTGGCGACCCCTGTGTCACTGCAGCGGTCAGAGCGCTTGGCGCGCGCCACACAGCGCCTCGGCCTTGTTACGAGCGGTAACGACGGTGTGGTGCTACTGTGGCGGCGTCTGGGGGACTCGATGAGCCCCATTGTTGTGGTGCGTCCCTCCACCTTTTCCAGTCACGTTTCCTACGCCGTTCACCACCCCTCCGCCCTCTCTGCGCTGTTCTCCTCGCGGGCGCCGCTTTCCCAGGTCGAAGCCGCCATCGATGCCGAGCTGTCGTGCCCGCCGTCGAGTCTGCTGCACGCAGCAGCCTCCACCAGTCGTACACTGTATGTTCGCCAGCTTGCTTCAATATCACCGAAGCCTGTACACACGTATCTTTCTTCGGCCACACGTCGCGAGTCGGTGGACGCGGCGGCCCCCATCTCCATGAGTGTTGCACTGCCAGGCTCGTGGTCGGCAACCGTGACCGCGATCGCCACGGACGGCAACGTTACCCTCGTCGCCATGGGTGCGTCCCTGCTCTCACTAGTCAAACTCAAACCATGCTCTGCCGCACGTGTATGGAAGGCAGCGGAGAGCATCACGCAACTGGTGCTGGTCGATTCCCTGGCTCTGGCCGTGTGCGCTCGCAGTGGCACCGTGCACGTGCTCACGATTCATCCCGGCACCGGGCAGGTGATGCGTCAGCGCGTCCACTACAGCTATAAACATCGCGCGATCCACCACACCAGCCTGCACGCGGCATCGCTCCTCATGACCATCGTTGACGTCTACGGATCGACGGAGCTCGTTCAGATGCCAGCGGATGTACGGCTGCCGTGCGACGTGCGGCTGCTGAGTGGTGACTGCACAAGTGGCGGCGCAGCACACGTGGACCTACTCGCCTCAATGGCCGCGCTGCAGGCGAAAGTGAGCATTGAGGCCATCAAGGGCGGCGTCGGCGATGGTGTCCAGGACAGCGGTACAGCACAAGAGATGGAGGTGATTGCGGGCACGCCCCCTCTGTGCAAGGCAAACACTGCGCTCGGTCAGCTCAACGAAAGGCTGCTGCTTGCGCGCTACGCAGTGCCAGAGGAGTGCGACGACCTCATGGCCCCCGGCGTGCACGTCTTCTGACTACAAAGGCGTAGGAGGCGTGCTTGGAGAACTACGGAAGTGAGGAAGACGCGGTCAAGGTATGAATACACATTGACCCCCTGCGCGCCTGCACACGCACACACACACACGCAAGCGCACTGGCATCCAGCCCTACTGTGTTCTCCCCCTCCTCCTTATTACCCCCCCCCAAAAAAAAAAAAAAACCAGCTGTCTCACCCCTCAACGTCCAGTCTGCCGCGTGCCCACATCTTCCCTTACACGCTGACGTTGTTGTTGTTTTTTGTGTGTGTGTACGTTCTCTGCTGAACTGTGTGCTGCACTCCTACGCACGTGCCCCCGCCCCCGCTGCAGCGAAATTGGGCAGTCAGTGCACGCCTGCCGCACCTTTGGGAGCGATGCCGACACACACACACACACGTGCAGACGCCGACGTCCTGTGGCTTCCCCCCCCCCCCCTTCCCATGCCGCTCCCTCATCGCTGTCTCTGAATCCATATATCCTGTTCACTGTCCGTTGCGGCGGAGTGGGACCACGGTGCACTGCCAGGGACGCTTGCACGTGCCCCCGCCTCCCTAGCGTCTTCTAATTCTTTGGCTCTCGTTACATGCGCACACGCACGAGGCGCGTGTAGGGGAACATATATCTCACAGTCGCCACCGCCGCTCCCCTCCCACCAACCACCAACGCCGTTATCATCGTTGCGCCCCTCACCCGCCTCACCGGCGACAAAGCAGCCAAGGTGAGAACAGGAGATATGTTGCGGCGTAGCATTTTCGTATTGGCGCCGAGCATCCCGCGCAGCGTCTGGGACCCTGCGCACCACAATGAAAACTGGGTGGACAGCTACAGCACCAGCATCGCCGACCGCCGACACTGGCCAGCGAAGAAGTGGTCGATCGGCCTCGAGCCCCGCACCCCTCGTGATTGGTTGCGCTTTTCTTATCGAAACCTTGCCTACGCCTACAACGGCGCCCTGCGTGCGTGCGCCACGTTTCCTGAGATGCTCGCATACTACAAGGAGATGAAGCAGCGTGGGGTCAAGGTGGACGTGGATACGCTGAACGCGCTGCTCTCGCGTGCTGCGCGGTACGAACACATCCAAGTCGATGACGTCTTCCGCCTCTTTGACGAGCTCACTGCTCTCGGCGCCCGCCCAGACATCGCGTCTGTTGAGACGCTGCACACGGTGCTCGAGCACGCCGCGCATCAGCCCCCGGAGTGGCGTGAGACACGCCGTCGGCAGCTGGTGGAGCTGTACCAGTACCTCGCGTTGGAGGAGATCGAACGCCTCGCCCCGCATCACGTCGATGCACTGTTGTCTGCACAGATCGCGCGTCTGCGAGGAAACCTCAAGCAACTGAACGCGAGTCTTAGTCCGTCTGTATACCGGCGCTACCTCGCGGTCATTGACCTCGGCGAGACACTGATTCAAGAAGTTCACAACTTTCTGTGGGAGTACGTCGGCGCCGATCACGCCGCGATGGATGTGCCATCGCTGCAGCTTCGCATCCCCTTCGTGGCCTCCGTTCTGAAGCGGCCGCTGGCGACGGCGGACCCTGCTCATGTGAAGGCAACAGACTTCGAGGACACAGACGTTTGTAGTGTACTGCTTGCCGCAGTGCAGCGTTGTGTCGACAGAGACTTTCACGATAGTCGGCCTGTGTCTGAGCGGCGCATGTACCTCGCCCTATTGACCATGCTCACTTCCAGTGGCGTCTTGTACTCATCCGATCTCATGGCGCAGATGATGGATGTTGTAAAGTACTCGCGCGACGATCGTGGGCGGGACCGTGATGCGCAGCGGCTGCTGCGGTATGCCCTGCGTGGGTCCTCGGCAGCCAATGACGCCGCTTTCCGTGAACTGTGGCGGGCTGTGGCACCTCCTGTGGATGCGCGGGTGGTAGGACGCTACCTGGCAAGCAGGGATCCATGGTCACCAGTGCACATCTGCCATGACCGCAGTTTTCAATTTCGAGCGTTCCCCGCGCTGCAGCAAATCTCGAACGGCCAAGGCAGCAGCAGCAGCAGCAGCAGCAGCAGCAGCACCGACCCCCCTGCGACAGCGGCGTCGGCGGCCGCCGAACCTGAAGAAGCGTCGCAAAGCTTGAGCGCTGGCCTTCCGCCCAGCACCCTTACCACCAAGACGGCGGAGGCGCTGCAGCAGCGCTGGGATGATGTGCGCAAATTGATCGAAATCACGGGTGTGCTCAAGCTGGGTGGGGGCTCGAGAAGAACAACGACAGGATCCGTCGCGCCAACGCAGGAGGTGGCGCAGCAGGCGATGGAGGTCTTCACCGGCGCTGCGGCATTCCTGCGCGGGGTGGCCACGGGTTGCCGCTATGGTGAGTTGGCGGACGCGCTAGCCATTCAAGCAGTAGGAGATGGTCAGCAGCAGCACGCGTCACGTGCGGCGCCGCTCGGCGGAGCTGCTGCCACAACAGGTTCCGTGCACGGCAGCAGCGGTAATGCAAGCACACAGCTATACGCCGGCGACCTCGACTTTGATGTCTGGCAGCGACTCCTGCAGTGCGTGCAGCAGCTGCGCCAGGACATGGAGGAGTTCATGGCTCAACAATATGAAGCGCATGGCTTGCAGGTGGAGCCTGAGTTCGAGTGCTGGGAGGCTCTCCTCGTGGTGCTGCGCTGTATATTGGACTTCTGCCTTGTGCACACGCAGCAGTACGGCCGTGCGGCTGGCGGTGGCATGGCCGAAAATTTGTTCCAAGAGTCGGTGAAGCTGCGTGCACAGTTGGTGGAGGAGAGTCGCACGCGCTTCAATGGGCGGATGCGCATCTTGTGGTTGCAGGAGGTTTAGGCTGTTGGCTGGTAGAGCCACTGCTGCTGTGGTGGCGGCAGCGGACTCGCTCCCGTGCTGGGCAGGGCCACTACCGGAGAACGCTCGCACTTCATCGCTATGCGTTGGCCTCCTTCTGTGTGCGCGTGCATCATTTTTTTTTTTTTTCATCTACTGATGACGTGTAGGGACGATTACGATTTAGGCTGCGTTTAATATTTCTTTACATGTGTGCGTGTGGGCGTCTGGCGTGTGCTCGCAGACGGCATGCCCTTCGCCGTGCTACACAGGCTTTGGGGCATCAAATTTGATCGTACGGCTTCTTTCACCATCATGCATGCGCCCCCTCCCACACACACACACACACACAGCACCACCTCCCAGTCTTTCTCAGCTCTGCCCAGCGCCCTGTCGAAAGAAGCGGGAGGAGGAGGAGGAGGGGGAGGGGGCTCCGGAGATAAGCGCTAAGGCCAATGAGCGTATGCGCAGAGGCTCCCCCCGCTCACATGCGTGTCTAGGACGCACCGACTACCTTCTTTGCCCACCTCCTCTCCTCGCATCCTCTGTCTCTATTTACCGCCGTACTCGTACGACCTGTGCAGCAGTCTTGTGTGCGGCACCCCTCCCTCCCCCACCCACCCACCCACCCACCCCCACTTCTCTTCGCGCACGCGTGATGAGCGCTGCCCCGCGTGCGCCGACGCAGGCGTTGGCCTCCAAAGGTGCCGCTGGGCTGCCACCGTCGTCGACGCAGGAGCCGATGCCCGGTGGCACACCTGGGTTGCCGTTCTCGCCCTTGGGCCCCAACGGCCCGGACATAACGCAGTTGATGCGCTACCTTCCCACCATATTAAAGGTGGCGGCTCAGATCCCAGGCATCCTTGTCGGATTCCTCGTGACAATGATGTACATGCTTCTGGTGGTGTGTCGAAAAGGTTTCACGGAAACTGTGTCCCCGGTCGCTGGCTTTCACATCTTCATAATGTTCCTGCTTCGTGAGCTGATAGAGCCCGGGAAGCAAGGGCAGACGCGCGCGCGTGCAGCACGCGCGCGCGAGGCGCAGCGGCGCTCCTTCGCAACAGACATCGCGATGCAGTATCGTGAGAAACTCGACTGACCGAGAGCGTGTGCGTGTGCGGGCGTGGTGGTGATCTGCTGGATGGCTGGACCTCTGCATGCGTGTGATCTTGGCTGTGTGTTTGTGGGTCTCTTCTTTTTGCCTCTGCGCACAGACGGTGCGGCATCCTCACATGCATTGGAGGCTGGTGAAGGTCGGCGGCGTGGTGCCGTGCTTGTCCCTGCCCACCCGCACCCCTCCCCCAACTCCACCGCGACGCTCATCAGTCCTCTAGTATGCGTGGCGCAGGAGCGCATCTCCTCCGAGGCACGCTCAGTTTTTTTTCTCTGCCGTCCCTCCTTCCCTGTGTCTTTGCTGATTCGCTCGCGTTGCGCTCCTGTATTCGATCTGTGGAGGGCACGAACAGCAGGAGGGAGGGGACAGTGCCGCAGCACACCTTACACCTACCTTGGTCTCCCTCGATCTCCTCTCGGGCAGCCGGGTCGGGCAAGAGCAGCTTCACTCCATGCTGCGGCACAAACGGGCGTCGGCCTCCTCGTGACTGTGTCATGGAAGCTGTTGTTCGCTCCATCTGCGTGTGGTCGTGCGTGGATGTGCTTCGCCCCCTCCTTTCCCCATCGCGGGCCACACTGCCCTCAGGACGGTTAATAGCGTTTGCCCTCCCGTCCCTCCCCCTACTTCTTGCAAAGTTGTTCTGACGTCGATTGTTGGGAAGGGAGGGGAAGAAGGAGCCATCGCTGTTTGTGCCGGGAGGGCTTGCAGCCGCGGCACACGGGTGCATAGGTGGGTGTACCGCTTAGCACACCTCTTCCCGTTCTCGTATCTTGGGGCAGATGCTAATTTGGGGTTCTACCTTGTCTGTGAATGCAAGACCGTCCCTCTCCCCCTGGTCAGCACATCACCCACTCTCACCACCATCACCCCTTCAGCCACTGGGTGACACATGACGCGGAAAAGGAAAGGCTGGACCCTGCATTTGCGTAGACTGTCATCAAGAGGATCAGCAGCGCCGCCGGAAGGTGGACTACACAAATTCGTGCCCCGCCCCCGCTGCCCCATCTCAATAACGAATTCGACTCGCCACGCCTCTCCATACCCCCCTCTCCTCCTCCCCCGCCCTGCGGAGGGTCGAAAGTCTTTGCCACCCCCCTCCCCCGGAGGCTTCCACGTAGCCGCGCTCCACTGCACACGTACAGCACACTTCTCTCCACTACGCTCTCGTGCACGGACCTCATCTCTGCCGCGCCACGACTCCTGTGGGTGCCGCTTCTCGTGTATTTGGCCGTTCGCTGTCGTGTGTATCCGGCACATTCGAGGGCGGTCACTGCCCCCCCCCGTCCCCTCCCCCCAAACACGCGCACACAAATACGGCCCCATTTGTGGCCCAGCCTTCGCCCCCTTCCTCTCCCCCCAACTCTCTCCCGCCCCCACCTCCCGCAAGGAACATGAACATCTACACGTCCGATGGGCTGCTGGTGAGCAGGGGTGCGGACACCGATGAGCTCACGACGGCGCAAGGGCAACAGCTCATCTCCATATATCGACTTTTCCTTCAGCTACACCACGCCGGCACCGGAACCATGCGCATCAAGGACATGCTCAAGCCTGAGACGACGGATGCGGTTAGCGAACACGGCGGCGGAGGAGCTAGTGGAGACAAGAACGCTGATCGCCGCGGTGGCGGCGCTGGTCGTGGCGGCGCGGGTGCAGCGAACGTCAACTGGAGCTCCATAATGCCAGAGAGTACCGCGTACACGAGCAGCATCGCTGCCGTCTCCGCCGGCACACCGTACCCAATATTTCTCCTGTCGTCCAACGCTATTCCAGAGACCCATCGACTGCGCGGGTTCGCCTCGGCAGTGGTGCCACAGCAGCTACACCAGCATGCAACAACCGCCGGCACGGTGGCCACCACCTGCACAAAGAACAACAACCGTAGTGCAAATGGGTGTGAGGAAATCTCGCTGCGGTGGAGTCTACTGACGAAGCAGCTCCCTCCCTGTCCCACCGTGGCGGTGGTGAGCTCCGCGGCGGGTTCCACCACCGGGGCTTCCGCAGGCACACCGGCTTCCATGGCCGCCACCGTTAACACCACTGCAGCCACCACGACCACTGCAGAAACAGCTGCGGGTGTGCCCGTGGAGAGGACAGATGTGGCGGGGGTGCCCCGTTCCTCGATGCCCAACGCCAAGTCGGCTGGAAACGTGGCCTCGGCGGCCGCCTCCCTGGCACGCATCGCAGCCCCCACACTGTGCGCGTACCCATCCGGGTGGACAGCAGCGCAGCTGCAGGTGCACACGACAAAGCAGGTGATGGTGTGCACCTCCACCGAGGTCTCCCTTGACTCGGACGGAAGTGCCGAAGACGGCAACGCACCGCTTCTATTTTGCTGCTCAGCGCAGCGTACCTCGGGTTCGTCACCGAGCAGCAGGAGCGCGTACGCATGAGTGTGGTGTCTCAGTGTGTAGAAGTCGTCGAGACAGTGCCCGTGTCCAAAGCATGAGCACCCTCTTACCCGCTCCTCACCGAGCGCGCGTGCGACCGTCATTGTGGGTCTAACCGCTACTGGTACGTTGCAAGAAGTGCGCTGCCGCTGTATTGAGTGTCGCACACAACTCAACTATGCATGTGTGTGTGTGTGTGTGTGTTGACGTTTTGTGTGGTGTGTCGTGATGTACGCTGCCCCGTTGCCATACACGCATTTTCGAGGCTTCCTTCTCCGCCCTTTGGTACCTCCGGCGTAGCTTTGTTCGTATTCTTCATGCTTGGCCGTTCGAGCCGTAGGGCTCACTTTCCAGAAACGAGATAGCACGAACACGTATCGGCTCAGCAAGAGGCGCGTCAGCACCTTCCCCAATACTGTTGCGCTCGGCCACTCTCGCCCTCTCTGACATTTAACGACATGCTGTGGTGTGCAGGTGCGCACCGCACAGTTTTCTTCAAGAATGGGGACTGCGCTATAGGGGGGGGGAGACACAAGAATCCGGTATTCACAGAGGGCATGCACGCATGCACTCCACCTACCTCCCTCACATGCACGCACGCACTCGCGTGTATGAGTCCTTCTCCCTGTATCTGCCGCTCTTCTTCTTCTTCTGTCGCTCCTGCACGCACATGCGTGTGCACTCGCATATGTGTCATGCGTGCACCGAGTGGATGGCGCATGCGTCCTTCACCAGTCTTGTTCCACTACGTTGTGTTATTGCCAGTACCACCCTGCTTATTGCCCTCAAAGCCACACCAGCTTGCACACCTCCCATCAACCTCCCCCCTCCCCCCCTCTCGTCCACCTTGTGCCTGTCCTTTGTGGTTGCTCGGTCCTCTGCATCCTCCTGCGCTGTCCCGCGCGCCGAGAAGCACGGCGCCAAAACACGTCGGAGAACCGTGGTGATCGAAGCGGAGTCGCAAGCGCGCAGGAGGGCGTGTTCCCGCGTCCAGCAGCAGCCGCAACAGCACCCCTCAGCGACAGAAACCAAAAAAAAAATCAGAGAAGGACAGGAACAGCGTAGAAAAATCAACTGCGATTACGCAAGTACGTACACGCGCGGCTTCCCGGTCGGAGGCCATCGCTCCCCGCACTCTGCTCTCATTGCGCAGCCTGTCTTCTACTTTTTCTTTAGCTCGTGTCTCAGCACACGAGCCGGCACACACACACACACACACACACGTGTATACACACACGCTGTGTTATCTACTATTCTTTCGGTGCAACCTTTTCCACTTGTTGGCCTCGTGGCGTGTGCCCGTGTGTGCCTGTGAAGGTGACTGGCATTGCCATCGCTGCCACCTTTTCGTTACATCCCCCCTCCCTTGCGTGTGTGCCGTGCTCCTGTGCTTTGTTGCATGCTGAGTCCGCCTTGTGAGCTGTTATATATTCCTTGTTTCCCGTATAGGCTCTTGGACCTTTAGTGGGACGGTGCCAGGGCGTCCGTGTGTATCTGACTGTGATCGCGTTGTTGTTCGCCAGACCCTCGCTATCTGCGTTCTCGAGACTTGGACTCGTCGGCTTCCACAGCCCCGTCCCCCCCCCCCTGGTGCCTTAGATCGCCCTCCATCCCAGCATCCACTTCGGTAGCTGCGACAGTGCCAGGACGCCGCGAGGAGGTGAAGGGCACGGGCAGACCCCACCTCTCCAGGACGGGGGTGAAGCAGCACAGGAAGCGCAACGACAGACCAACAAAAAGAGGTGTTCAAGGAAAGAGTTGCCCCCCCCCCCTCCATCTCTGTCTACCACACGTTGTCGCTTCACGAAGGGCACCCACCCACAGAAACAGAAGCGGGCATCACAGAAAAGCTGGAAAGGGCTGAGCAGTCAGAAAGGTGCGAGTAAGTGCCGGCTAGCTGGCATCGGTGGCAGCGCGCGCGGCCGAGCGGGAGCTTCACGCATACAGTTGGAGAGGCAATCTGCACGTGCGCGCTGCGTCGCACTCACTTGTTTAGTAGCGCAAGGAAGAAAAAAAAGAAACACAAAAAAGGCGCTGGCGAAACCCCTGAACGGTTCGCGCTGGCGCCGGGCCTTGTCTTTCCTTGTTTCCTCTTAACCCGTGCGTGCAAGCGCGCTCGCGAGTGAGCGCGTGCGTGGTGTGCCTGCGCACCTCTCCGCTTTTCGTTGCCCCCGTTTCTTTCTGATCGGCTACTGCCGCGTTTCTCTCGGTGTGTGTGTGTGTGTGTATGTGTGTGTGCTTCTTTATCTGTAACTGAAGGACGCCAAACGTACTGTTGGCTTCTGCCTCCGACCATTGGAGCGCACAGCGCCCACTCGCTGTGCATACACACACGCACATACATACATACATACATATATATATAGAGAGAGAGAGGGAGATCCCTCCTGTCTTTCTCCCCTGCACACGGATCCTCGTCGTTCTCTTTTTTTTTTTCTTGGGCTCCATCGTCGACGCCCTCCGCGGTCCCGCCTCTGTGCGTTCGTGTGCACAAATTCCTCCTCATTTGCTCCGTTTTGCTCTTGTGGTGACTCCTAGTCCCATCTCCCCCTCCCCTCCCCTCCCCTCCCCTCCCCCCTCCCCCACTCGCTTGTGTTATTCTGTTGTACCTGTGGGCTTCGTGGGGCGGGGTTGGGAGGAGCTTGTTCACTCGATGTGTGTAAGCCGTGCGTTGTACGTGTCTATTGCGGGTGCTCCCCCTTTTTCGTGCCGCCACGTTTCATCTCCAGAAGGCTCAGTACTCCGTGTCTGGGTCTCGATGTAGTGGCGCTCGAAACTCCTATCACCCACGTCTACTGCACACGCCTCGCCCTCCCCCCTCCCCTCCTCTCCCATACTCTTCGCGTCACGCACATATTCGTTTTCAGCGTTTCTTTCCACTGTGGGAGCCCTTCTCTTTCATGCCCCTTCCATTTCCTTATTCAATTGCTTCCGCGTTGGGATCCCCTTGCACCTCTGTGCTCCCCCCCCCCTCCCTCCCTCCCTTCCCCCCGCCTGCTCACACACACACACACACCTCCCCCAATCTCCTCCTTCCGTCACCTCCTTCCGTCACCTCCCTCTTCGACATCACCGTCGTTATTGTGTCTTGCCGACGCTCTCCTCGGCAATATTTCTCTCATTGTTCTGTTTTTTTTTTTTTCTCTTTTTGCGTGTGTCTGTGTGCGTGTGCGTGCGCAGTCGGACACACGGACGGTGAGCCCATCACGTCCCACCTACCCTTCCCCGTCTGGTGGTGATCGCATCGTGCCTATTGCAACGTCGCCGACTACTGCTTCCGCTACCCTGTGTGACGGATTCGTGTGTCCCCGTTATTGCCTTCCCTATTTTCTTGTTTATCTCTGCTGGCCATTGGTGTGCTGTATTCCTGGTGGTGTGTCAGGATTTGTCGTTGTATAGAAGAGGACGGGGTGTCACCACCTCGTCTCCCCGCTGACGCCGCCGTCGCAAGCGTACCAGCAATAGCCGCAGAGAGAACCACACACACACACACGTCCCGGTCGATCGTCCGGGAGTCGGTGCTCCCCTCCCCCTCCCTCCCTTTTTCTAGTCTTCTCCCCGCTGTTTCAGAGACAGACGAAGGACTTGGCGCAGGCAAGCGTTGCTGTCTGTGCCTCTTTCCGACGTTTCTGCCGTGGTGTGGTTCTCTGCATCGGAGGGCTACCGTGTGCGTGTTGGCCCTCGCCATCCTCACTGGCCACTGGCGGCACTCTTTCCCCCAACACACGTAGGCAGCCAGACACGCTGAGAGGACGCATAGCGTCGCACACAGGCAAGGGTTTCCGTGCCCATCGCCTCCGCGTGAACTTGTGCTCTCAGTAACGGCTGGAAGACGCATCACGAACACTTTGGGCTGTAACGCTTCCATTTTATTATTAATATTATTCTTCGGTCTTCGTAGTCTTCCCTCGCTTCACGGCGTTCTCTCCCTCCATCGCCCCCCCCCCCTCTCCCTCGGGTGTGCTCGACCACCCCTGTGCCTCTGGCGCCGCGCAGAAATTTCTGTTGCTAACCATGGATCCGTCGTCGGTGACAGCTGTCACCAGTAATGCTCCTGCGTTCACTGATGCTGGTGATGCTGGGCATGACGTGTCGCAACACACACCGCGTAGCACCACGGAAGCTTCCGGCTCCGGCTCAAGCGCCACCCCGCGCACGAGCAGCAGTCCTGCCGAGAACCTGGACTCTTCGATGCATATTACTAGCGGCAACACCCACAACCTAGCACCCGTGCAACGCTCTACGGCGTCTCGCACTCATGGTGGGCGTCTCCGAACGAATTCAGACGATGCCCCCAGAACTGCCGCAGACAGCGAGACGAACCGCGACGACAAGGAGCCCACAGAAGGAAAGAGCGTTCTCGAGCGTATAGATCACCTTTTCGCTGTCGAGGATCGGCATCGCTTTCAGCTTGAATGCCTCGCCGAGGATGAACTGGAGGACCTCTGCGACGTAATGATGTCACGCGAGGGCGAGCTTCTTCAAGATGGCCTCCATCCCATCGACGCCGAGGAAGAGCGTGAAGCGCTGGGCGGCTTCCTACACGGCCAAAGTGAGCGCGGCACAGAACCCCACCCTTTCCACGAAGACGAGGAGGATGCGGAAGCGCGGCTGCAGCGCAACACCGCCGCCTCAACAGAAATCCGGACGAGCCACAGCGGTGGCTTCGCTGTTGCAGCTGACCTTGACGAGCAATTTGAAAGATTTCGCGCCACCGTGCCCTGGGACGCGGCGGCGCAGATAGGGCAACCGGCACAGCCGGGAGAGTCCACGAAGAATGATTCTTCGAGGCTCGCGACTGACGCCCTGCACGCTACTGGCGTTTCAAGCACCTCAGCTGCACAGCTGGCAGCCGAAGTGGCCTCATCGGAACACAAGAGATACGAAACAGACCACTGTGACACGAGTGCGGGATCTACAAACGACGACGGCTCCACCTATATGGATGAGGAGGCCCTCGCTGCTGCACGCAGCGCAAGGTCAGCGCGTGCCTTACGCCTTCGCCGTGAGGAGGACCGAATCAAACGAGAGCGCACGGCGCAGGCCCAGATGATGCTCAATTCTCTGCTGCTGTCGACAGCACCAGTGCACGCAGATGACCAAGAAGAGGAAGAACCACTGGACGCTTATGCCCTCTACGGCCCAAAGCGCGCCGTTGGCCGCCCCGCCTCCACGGACGTTGGATCTGCGGAGGAGGGGCGTGTACCGAGTGCTGAGGATATGGATGCTGACGATGAGCAGCTGACGCCGTCGTTCGGGTTCGGCCCGAGGCGCGCCGTTGGCCGCCCCGCCTCCACGGACGTTGGATCTGCGGAGGAGGGGCGTGCACCGAGTGCTGAGGTCCTGGATGCTGACGACGAGCAGCTGGCGCCGACGTTCGGGTTCGGCCCGAGGCGCGCCGTTGGCCGCCCCACCTCCACGGATGTTGGATCTGCGGAGGAGGGGCGTGCACCGAGTGCTGAGGTCCTGGATGCTGACGACGAGCAGCTGGCGCCGACGTTCGGGTTCGGCCCGAGGCGCGCCGTTGGCCGCCCCGCCTCCACGGACGTTGGATCTGCGGGGGAGGGGCGTGCACCGAGTGCTGAGGTCCTGGATGCTGACGACGAGCAGCTGGCGCCGACGTTCGGGTTCGGCCCGACGAGTGCCGTTGGCCGCCCCGCCTCCACGGACGTTGGATCTGCGGGGGAGGGGCGTGCACCGAGTGCTGAGGTCCTGGATGCTGACGACGAGCAGCTGGCGCCGACGTTCGGGTTCGGCCCGAGGCGCGCCGTTGGCCGCCCCACCTCCACGGACGTTGGATCTGCGGAGGAGGGGCGTGCACCGAGTGCTGAGGTCCTGGATGCTGACGACGAGCAGCTGGCGCCGACGTTCGGGTTCGGCCCGACGAGTGCCGTTGGCCGCCCCGCCTCCACGGACGTTGGATCTGCGGGGGAGGGGCGTGCACCGAGTGCTGAGGTCCTGGATGCTGACGACGAGCAGCTGGCGCCGACGTTCGGGCTAGGCCCAAAGCGCACAGCTGGTGGTACAGGCAGCACCTGCGCTCCCAAGGAACGGCGCGCCGATAGCGAGGGCATCGAAGCGGCAATGGGTCGGAGAGTTGCTGATAGCCCCAAGTGCAGCGCAGGATCTCTAGAGAGTGGCCAATGCAACATGCCAACTCCAAAGAATAGAGAGATGGTATCAACTTCAAGGGATGGCTCCGAAGACACGAAGTCGCACCCTCACAGTGCACATAAATGCGCTTGCGCCGCGATCTCTCGTGAGGAAGGGAGAAGCCTTGGTGACATACTGCTGGACGGTGGCACATCCACGCCGTTGCGGCAACGCTCCTCGTGCAGCCCCTCCACGAGCGGACGGCTGGTGTCCGAGATGGACACTTCGGTGGAAGAGGGGCACCCGGGCGCGGCACAACCAGGGGACGAATTCCCCACTGGCTTCTCCCGAGTATTTACCCGAGCCCGCAGCAGCGACGCGGGGCTGAAGAAGCGGAACTCCTCCCTGAGCATGCGCCCTAAAGCTGACGTCAGCAAGAAAACTATTCGGAGATCCGCTACAGCGCATGATGTATACAAGGACAACATTTCAGTCCACATACATGAAGAGGCCCTCGCTGCTGCACGCAGCGCAAGGTCAGCGCGTGCCTTACGCCTTCGCCGTGAGGAGGACCGAATCAAACGAGAGCGCACGGCGCAGGCCCAGATGATGCTCAATTCTCTGCTGCTGTCGACAGCACCAGTGCACGCAGATGACCAAGAAGAGGAGGAACCACTGGACGCTTATGCCCTCTACGGCCCAAAGCGCGCCGTTGGCCGCCCTGCCTCCACGGACGTTGGATCTGCGGAGGAGGGGCGTGCACCGAGTGCTGAGGTCCTGGATGCTGACGACGAGCAGCTAGTGCCGTCATTCGGGTTCGGCCCGAAGCGCGCCGTTGGCCGCCCCGCCTCCACGGACGTTGGATCTGCGGAGGAGGGGCGTGCACCGAGTGCTGAGGACATGGATGCTGACGACGAGCAGCTGGCGCCGTCATTCGGGTTCGGCCCGAAGCGCGCCGTTGGCCGCCCCGCCTCCACGGACGTTGGATCTGCGGAGGAGGGGCGTGCACCGAGTGCTGAGGACATGGATGCTGACGACGAGCAGCTGGCGCCGTCGTTCGGGTTCGGCCCGAGGCGCACCGTTGGCCGCCCCGCCTCCACGGACGTTGGATCTACGGAGGAGGGGCGTGTACCGAGTGCTGAGGTCCTGGATGCTGACGACGAGCAGCTGACGCCGTCGTTCGGGTTCGGCCCGAGGCGCGCCGTTGGCCGCCCCGCCTCCACGGACGTTGGATCTACGGAGGAGGGGCGTGTACCGAGTGCTGAGGTCCTGGATGCTGACGACGAGCAGCTGACGCCGTCGTTCGGGTTCGGCCCGAGGCGCGCCGTTGGCCGCCCCGCCTCCACGGACGTTGGATCTGCGGAGGAGGGGCGTGCACCGAGTGCTGAGGACATGGATGCTGACGACGAGCAGCTGACGCCGTCGTTCGGGTTCGGCCCGAGGTGCGCCGTTGGCCGCCCCGCCTCCACGGACGTTGGATCTACGGAGGAGGGGCGTGCACTGAGTGCTGAGGTCCTGGATGCTGACGACGAGCAGCTGACGCCGTCGTTCGGGTTCGGCCCGAGGTGCGCCGTTGGCCGCCCCGCCTCCACGGACGTTGGATCTGCGGGGGAGGGGCGTGCGCCCAGTGCTGAGGACATGGATGCTGACGACGAGCAGCTGGCGCCGTCGTTCGGGTTCGGCCCGAGGCGCGCCGTTGGCCGCCCCGCCTCCACGGACGTTGGATCTGCGGAGGAGGGGCGTGCACCGAGTGCTGAGGTCCTGGATGCTGACGACGAGCAGCTGGCGCCGACGTTCGGGTTCGGCCCGACGAGTGCCGTTGGCCGCCCCACCTCCACGGACGTTGGATCTGCGGAGGAGGGGCGTGCACCGAGTGCTGAGGTCCTGGATGCTGACGACGAGGAACTGAGATCTGGAGTAGAGCGTACGCGGGGCGGTGGCGCCCCAGGGAAGGGTCCTTGCAGGGACGAAGAGGCGCGGGACAGAGGTCACAGTGCCTTCGACGAGGATGAGAACACATTCCATTTATCAAGGTCGCAGGAGAAGCTCACATACGCCACTAGCAGGCCTCCAGTAAGTAGCGTACCGGTGAGGGTTGCCGATGCACAGCAACGAAACAGCAGTGATTCGGACTCCGATACTCCTCTCTCTGCTGAGTTGATGTACACTGGCGCCCGGCACGCAGCAGGTGATCCAACGTACCCAGCGGCTCCTGAGGTGACCGTCGCGGTCCACACAACTTCAGACGACCGCAGCTCAGAGAGCTCACCGTTAGAAGTGCGCTGGTCATGGGATGTTCCTCAACGTAAAACGGCGCACCGCCCACAAGTAGCACCATCTGCAAGCGAAGAAGCCCGTGGCAAGACAGACAGCGACACTGATGACGTCGCGGAGGAAGAGCCATTGATGACCCTCGTGCAGCGGAAAAGTCGTGTGGAGCGAAAGGCGCAGCCTCGGAAAGTATCATCGCCAGTGGCCGGTGAGCAGCACTCCCCTGTCTCAACGGAGGAGGACGAGGAGGAAGAGGCTACGTCGCTTGCTCACGGTTGTCCACCTCTGCGCTCTGTGGGCCTTCCACCAAAAGCTTATCACCCTTCTGCCGAGGAGCATGGCAACACAGCCCTTTCCGATGATGATGATAGTGAACCAATGGTTCCCAGTCGCAACAACCTGCGTCCTGCGCGTGCACACGGGCGTACTCACGAACACCCTCCCCAGAAGGAGGAGTTGGAAAGCCCACACTTGAGCGAGAAAGAAGATGACGATAAGGCTGCATTGCTTACTGTGGTTCAGGCGCCGCGTATACGTCGACACGGCCCAACCCAGCAAGAAGAGCGCCTGGAAGCCTCCGAGTCGATATCCTCCGCACCTTCAACGCCGTCGTCAGCCCCTCCTCCCCTCACGGTCACCTACGATCGCGCCCGGTCTAAGCGAGGGCACTTACTTCCACCTAGTCCATGTCTCTCGGTCAACGAGGAAGCACCGGAATCCAGCACCCCAGGACAACAGCAACTGCACCATCAGCCCATCCAGCAGTTGCCCGGTGGCGTCACTCGAGCGCCTGTTTCCACCGGTGGTGAGTTGACTGCTCCAGTCACCAAACTATGCGTATCCCACCACCCTTTGGAGGCGACCGAGCACAGCGCCTCCCCCGTGCTGGCCAGCACCGTGGATTCGCACAGTGCTGCGGCCATCACCCACGCCACAGGCGCAAACGCCGCCAGTGGCCGGTGAGCAGCACTCCCCTGTCTCAACGGAGGAGGACGAGGAGGAAGAGGCTACGTCGCTTGCTCACGGTTGTCCACCTCTGCGCTCTGTGGGCCTTCCACCAAAAGCTTATCACCCTTCTGCCGAGGAGCATGGCAACACAGCCCTTTCCGATGATGATGATAGTGAACCAATGGTTCCCAGTCGCAACAACCTGCGTCCTGCGCGTGCACACGGGCGTACTCACGAACACCCTCCCCAGAAGGAGGAGTTGGAAAGCCCACACTTGAGCGAGAAAGAAGATGACGATAAGGCTGCATTGCTTACTGTGGTTCAGGCGCCGCGTATACGTCGACACGGCCCAACCCAGCAAGAAGAGCGCCTGGAAGCCTCCGAGTCGATATCCTCCGCACCTTCAACGCCGTCGTCAGCCCCTCCTCCCCTCACGGTCACCTACGATCGCGCCCGGTCTAAGCGAGGGCACTTACTTCCACCTAGTCCATGTCTCTCGGTCAACGAGGAAGCACCGGAATCCAGCACCCCAGGACAACAGCAACTGCACCATCAGCCCATCCAGCAGTTGCCCGGTGGCGTCACTCGAGCGCCTGTTTCCACCGGTGGTGAGTTGACTGCTCCAGTCACCAAACTATGCGTATCCCACCACCCTTTGGAGGCGACCGAGCACAGCGCCTCCCCCGTGCTGGCCAGCACCGTGGATTCGCACAGTGCTGCGGCCATCACCCACGCCACAGGCGCAAACGCCGCCATTCATGGGCAGCGTACACGCCGTGGCCGCACGCATCACCACGAAGAGAACGTTCCGGCTCACTACGCGTTACGCCCTCCCACGCGATCACTGGGCACGTCAGTGGACGACACGCCGCGCCCGCTGGAAAGCGCGCTGCAGCAAGCTGCGGACGACAAGGAGCGCGCTGACCACGACGCCCTGCTCGAGCGGTCCATGGGCACGGCCGTGGACGACGCGCCGCGCCCGCTGGAAAGCGCGCTGCAGCAAGCTGCGGACGACAAGGAGCGCGCTGACCACGACGCCCTGCTCGAGCGGTCCATGGGCACATCCGTGGACGACGCGCCGCGCCCGCTGGAAAGCGCGCTGCAGCAAGCTGCGGACGACAAGGAGCGCGCTGACCACGACGCCCTGCTCGAGCGGTCCATGGGCACATCCGTGGACGACGCGCCGCGCCCGCTGGAAAGCGCGCTGCAGCAAGCTGCGGACGACAAGGAGCGCGCTGACCACGACGCCCTGCTCGAGCGGTCCATGGGCACGGCCGTGGACGACGCGCCGCGCCCGCTGGAAAGCGCGCTGCAGCAAGCTGCGGACGACAAGGAGCGCGCTGACCACGACGCCCTGCTCGAGCGGTCCATGGGCACGGCCGCGGACGACGCGCCGCGCCCGCTGGAAAGCGCGCTGCAGCAAGCTGCGGACGACAAGGAGCGCGCTGACCACGACGCCCTGCTCGAGCGGTCCATGGGCACATCCGTGGACGACGCGCCGCGCCCGCTGGAAAGCGCGCTGCAGCAAGCTGCTGACGACAAGGAGCGCGCTGACCACGACGCCCTGCTCGAGCGGTCCATGGGCACGGCCGTGGACGACGCGCCGCGCCCGCTGGAAAGCGCGCTGCAGCAAGCTGCTGACGACAAGGAGCGCGCTGACCACGACGCCCTGCTCGAGCGGTCCATGGGCACGGCCGTGGACGACGCGCCGCGCCCGCTGGAAAGCGCGCTGCAGCAAGCTGCGGACGACAAGGAGCGCGCTGACCACGACGCCCTGCTCGAGCGGTCCATGGGCACATCCGTGGACGACGCGCCGCGCCCGCTGGAAAGCGCGCTGCAGCAAGCTGCGGACGACAAGGAGCGCGCTGACCACGACGCCCTGCTCGAGCGGTCCATGGGCACATCCGTGGACGACGCGCCGCGCCCGCTGGAAAGCGCGCTGCAGCAAGCTGCGGACGACAAGGAGCGCGCTGACCACGACGCCCTGCTCGAGCGGTCCATGGGCACGGCCGCGGACGACGCGCCGCGCCCGCTGGAAAGCGCGCTGCAGCAAGCTGCGGACGACAAGGAGCGCGCTGACCACGACGCCCTGCTCGAGCGGTCCATGGGCACATCCGTGGACGACGCGCCGCGCCCGCTGGAAAGCGCGCTGCAGCAAGCTGCGGACGACAAGGAGCGCGCTGACCACGACGCCCTGCTCGAGCGGTCCATGGGCACATCCGTGGACGACGCGCCGCGCCCGCTGGAAAGCGCGCTGCAGCAAGCTGCGGACGACAAGGAGCGCGCTGACCACGACGCCCTGCTCGAGCGGTCCATGGGCACGGCCGTGGACGACGCGCCGCGCCCGCTGGAAAGCGCGCTGCAGCAAGCTGCTGACGACAAGGAGCGCGCTGACCACGACGCCCTGCTCGAGCGGTCCATGGGCACATCCGTGGACGACGCGCCGCGCCCGCTGGAAAGCGCGCTGCAGCAAGCTGCGGACGACAAGGAGCGCGCTGACCACGACGCCCTGCTCGAGCGGTCCATGGGCACGGCCGTGGACGACGCGCCGCGCCCGCTGGAAAGCGCGCTGCAGCAAGCTGCTGACGACAAGGAGCGCGCTGACCACGACGCCCTGCTCGAGCGGTCCATGGGCACGGCCGTGGACGACGCGCCGCGCCCGCTGGAAAGCGCGCTGCAGCAAGCTGCGGACGACAAGGAGCGCGCTGACCACGACGCCCTGCTCGAGCGGTCCATGGGCACATCCGTGGACGACGCGCCGCGCCCGCTGGAAAGCGCGCTGCAGCAAGCTGCTGACGACAAGGAGCGCGCTGACCACGACGCCCTGCTCGAGCGGTCCATGGGCACATCCGTGGACGACGCGCCGCGCCCGCTGGAAAGCGCGCTGCAGCAAGCTGCGGACGACAAGGAGCGCGCTGACCACGACGCCCTGCTCGAGCGGTCCATGGGCACATCCGTGGACGACGCGCCGCGCCCGCTGGAAAGCGCGCTGCAGCAAGCTGCGGACGACAAGGAGCGCGCTGACCACGACGCCCTGCTCGAGCGGTCCATGGGCACGGCCGTGGACGACGCGCCGCGCCCGCTGGAAAGCGCGCTGCAGCAAGCTGCTGACGACAAGGAGCGCGCTGACCACGACGCCCTGCTCGAGCGGTCCATGGGCACGGCCGTGGACGACGCGCCGCGCCCGCTGGAAAGCGCGCTGCAGCAAGCTGCGGACGACAAGGAGCGCGCTGACCACGACGCCCTGCTCGAGCGGTCCATGGGCACCGCCGTGGACGACGCGCCGCGCCCGCTGGACGAGCAGTTCCGGCAGCTGGCACAGGAGCACGCGGTACTTGCAGAGGAGCCGGTGCGCAACGCCGAACCGCTGCGCGCGGTGGAGGAGGCAATGCAGGCGCGTGTAGCCGCGCTCGCTGCCTTGGACGCCGGGGAGACGCTGAGGCCGGTGGAAGCTGTGCGGGAGCTGCTGCGCGAGCACCCGATGTGCGTGCCGTACGTGCACCCCGACGTGCCCCAGGACGCAATCTTCAGCGAGCTGGCGGAGAAGCTTGACGCGCTGCTGAGTGACCCTGAGCGCAACGCCGAGCCACTGCGCGCAGTGGAGGAGGCGATGCAGGAGCGCGCGGTGCAGGTGGCGGTGCAGCACAAGCGCCGCACACGCTCGCAGCGTCGGCTCTCCACCGTGCAGATGACACACGTGGAGCCAGAAAAGGCCGGTGAGGTGCAAGAGCAGGAGGCGGACACGGTGCCGCTGCTGTCGGGCACGGAGGTGCGCGACCCGTACTACCAGGAGCTGATGGCGCTGCGCGCCTCGCTGGCGGAGGAGGGTCCGAGGCGCGACGCCGACAAGATCCGCGCGGTGGAGGAGCAGATGAAGGACCGTGCAGTGCAGCTAGACAAGGACAACGAACGTGCCGCCGCGGCCCGCGAGCGCGTGCGCGGCGCGCTGCTAGAGCAGCACCCGTTCCTGCCGAAGCAGCTCCACGGCATCCCGCTGGAGGATCTGCCGCTGCGCGACGACGACGAGTTTGTCGACGCAGAGCAGGAGCATGCGCGACTGGCCGCGGAGCCGGTGCGCAACGCCGAGGCGCTGCGCGCCGCGGTGGACCGGATGAGGGCGCGTGCGGAGAAGGTGGCGAGCGTGGCTGCGGCCACCGAGGAGGCGCTGCGTGAGCGGCTGCCGTTTGTGGAGGTGGGCAAGGTGCCGCTGCGCAGCATGGGGCTGGAGTCGTGGCCGGAGTTCGCGGCGCTGCAGGCGCAGCTGGAGGAGCTGGCCAAGGACCCGGCAGCGGCCAAGGGGCCGGAGGCGCGGCGGCTGGAGAAGGCCATGATGGACCTTGCCAAGCTGCGGGCCTACGACGAGGCGGCAGCGACGCAGTGCGACGCGGTGAAGGAGGCCGACCTGCACGACCGCTTCCCGTTCCTGCCGGAGGAGCCGGTGCCGGGTATGCCGCTCGCGGAGGCCGAGCTCATGGCGGACCCCGAGTTCCGCACGCTGGCGAACGCGCTGGAGGACCTGCGCAGGAGCCCGCACACCAGCCCGCAGGCGCTGCGCGCCGCGGAGGAGGCGCTGGCTGGCCGCGCTGCCGAGGCGGCGGCGACAAAGCTGCGCGCGACGGAGGAGGCGCAGGCGCGCTACCCGTTCCTGTCGAAGCGCGTGGCGGGCGTGCCGCTGAGCGAGCTGCCGCTCGCGCACGACGAGCTGTTCCAGGCGCTGGTGGCTCAGCGCGCGCCGCTGCTGCGCGAGCCAGAGGCGAACGCCCAGCCGCTGCGTGCCGTGGAGGACCAGCTGCGCAGCCGTGCAGCGGTGCTTGCGGGCGCCAAGGAGAAGCTGGACGCCATCCACGCCGCGGACAACGACGAGGTGCGCGCGCGCAACCCGTTCCTGCCGTACAACGACGTGTGTGGCGTGCCGCTGCGCGAGCTGGGCCTGCCGCAGGACGCCGAGTACGTGGACAAGTGGCTGGACCGGCTGCAGCTGATGGAGCACCCGGAGGAGAACCGGCCCGCCATCCAGGCCGTCGAGGGCGCGCTTCGCGGCCGCGCCGAGGAGCTGGCGCGGGACAAGCTGCGCGCAGAGGACGAGCTGTTGGCGAAGCACCCCTTCGTCGCACGGCCGCCGGGTGCGCCGCTGCTGGCGTCGCTAGGCGTGCCAGCGGACGAGCAGTTCCGGCAGCTGGCACAGGAGCACGCGGTACTTGCAGAGGAGCCGGTGCGCAACGCCGAACCGCTGCGCGCGGTGGAGGAGGCAATGCAGGCGCGTGTAGCCGCGCTCGCTGCCTTGGACGCCGGGGAGACGCTGAGGCCGGTGGAAGCTGTGCGGGAGCTGCTGCGCGAGCACCCGATGTGCGTGCCGTACGTGCACCCCGACGTGCCCCAGGACGCAATCTTCAGCGAGCTGGCGGAGAAGCGTGACGCGCTGCTGAGTGACCCTGAGCGCAACGCCGAGCCACTGCGCGCAGTGGAGGAGGCGATGCAGGAGCGCGCGGTGCAGGTGGCGGTGCAGCACAAGCGCCGCACACGCTCGCAGCGTCGGCTCTCCACCGTGCAGATGACACACGTGGAGCCAGAAAAGGCCGGTGAGGTGCAAGAGCAGGAGGCGGACACGGTGCCGCTGCTGTCGGGCACGGAGGTGCGCGACCCGTACTACCAGGAGCTGATGGCGCTGCGCGCCTCGCTGGCGGAGGAGGGTCCGAGGCGCGACGCCGACAAGATCCGCGCGGTGGAGGAGCAGATGAAGGACCGTGCAGTGCAGCTAGACAAGGACAACGAACGTGCCGCCGCGGCCCGCGAGCGCGTGCGCGGCGCGCTGCTAGAGCAGCACCCGTTCCTGCCGAAGCAGCTCCACGGCATCCCGCTGGAGGATCTGCCGCTGCGCGACGACGACGAGTTTGTCGACGCAGAGCAGGAGCATGCGCGACTGGCCGCGGAGCCGGTGCGCAACGCCGAGGCGCTGCGCGCCGCGGTGGACCGGATGAGGGCGCGTGCGGAGAAGGTGGCGAGCGTGGCTGCGGCCACCGAGGAGGCGCTGCGTGAGCGGCTGCCGTTTGTGGAGGTGGGCAAGGTGCCGCTGCGCAGCATGGGGCTGGAGTCGTGGCCGGAGTTCGCGGCGCTGCAGGCGCAGCTGGAGGAGCTGGCCAAGGACCCGGCAGCGGCCAAGGGGCCGGAGGCGCGGCGGCTGGAGAAGGCCATGATGGACCTTGCCAAGCTGCGGGCCTACGACGAGGCGGCAGCGACGCAGTGCGACGCGGTGAAGGAGGCCGACCTGCACGACCGCTTCCCGTTCCTGCCGGAGGAGCCGGTGCCGGGTATGCCGCTCGCGGAGGCCGAGCTCATGGCGGACCCCGAGTTCCGCACGCTGGCGAACGCGCTGGAGGACCTGCGCAGGAGCCCGCACACCAGCCCGCAGGCGCTGCGCGCCGCGGAGGAGGCGCTGGCTGGCCGCGCTGCCGAGGCGGCGGCGACAAAGCTGCGCGCGACGGAGGAGGCGCAGGCGCGCTACCCGTTCCTGTCGAAGCGCGTGGCGGGCGTGCCGCTGAGCGAGCTGCCGCTCGCGCACGACGAGCTGTTCCAGGCGCTGGTGGCTCAGCGCGCGCCGCTGCTGCGCGAGCCAGAGGCGAACGCCCAGCCGCTGCGTGCCGTGGAGGACCAGCTGCGCAGCC
This sequence comes from Leishmania tarentolae, assembly GCA_033953505.1. Lineage (NCBI taxonomy): Eukaryota > Euglenozoa > Kinetoplastea > Trypanosomatida > Trypanosomatidae > Leishmania > Leishmania tarentolae. The sequence continues at coordinate 173,565 of CP119839.1, forward strand.
GTGCAGCGGTGCTTGCGGGCGCCAAGGAGAAGCTGGACGCCATCCACGCCGCGGACAACGACGAGGTGCGCGCGCGCAACCCGTTCCTGCCGTACAACGACGTGTGTGGCGTGCCGCTGCGCGAGCTGGGCCTGCCGCAGGACGCCGAGTACGTGGACAAGTGGCTGGACCGGCTGCAGCTGATGGAGCACCCGGAGGAGAACCGGCCCGCCATCCAGGCCGTCGAGGGCGCGCTTCGCGGCCGCGCCGAGGAGCTGGCGCGGGACAAGCTGCGCGCAGAGGACGAGCTGTTGGCGAAGCACCCCTTCGTCGCACGGCCGCCGGGTGCGCCGCTGCTGGCGTCGCTAGGCGTGCCAGCGGACGAGCAGTTCCGGCAGCTGGCACAGGAGCACGCGGTACTTGCAGAGGAGCCGGTGCGCAACGCCGAACCGCTGCGCGCGGTGGAGGAGGCAATGCAGGCGCGTGTAGCCGCGCTCGCTGCCTTGGACGCCGGGGAGACGCTGAGGCCGGTGGAAGCTGTGCGGGAGCTGCTGCGCGAGCACCCGATGTGCGTGCCGTACGTGCACCCCGACGTGCCCCAGGACGCAATCTTCAGCGAGCTGGCGGAGAAGCGTGACGCGCTGCTGAGTGACCCTGAGCGCAACGCCGAGCCACTGCGCGCAGTGGAGGAGGCGATGCAGGAGCGCGCGGTGCAGGTGGCGGTGCAGCACAAGCGCCGCACACGCTCGCAGCGTCGGCTCTCCACCGTGCAGATGACACACGTGGAGCCAGAAAAGGCCGGTGAGGTGCAAGAGCAGGAGGCGGACACGGTGCCGCTGCTGTCGGGCACGGAGGTGCGCGACCCGTACTACCAGGAGCTGATGGCGCTGCGCGCCTCGCTGGCGGAGGAGGGTCCGAGGCGCGACGCCGACAAGATCCGCGCGGTGGAGGAGCAGATGAAGGACCGTGCAGTGCAGCTAGACAAGGACAACGAACGTGCCGCCGCGGCCCGCGAGCGCGTGCGCGGCGCGCTGCTAGAGCAGCACCCGTTCCTGCCGAAGCAGCTCCACGGCATCCCGCTGGAGGATCTGCCGCTGCGCGACGACGACGAGTTTGTCGACGCAGAGCAGGAGCATGCGCGACTGGCCGCGGAGCCGGTGCGCAACGCCGAGGCGCTGCGCGCCGCGGTGGACCGGATGAGGGCGCGTGCGGAGAAGGTGGCGAGCGTGGCTGCGGCCACCGAGGAGGCGCTGCGTGAGCGGCTGCCGTTTGTGGAGGTGGGCAAGGTGCCGCTGCGCAGCATGGGGCTGGAGTCGTGGCCGGAGTTCGCGGCGCTGCAGGCGCAGCTGGAGGAGCTGGCCAAGGACCCGGCAGCGGCCAAGGGGCCGGAGGCGCGGCGGCTGGAGAAGGCCATGATGGACCTTGCCAAGCTGCGGGCCTACGACGAGGCGGCAGCGACGCAGTGCGACGCGGTGAAGGAGGCCGACCTGCACGACCGCTTCCCGTTCCTGCCGGAGGAGCCGGTGCCGGGTATGCCGCTCGCGGAGGCCGAGCTCATGGCGGACCCCGAGTTCCGCACGCTGGCGAACGCGCTGGAGGACCTGCGCAGGAGCCCGCACACCAGCCCGCAGGCGCTGCGCGCCGCGGAGGAGGCGCTGGCTGGCCGCGCTGCCGAGGCGGCGGCGACAAAGCTGCGCGCGACGGAGGAGGCGCAGGCGCGCTACCCGTTCCTGTCGAAGCGCGTGGCGGGCGTGCCGCTGAGCGAGCTGCCGCTCGCGCACGACGAGCTGTTCCAGGCGCTGGTGGCTCAGCGCGCGCCGCTGCTGCGCGAGCCAGAGGCGAACGCCCAGCCGCTGCGTGCCGTGGAGGACCAGCTGCGCAGCCGTGCAGCGGTGCTTGCGGGCGCCAAGGAGAAGCTGGACGCCATCCACGCCGCGGACAACGACGAGGTGCGCGCGCGCAACCCGTTCCTGCCGTACAACGACGTGTGTGGCGTGCCGCTGCGCGAGCTGGGCCTGCCGCAGGACGCCGAGTACGTGGACAAGTGGCTGGACCGGCTGCAGCTGATGGAGCACCCGGAGGAGAACCGGCCCGCCATCCAGGCCGTCGAGGGCGCGCTTCGCGGCCGCGCCGAGGAGCTGGCGCGGGACAAGCTGCGCGCAGAGGACGAGCTGTTGGCGAAGCACCCCTTCGTCGCACGGCCGCCGGGTGCGCCGCTGCTGGCGTCGCTAGGCGTGCCAGCGGACGAGCAGTTCCGGCAGCTGGCACAGGAGCACGCGGTACTTGCAGAGGAGCCGGTGCGCAACGCCGAACCGCTGCGCGCGGTGGAGGAGGCAATGCAGGCGCGTGTAGCCGCGCTCGCTGCCTTGGACGCCGGGGAGACGCTGAGGCCGGTGGAAGCTGTGCGGGAGCTGCTGCGCGAGCACCCGATGTGCGTGCCGTACGTGCACCCCGACGTGCCCCAGGACGCAATCTTCAGCGAGCTGGCGGAGAAGCGTGACGCGCTGCTGAGTGACCCTGAGCGCAACGCCGAGCCACTGCGCGCAGTGGAGGAGGCGATGCAGGAGCGCGCGGTGCAGGTGGCGGTGCAGCACAAGCGCCGCACACGCTCGCAGCGTCGGCTCTCCACCGTGCAGATGACACACGTGGAGCCAGAAAAGGCCGGTGAGGTGCAAGAGCAGGAGGCGGACACGGTGCCGCTGCTGTCGGGCACGGAGGTGCGCGACCCGTACTACCAGGAGCTGATGGCGCTGCGCGCCTCGCTGGCGGAGGAGGGTCCGAGGCGCGACGCCGACAAGATCCGCGCGGTGGAGGAGCAGATGAAGGACCGTGCAGTGCAGCTAGACAAGGACAACGAACGTGCCGCCGCGGCCCGCGAGCGCGTGCGCGGCGCGCTGCTAGAGCAGCACCCGTTCCTGCCGAAGCAGCTCCACGGCATCCCGCTGGAGGATCTGCCGCTGCGCGACGACGACGAGTTTGTCGACGCAGAGCAGGAGCATGCGCGACTGGCCGCGGAGCCGGTGCGCAACGCCGAGGCGCTGCGCGCCGCGGTGGACCGGATGAGGGCGCGTGCGGAGAAGGTGGCGAGCGTGGCTGCGGCCACCGAGGAGGCGCTGCGTGAGCGGCTGCCGTTTGTGGAGGTGGGCAAGGTGCCGCTGCGCAGCATGGGGCTGGAGTCGTGGCCGGAGTTCGCGGCGCTGCAGGCGCAGCTGGAGGAGCTGGCCAAGGACCCGGCAGCGGCCAAGGGGCCGGAGGCGCGGCGGCTGGAGAAGGCCATGATGGACCTTGCCAAGCTGCGGGCCTACGACGAGGCGGCAGCGACGCAGTGCGACGCGGTGAAGGAGGCCGACCTGCACGACCGCTTCCCGTTCCTGCCGGAGGAGCCGGTGCCGGGTATGCCGCTCGCGGAGGCCGAGCTCATGGCGGACCCCGAGTTCCGCACGCTGGCGAACGCGCTGGAGGACCTGCGCAGGAGCCCGCACACCAGCCCGCAGGCGCTGCGCGCCGCGGAGGAGGCGCTGGCTGGCCGCGCTGCCGAGGCGGCGGCGACAAAGCTGCGCGCGACGGAGGAGGCGCAGGCGCGCTACCCGTTCCTGTCGAAGCGCGTGGCGGGCGTGCCGCTGAGCGAGCTGCCGCTCGCGCACGACGAGCTGTTCCAGGCGCTGGTGGCTCAGCGCGCGCCGCTGCTGCGCGAGCCAGAGGCGAACGCCCAGCCGCTGCGTGCCGTGGAGGACCAGCTGCGCAGCCGTGCAGCGGTGCTTGCGGGCGCCAAGGAGAAGCTGGACGCCATCCACGCCGCGGACAACGACGAGGTGCGCGCGCGCAACCCGTTCCTGCCGTACAACGACGTGTGTGGCGTGCCGCTGCGCGAGCTGGGCCTGCCGCAGGACGCCGAGTACGTGGACAAGTGGCTGGACCGGCTGCAGCTGATGGAGCACCCGGAGGAGAACCGGCCCGCCATCCAGGCCGTCGAGGGCGCGCTTCGCGGCCGCGCCGAGGAGCTGGCGCGGGACAAGCTGCGCGCAGAGGACGAGCTGTTGGCGAAGCACCCCTTCGTCGCACGGCCGCCGGGTGCGCCGCTGCTGGCGTCGCTAGGCGTGCCAGCGGACGAGCAGTTCCGGCAGCTGGCACAGGAGCACGCGGTACTTGCAGAGGAGCCGGTGCGCAACGCCGAACCGCTGCGCGCGGTGGAGGAGGCAATGCAGGCGCGTGTAGCCGCGCTCGCTGCCTTGGACGCCGGGGAGACGCTGAGGCCGGTGGAAGCTGTGCGGGAGCTGCTGCGCGAGCACCCGATGTGCGTGCCGTACGTGCACCCCGACGTGCCCCAGGACGCAATCTTCAGCGAGCTGGCGGAGAAGCGTGACGCGCTGCTGAGTGACCCTGAGCGCAACGCCGAGCCACTGCGCGCAGTGGAGGAGGCGATGCAGGAGCGCGCGGTGCAGGTGGCGGTGCAGCACAAGCGCCGCACACGCTCGCAGCGTCGGCTCTCCACCGTGCAGATGACACACGTGGAGCCAGAAAAGGCCGGTGAGGTGCAAGAGCAGGAGGCGGACACGGTGCCGCTGCTGTCGGGCACGGAGGTGCGCGACCCGTACTACCAGGAGCTGATGGCGCTGCGCGCCTCGCTGGCGGAGGAGGGTCCGAGGCGCGACGCCGACAAGATCCGCGCGGTGGAGGAGCAGATGAAGGACCGTGCAGTGCAGCTAGACAAGGACAACGAACGTGCCGCCGCGGCCCGCGAGCGCGTGCGCGGCGCGCTGCTAGAGCAGCACCCGTTCCTGCCGAAGCAGCTCCACGGCATCCCGCTGGAGGATCTGCCGCTGCGCGACGACGACGAGTTTGTCGACGCAGAGCAGGAGCATGCGCGACTGGCCGCGGAGCCGGTGCGCAACGCCGAGGCGCTGCGCGCCGCGGTGGACCGGATGAGGGCGCGTGCGGAGAAGGTGGCGAGCGTGGCTGCGGCCACCGAGGAGGCGCTGCGTGAGCGGCTGCCGTTTGTGGAGGTGGGCAAGGTGCCGCTGCGCAGCATGGGGCTGGAGTCGTGGCCGGAGTTCGCGGCGCTGCAGGCGCAGCTGGAGGAGCTGGCCAAGGACCCGGCAGCGGCCAAGGGGCCGGAGGCGCGGCGGCTGGAGAAGGCCATGATGGACCTTGCCAAGCTGCGGGCCTACGACGAGGCGGCAGCGACGCAGTGCGACGCGGTGAAGGAGGCCGACCTGCACGACCGCTTCCCGTTCCTGCCGGAGGAGCCGGTGCCGGGTATGCCGCTCGCGGAGGCCGAGCTCATGGCGGACCCCGAGTTCCGCACGCTGGCGAACGCGCTGGAGGACCTGCGCAGGAGCCCGCACACCAGCCCGCAGGCGCTGCGCGCCGCGGAGGAGGCGCTGGCTGGCCGCGCTGCCGAGGCGGCGGCGACAAAGCTGCGCGCGACGGAGGAGGCGCAGGCGCGCTACCCGTTCCTGTCGAAGCGCGTGGCGGGCGTGCCGCTGAGCGAGCTGCCGCTCGCGCACGACGAGCTGTTCCAGGCGCTGGTGGCTCAGCGCGCGCCGCTGCTGCGCGAGCCAGAGGCGAACGCCCAGCCGCTGCGTGCCGTGGAGGACCAGCTGCGCAGCCGTGCAGCGGTGCTTGCGGGCGCCAAGGAGAAGCTGGACGCCATCCACGCCGCGGACAACGACGAGGTGCGCGCGCGCAACCCGTTCCTGCCGTACAACGACGTGTGTGGCGTGCCGCTGCGCGAGCTGGGCCTGCCGCAGGACGCCGAGTACGTGGACAAGTGGCTGGACCGGCTGCAGCTGATGGAGCACCCGGAGGAGAACCGGCCCGCCATCCAGGCCGTCGAGGGCGCGCTTCGCGGCCGCGCCGAGGAGCTGGCGCGGGACAAGCTGCGCGCAGAGGACGAGCTGTTGGCGAAGCACCCCTTCGTCGCACGGCCGCCGGGTGCGCCGCTGCTGGCGTCGCTAGGCGTGCCAGCGGACGAGCAGTTCCGGCAGCTGGCACAGGAGCACGCGGTACTTGCAGAGGAGCCGGTGCGCAACGCCGAACCGCTGCGCGCGGTGGAGGAGGCAATGCAGGCGCGTGTAGCCGCGCTCGCTGCCTTGGACGCCGGGGAGACGCTGAGGCCGGTGGAAGCTGTGCGGGAGCTGCTGCGCGAGCACCCGATGTGCGTGCCGTACGTGCACCCCGACGTGCCCCAGGACGCAATCTTCAGCGAGCTGGCGGAGAAGCGTGACGCGCTGCTGAGTGACCCTGAGCGCAACGCCGAGCCACTGCGCGCAGTGGAGGAGGCGATGCAGGAGCGCGCGGTGCAGGTGGCGGTGCAGCACAAGCGCCGCACACGCTCGCAGCGTCGGCTCTCCACCGTGCAGATGACACACGTGGAGCCAGAAAAGGCCGGTGAGGTGCAAGAGCAGGAGGCGGACACGGTGCCGCTGCTGTCGGGCACGGAGGTGCGCGACCCGTACTACCAGGAGCTGATGGCGCTGCGCGCCTCGCTGGCGGAGGAGGGTCCGAGGCGCGACGCCGACAAGATCCGCGCGGTGGAGGAGCAGATGAAGGACCGTGCAGTGCAGCTAGACAAGGACAACGAACGTGCCGCCGCGGCCCGCGAGCGCGTGCGCGGCGCGCTGCTAGAGCAGCACCCGTTCCTGCCGAAGCAGCTCCACGGCATCCCGCTGGAGGATCTGCCGCTGCGCGACGACGACGAGTTTGTCGACGCAGAGCAGGAGCATGCGCGACTGGCCGCGGAGCCGGTGCGCAACGCCGAGGCGCTGCGCGCCGCGGTGGACCGGATGAGGGCGCGTGCGGAGAAGGTGGCGAGCGTGGCTGCGGCCACCGAGGAGGCGCTGCGTGAGCGGCTGCCGTTTGTGGAGGTGGGCAAGGTGCCGCTGCGCAGCATGGGGCTGGAGTCGTGGCCGGAGTTCGCGGCGCTGCAGGCGCAGCTGGAGGAGCTGGCCAAGGACCCGGCAGCGGCCAAGGGGCCGGAGGCGCGGCGGCTGGAGAAGGCCATGATGGACCTTGCCAAGCTGCGGGCCTACGACGAGGCGGCAGCGACGCAGTGCGACGCGGTGAAGGAGGCCGACCTGCACGACCGCTTCCCGTTCCTGCCGGAGGAGCCGGTGCCGGGTATGCCGCTCGCGGAGGCCGAGCTCATGGCGGACCCCGAGTTCCGCACGCTGGCGAACGCGCTGGAGGACCTGCGCAGGAGCCCGCACACCAGCCCGCAGGCGCTGCGCGCCGCGGAGGAGGCGCTGGCTGGCCGCGCTGCCGAGGCGGCGGCGACAAAGCTGCGCGCGACGGAGGAGGCGCAGGCGCGCTACCCGTTCCTGTCGAAGCGCGTGGCGGGCGTGCCGCTGAGCGAGCTGCCGCTCGCGCACGACGAGCTGTTCCAGGCGCTGGTGGCTCAGCGCGCGCCGCTGCTGCGCGAGCCAGAGGCGAACGCCCAGCCGCTGCGTGCCGTGGAGGACCAGCTGCGCAGCCGTGCAGCGGTGCTTGCGGGCGCCAAGGAGAAGCTGGACGCCATCCACGCCGCGGACAACGACGAGGTGCGCGCGCGCAACCCGTTCCTGCCGTACAACGACGTGTGTGGCGTGCCGCTGCGCGAGCTGGGCCTGCCGCAGGACGCCGAGTACGTGGACAAGTGGCTGGACCGGCTGCAGCTGATGGAGCACCCGGAGGAGAACCGGCCCGCCATCCAGGCCGTCGAGGGCGCGCTTCGCGGCCGCGCCGAGGAGCTGGCGCGGGACAAGCTGCGCGCAGAGGACGAGCTGTTGGCGAAGCACCCCTTCGTCGCACGGCCGCCGGGTGCGCCGCTGCTGGCGTCGCTAGGCGTGCCAGCGGACGAGCAGTTCCGGCAGCTGGCACAGGAGCACGCGGTACTTGCAGAGGAGCCGGTGCGCAACGCCGAACCGCTGCGCGCGGTGGAGGAGGCAATGCAGGCGCGTGTAGCCGCGCTCGCTGCCTTGGACGCCGGGGAGACGCTGAGGCCGGTGGAAGCTGTGCGGGAGCTGCTGCGCGAGCACCCGATGTGCGTGCCGTACGTGCACCCCGACGTGCCCCAGGACGCAATCTTCAGCGAGCTGGCGGAGAAGCGTGACGCGCTGCTGAGTGACCCTGAGCGCAACGCCGAGCCACTGCGCGCAGTGGAGGAGGCGATGCAGGAGCGCGCGGTGCAGGTGGCGGTGCAGCACAAGCGCCGCACACGCTCGCAGCGTCGGCTCTCCACCGTGCAGATGACACACGTGGAGCCAGAAAAGGCCGGTGAGGTGCAAGAGCAGGAGGCGGACACGGTGCCGCTGCTGTCGGGCACGGAGGTGCGCGACCCGTACTACCAGGAGCTGATGGCGCTGCGCGCCTCGCTGGCGGAGGAGGGTCCGAGGCGCGACGCCGACAAGATCCGCGCGGTGGAGGAGCAGATGAAGGACCGTGCAGTGCAGCTAGACAAGGACAACGAACGTGCCGCCGCGGCCCGCGAGCGCGTGCGCGGCGCGCTGCTAGAGCAGCACCCGTTCCTGCCGAAGCAGCTCCACGGCATCCCGCTGGAGGATCTGCCGCTGCGCGACGACGACGAGTTTGTCGACGCAGAGCAGGAGCATGCGCGACTGGCCGCGGAGCCGGTGCGCAACGCCGAGGCGCTGCGCGCCGCGGTGGACCGGATGAGGGCGCGTGCGGAGAAGGTGGCGAGCGTGGCTGCGGCCACCGAGGAGGCGCTGCGTGAGCGGCTGCCGTTTGTGGAGGTGGGCAAGGTGCCGCTGCGCAGCATGGGGCTGGAGTCGTGGCCGGAGTTCGCGGCGCTGCAGGCGCAGCTGGAGGAGCTGGCCAAGGACCCGGCAGCGGCCAAGGGGCCGGAGGCGCGGCGGCTGGAGAAGGCCATGATGGACCTTGCCAAGCTGCGGGCCTACGACGAGGCGGCAGCGACGCAGTGCGACGCGGTGAAGGAGGCCGACCTGCACGACCGCTTCCCGTTCCTGCCGGAGGAGCCGGTGCCGGGTATGCCGCTCGCGGAGGCCGAGCTCATGGCGGACCCCGAGTTCCGCACGCTGGCGAACGCGCTGGAGGACCTGCGCAGGAGCCCGCACACCAGCCCGCAGGCGCTGCGCGCCGCGGAGGAGGCGCTGGCTGGCCGCGCTGCCGAGGCGGCGGCGACAAAGCTGCGCGCGACGGAGGAGGCGCAGGCGCGCTACCCGTTCCTGTCGAAGCGCGTGGCGGGCGTGCCGCTGAGCGAGCTGCCGCTCGCGCACGACGAGCTGTTCCAGGCGCTGGTGGCTCAGCGCGCGCCGCTGCTGCGCGAGCCAGAGGCGAACGCCCAGCCGCTGCGTGCCGTGGAGGACCAGCTGCGCAGCCGTGCAGCGGTGCTTGCGGGCGCCAAGGAGAAGCTGGACGCCATCCACGCCGCGGACAACGACGAGGTGCGCGCGCGCAACCCGTTCCTGCCGTACAACGACGTGTGTGGCGTGCCGCTGCGCGAGCTGGGCCTGCCGCAGGACGCCGAGTACGTGGACAAGTGGCTGGACCGGCTGCAGCTGATGGAGCACCCGGAGGAGAACCGGCCCGCCATCCAGGCCGTCGAGGGCGCGCTTCGCGGCCGCGCCGAGGAGCTGGCGCGGGACAAGCTGCGTGCAGAGGACGAGCTGTTGGCGAAGCACCCCTTCGTCGCACGGCCGCCGGGTGCGCCGCTGCTGGCGTCGCTAGGCGTGCCAGCGGACGAGCAGTTCCGGCAGCTGGCACAGGAGCACGCGGTACTTGCAGAGGAGCCGGTGCGCAACGCCGAACCGCTGCGCGCGGTGGAGGAGGCAATGCAGGCGCGTGTAGCCGCGCTCGCTGCCTTGGACGCCGGGGAGACGCTGAGGCCGGTGGAAGCTGTGCGGGAGCTGCTGCGCGAGCACCCGATGTGCGTGCCGTACGTGCACCCCGACGTGCCCCAGGACGCAATCTTCAGCGAGCTGGCGGAGAAGCGTGACGCGCTGCTGAGTGACCCTGAGCGCAACGCCGAGCCACTGCGCGCAGTGGAGGAGGCGATGCAGGAGCGCGCGGTGCAGGTGGCGGTGCAGCACAAGCGCCGCACACGCTCGCAGCGTCGGCTCTCCACCGTGCAGATGACACACGTGGAGCCAGAAAAGGCCGGTGAGGTGCAAGAGCAGGAGGCGGACACGGTGCCGCTGCTGTCGGGCACGGAGGTGCGCGACCCGTACTACCAGGAGCTGATGGCGCTGCGCGCCTCGCTGGCGGAGGAGGGTCCGAGGCGCGACGCCGACAAGATCCGCGCGGTGGAGGAGCAGATGAAGGACCGCGTGGCGCAGCTGAAGAGCGACGCGGCGCGCGCACGTGCGGCGCAGATGCGCGCGGAGGCGGCCCTGGTAGCACGCTACCCGTTTCTCGTCTCCTCGGTGACCGGCGAGATGCTCACGGCGGTACGCGTCGAGGACGACGCCGTGTTTGTGGGTCTGGCGGCTGAGTACGCGTCGCTGAAGGCGACACCGACGACGTCGCAGCAGGCGCTGAAGTGTGTGGAGCATGGGATGCGTGTGCGCGCGAGCGAGCTGGTGGCGGAGCATGCGCGCGACGAGGAGGCGCTGCGGCGCCTAATGCCGTTTGTGGGGGCGCTGCCTGGCGGCGTGACGCTGCGCGAGCTGGACTTGGCCAACGACCCGGAGGTAAGGCCGCTGCTGGCGCAGCTGGAGGAGCTGGCCAATGACCCGGCGTCGGCCAAGGGGCCGGAGGCGCGGCGGCTGGAGAAGACAATCAGCGAGCTGGCGCGCCGTGCTGCAGAGGACGAGGCCGCGCGCACGCTCCACAGTCTCGTGGATGCGGAGGGGTTGCATGAGCGCTTCCCGTTCCTGCCGGAGGAGCCGGTGCCGGGTGTGTCGCTCGTGGAGGCGGGCGTCTTGAACGACCCCGAGTTCCGCACGCTGGCGAACGCGCTGGAGGACCTGCGCAGGGATCCGTGCGCGAGCGAGTCCGCTGCCATGGTGTTTCAGCAGAATATGGCCGAGGTGGCAAAGCGTCTAGCGGTGGAGAAGCTGCGCGCGACGGAGGAGGCGCAGGCGCGCTACCCGTTCCTGTCGAAGCGCGTGGCGGGCGTGCCGCTGAGCGAGCTGCCGCTCGCGCACGACGAGCTGTTCCAGGCGCTGGTGGCTCAGCGCGCGCCGCTGCTGGGGAGTCCGCGCACAAACGCAGCACGGCTGCACGCCATAGAGGCGCATGCCCAGGACCGTGCGCGGGAGCTGGCGAGCGCCAAGCGCAATCTGGACGGTCTGCGCGATGCTGCAGATGATGAGGTGCGTGCGCGCAACCCGTTCCTGTCGTACAACGATGTGCGCGGCGTGCCGCTGCGCGAGCTGGGCCTGTCACGCGACCCCGAGTACGCGCAGCTGACGGACCGCCGCCTGACGCTCAAGGAGCAGCCGGTGGAGGCTGTGGCGGAGCTAACCGCAGTCGAGGCGCGCCTGAAGGTGCGTGCTACGGAGGTGGCAGAGGCGAAGCTCGTGGCTGAAGCGGCGCTACGAGCCAAGTACCCGACAGTGGCGACAGCGCCTGAGGCAGCGATGCTGTCGTCGTTGGAGCTGACGCTGGACCCGCGGCTGGTGCAGCTTGAGCAGCAGTGCGTGGCGCTTGCTGACGCGGCGAAAGCAGACGACGCGCCGTTGCGTGCCGCGGAGGAGGCGGCGGCAGCGCGTGTGCAGGAGCTGGTGGAGGAAGACGCCGTCGCCGAGGAGGAGGCGGCGCAGGCGCGTGCGGCGGTGCTGAGGCGGTACCCCATGTGCGCACGCGACGTGACGGAGGCGGTGGGCAAGGACGCCATGTTCGCGTCGCTGTCTGCGCGCCACGCGGGTCTGCTGTCGGACCCTGCAGCCAACCGAGAGCCACTGGCCGACGTGGAGGATCTCATGCGCCAGCGCAGTGCTGAGGTGGAGAGCGGTCGCCGGCAGCGGCGCCGGCGCGGCCCCGCCAACCCTCCGCGCCTGCTGGACATGAACGACGTGGCACTGGAAAGCGGCGAGATGGACGACTACCACAGTCGACGCCACCGCCACCGCCGCGTCCGCATTCTGGACGCGCGGGAGGTGCCGATTGATATTGCAGGCGAGGTGCACGAGCAGCAGGACGAAGTAAATCTGCCGCCCAGGGCGCGCCGCGCTGCGGCGCCGTGCCACAGCGACTCGTACTACCAGGAGCTGATGGCGCTGCGCGCCTCGCTGGTGAAGGAGGATGAGACGGTCAACGCAGACAGCATTCGGTGTGTGGAGGAGCAGATGAAGGACCGCGTGGCGCAGCTGAAGAGCGACGCGGCGCGCGCACGTGCGGCGCAGATGCGCGCGGAGGCGGCCCTGGTAGCACGCTACCCGTTTCTCGTCTCCTCGGTGACCGGCGAGATGCTCACGGCGGTACGCGTCGAGGACGACGCCGTGTTTGTGGGTCTGGCGGCTGAGTACGCGTCGCTGAAGGCGACACCGACGACGTCGCAGCAGGCGCTGAAGTGTGTGGAGCATGGGATGCGTGTGCGCGCGAGCGAGCTGGTGGCGGAGCATGCGCGCGACGAGGAGGCGCTGCGGCGCCTAATGCCGTTTGTGGGGGCGCTGCCTGGCGGCGTGACGCTGCGCGAGCTGGACTTGGCCAACGACCCGGAGGTAAGGCCGCTGCTGGCGCAGCTGGAGGAGCTGGCCAATGACCCGGCGTCGGCCAAGGGGCCGGAGGCGCGGCGGCTGGAGAAGACAATCAGCGAGCTGGCGCGCCGTGCTGCAGAGGACGAGGCCGCGCGCACGCTCCACAGTCTCGTGGATGCGGAGGGGTTGCATGAGCGCTTCCCGTTCCTGCCGGAGGAGCCGGTGCCGGGTGTGTCGCTCGTGGAGGCGGGCGTCTTGAACGACCCCGAGTTCCGCACGCTGGCGAACGCGCTGGAGGACCTGCGCAGGGATCCGTGCGCGAGCGAGTCCGCTGCCATGGTGTTTCAGCAGAATATGGCCGAGGTGGCAAAGCGTCTAGCGGTGGAGAAGCTGCGCGCGACGGAGGAGGCGCAGGCGCGCTACCCGTTCCTGTCGAAGCGCGTGGCGGGCGTGCCGCTGAGCGAGCTGCCGCTCGCGCACGACGAGCTGTTCCAGGCGCTGGTGGCTCAGCGCGCGCCGCTGCTGGGGAGTCCGCGCACAAACGCAGCACGGCTGCACGCCATAGAGGCGCATGCCCAGGACCGTGCGCGGGAGCTGGCGAGCGCCAAGCGCAATCTGGACGGTCTGCGCGATGCTGCAGATGATGAGGTGCGTGCGCGCAACCCGTTCCTGTCGTACAACGATGTGCGCGGCGTGCCGCTGCGCGAGCTGGGCCTGTCACGCGACCCCGAGTACGCGCAGCTGACGGACCGCCGCCTGACGCTCAAGGAGCAGCCGGTGGAGGCTGTGGCGGAGCTAACCGCAGTCGAGGCGCGCCTGAAGGTGCGTGCTACGGAGGTGGCAGAGGCGAAGCTCGTGGCTGAAGCGGCGCTACGAGCCAAGTACCCGACAGTGGCGACAGCGCCTGAGGCAGCGATGCTGTCGTCGTTGGAGCTGACGCTGGACCCGCGGCTGGTGCAGCTTGAGCAGCAGTGCGTGGCGCTTGCTGACGCGGCGAAAGCAGACGACGCGCCGTTGCGTGCCGCGGAGGAGGCGGCGGCAGCGCGTGTGCAGGAGCTGGTGGAGGAAGACGCCGTCGCCGAGGAGGAGGCGGCGCAGGCGCGTGCGGCGGTGCTGAGGCGGTACCCCATGTGCGCACGCGACGTGACGGAGGCGGTGGGCAAGGACGCCATGTTCGCGTCGCTGTCTGCGCGCCACGCGGGTCTGCTGTCGGACCCTGCAGCCAACCGAGAGCCACTGGCCGACGTGGAGGATCTCATGCGCCAGCGCAGTGCTGAGGTGGAGAGCGGTCGCCGGCAGCGGCGCCGGCGCGGCCCCGCCAACCCTCCGCGCCTGCTGGACATGAACGACGTGGCACTGGAAAGCGGCGAGATGGACGACTACCACAGTCGACGCCACCGCCACCGCCGCGTCCGCATTCTGGACGCGCGGGAGGTGCCGATTGATATTGCAGGCGAGGTGCACGAGCAGCAGGACGAAGTAAATCTGCCGCCCAGGGCGCGCCGCGCTGCGGCGCCGTGCCACAGCGACTCGTACTACCAGGAGCTGATGGCGCTGCGCGCCTCGCTGGTGAAGGAGGATGAGACGGTCAACGCAGACAGCATTCGGTGTGTGGAGGAGCAGATGAAGGACCGCGTGGCGCAGCTGAAGAGCGACGCGGCGCGCGCACGTGCGGCGCAGATGCGCGCGGAGGCGGCCCTGGTAGCACGCTACCCGTTTCTCGTCTCCTCGGTGACCGGCGAGATGCTCACGGCGGTACGCGTCGAGGACGACGCCGTGTTTGTGGGTCTGGCGGCTGAGTACGCGTCGCTGAAGGCGACACCGACGACGTCGCAGCAGGCGCTGAAGTGTGTGGAGCATGGGATGCGTGTGCGCGCGAGCGAGCTGGTGGCGGAGCATGCGCGCGACGAGGAGGCGCTGCGGCGCCTAATGCCGTTTGTGGGGGCGCTGCCTGGCGGCGTGACGCTGCGCGAGCTGGACTTGGCCAACGACCCGGAGGTAAGGCCGCTGCTGGCGCAGCTGGAGGAGCTGGCCAATGACCCGGCGTCGGCCAAGGGGCCGGAGGCGCGGCGGCTGGAGAAGACAATCAGCGAGCTGGCGCGCCGTGCTGCAGAGGACGAGGCCGCGCGCACGCTCCACAGTCTCGTGGATGCGGAGGGGTTGCATGAGCGCTTCCCGTTCCTGCCGGAGGAGCCGGTGCCGGGTGTGTCGCTCGTGGAGGCGGGCGTCTTGAACGACCCCGAGTTCCGCACGCTGGCGAACGCGCTGGAGGACCTGCGCAGGGATCCGTGCGCGAGCGAGTCCGCTGCCATGGTGTTTCAGCAGAATATGGCCGAGGTGGCAAAGCGTCTAGCGGTGGAGAAGCTGCGCGCGACGGAGGAGGCGCAGGCGCGCTACCCGTTCCTGTCGAAGCGCGTGGCGGGCGTGCCGCTGAGCGAGCTGCCGCTCGCGCACGACGAGCTGTTCCAGGCGCTGGTGGCTCAGCGCGCGCCGCTGCTGGGGAGTCCGCGCACAAACGCAGCACGGCTGCACGCCATAGAGGCGCATGCCCAGGACCGTGCGCGGGAGCTGGCGAGCGCCAAGCGCAATCTGGACGGTCTGCGCGATGCTGCAGATGATGAGGTGCGTGCGCGCAACCCGTTCCTGTCGTACAACGATGTGCGCGGCGTGCCGCTGCGCGAGCTGGGCCTGTCACGCGACCCCGAGTACGCGCAGCTGACGGACCGCCGCCTGACGCTCAAGGAGCAGCCGGTGGAGGCTGTGGCGGAGCTAACCGCAGTCGAGGCGCGCCTGAAGGTGCGTGCTACGGAGGTGGCAGAGGCGAAGCTCGTGGCTGAAGCGGCGCTACGAGCCAAGTACCCGACAGTGGCGACAGCGCCTGAGGCAGCGATGCTGTCGTCGTTGGAGCTGACGCTGGACCCGCGGCTGGTGCAGCTTGAGCAGCAGTGCGTGGCGCTTGCTGACGCGGCGAAAGCAGACGACGCGCCGTTGCGTGCCGCGGAGGAGGCGGCGGCAGCGCGTGTGCAGGAGCTGGTGGAGGAAGACGCCGTCGCCGAGGAGGAGGCGGCGCAGGCGCGTGCGGCGGTGCTGAGGCGGTACCCCATGTGCGCACGCGACGTGACGGAGGCGGTGGGCAAGGACGCCATGTTCGCGTCGCTGTCTGCGCGCCACGCGGGTCTGCTGTCGGACCCTGCAGCCAACCGAGAGCCACTGGCCGACGTGGAGGATCTCATGCGCCAGCGCAGTGCTGAGGTGGAGAGCGGTCGCCGGCAGCGGCGCCGGCGCGGCCCCGCCAACCCTCCGCGCCTGCTGGACATGAACGACGTGGCACTGGAAAGCGGCGAGATGGACGACTACCACAGTCGACGCCACCGCCACCGCCGCGTCCGCATTCTGGACGCGCGGGAGGTGCCGATTGATATTGCAGGCGAGGTGCACGAGCAGCAGGACGAAGTAAATCTGCCGCCCAGGGCGCGCCGCGCTGCGGCGCCGTGCCACAGCGACTCGTACTACCAGGAGCTGATGGCGCTGCGCGCCTCGCTGGTGAAGGAGGATGAGACGGTCAACGCAGACAGCATTCGGTGTGTGGAGGAGCAGATGAAGGACCGCGTGGCGCAGCTGAAGAGCGACGCGGCGCGCGCACGTGCGGCGCAGATGCGCGCGGAGGCGGCCCTGGTAGCACGCTACCCGTTTCTCGTCTCCTCGGTGACCGGCGAGATGCTCACGGCGGTACGCGTCGAGGACGACGCCGTGTTTGTGGGTCTGGCGGCTGAGTACGCGTCGCTGAAGGCGACACCGACGACGTCGCAGCAGGCGCTGAAGTGTGTGGAGCATGGGATGCGTGTGCGCGCGAGCGAGCTGGTGGCGGAGCATGCGCGCGACGAGGAGGCGCTGCGGCGCCTAATGCCGTTTGTGGGGGCGCTGCCTGGCGGCGTGACGCTGCGCGAGCTGGACTTGGCCAACGACCCGGAGGTAAGGCCGCTGCTGGCGCAGCTGGAGGAGCTGGCCAATGACCCGGCGTCGGCCAAGGGGCCGGAGGCGCGGCGGCTGGAGAAGACAATCAGCGAGCTGGCGCGCCGTGCTGCAGAGGACGAGGCCGCGCGCACGCTCCACAGTCTCGTGGATGCGGAGGGGTTGCATGAGCGCTTCCCGTTCCTGCCGGAGGAGCCGGTGCCGGGTGTGTCGCTCGTGGAGGCGGGCGTCTTGAACGACCCCGAGTTCCGCACGCTGGCGAACGCGCTGGAGGACCTGCGCAGGGATCCGTGCGCGAGCGAGTCCGCTGCCATGGTGTTTCAGCAGAATATGGCCGAGGTGGCAAAGCGTCTAGCGGTGGAGAAGCTGCGCGCGACGGAGGAGGCGCAGGCGCGCTACCCGTTCCTGTCGAAGCGCGTGGCGGGCGTGCCGCTGAGCGAGCTGCCGCTCGCGCACGACGAGCTGTTCCAGGCGCTGGTGGCTCAGCGCGCGCCGCTGCTGGGGAGTCCGCGCACAAACGCAGCACGGCTGCACGCCATAGAGGCGCATGCCCAGGACCGTGCGCGGGAGCTGGCGAGCGCCAAGCGCAATCTGGACGGTCTGCGCGATGCTGCAGATGATGAGGTGCGTGCGCGCAACCCGTTCCTGTCGTACAACGATGTGCGCGGCGTGCCGCTGCGCGAGCTGGGCCTGTCACGCGACCCCGAGTACGCGCAGCTGACGGACCGCCGCCTGACGCTCAAGGAGCAGCCGGTGGAGGCTGTGGCGGAGCTAACCGCAGTCGAGGCGCGCCTGAAGGTGCGTGCTACGGAGGTGGCAGAGGCGAAGCTCGTGGCTGAAGCGGCGCTACGAGCCAAGTACCCGACAGTGGCGACAGCGCCTGAGGCAGCGATGCTGTCGTCGTTGGAGCTGACGCTGGACCCGCGGCTGGTGCAGCTTGAGCAGCAGTGCGTGGCGCTTGCTGACGCGGCGAAAGCAGACGACGCGCCGTTGCGTGCCGCGGAGGAGGCGGCGGCAGCGCGTGTGCAGGAGCTGGTGGAGGAAGACGCCGTCGCCGAGGAGGAGGCGGCGCAGGCGCGTGCGGCGGTGCTGAGGCGGTACCCCATGTGCGCACGCGACGTGACGGAGGCGGTGGGCAAGGACGCCATGTTCGCGTCGCTGTCTGCGCGCCACGCGGGTCTGCTGTCGGACCCTGCAGCCAACCGAGAGCCACTGGCCGACGTGGAGGATCTCATGCGCCAGCGCAGTGCTGAGGTGGAGAGCGGTCGCCGGCAGCGGCGCCGGCGCGGCCCCGCCAACCCTCCGCGCCTGCTGGACATGAACGACGTGGCACTGGAAAGCGGCGAGATGGACGACTACCACAGTCGACGCCACCGCCACCGCCGCGTCCGCATTCTGGACGCGCGGGAGGTGCCGATTGATATTGCAGGCGAGGTGCACGAGCAGCAGGACGAAGTAAATCTGCCGCCCAGGGCGCGCCGCGCTGCGGCGCCGTGCCACAGCGACTCGTACTACCAGGAGCTGATGGCGCTGCGCGCCTCGCTGGTGAAGGAGGATGAGACGGTCAACGCAGACAGCATTCGGTGTGTGGAGGAGCAGATGAAGGACCGCGTGGCGCAGCTGAAGAGCGACGCGGCGCGCGCACGTGCGGCGCAGATGCGCGCGGAGGCGGCCCTGGTAGCACGCTACCCGTTTCTCGTCTCCTCGGTGACCGGCGAGATGCTCACGGCGGTACGCGTCGAGGACGACGCCGTGTTTGTGGGTCTGGCGGCTGAGTACGCGTCGCTGAAGGCGACACCGACGACGTCGCAGCAGGCGCTGAAGTGTGTGGAGCATGGGATGCGTGTGCGCGCGAGCGAGCTGGTGGCGGAGCATGCGCGCGACGAGGAGGCGCTGCGGCGCCTAATGCCGTTTGTGGGGGCGCTGCCTGGCGGCGTGACGCTGCGCGAGCTGGACTTGGCCAACGACCCGGAGGTAAGGCCGCTGCTGGCGCAGCTGGAGGAGCTGGCCAATGACCCGGCGTCGGCCAAGGGGCCGGAGGCGCGGCGGCTGGAGAAGACAATCAGCGAGCTGGCGCGCCGTGCTGCAGAGGACGAGGCCGCGCGCACGCTCCACAGTCTCGTGGATGCGGAGGGGTTGCATGAGCGCTTCCCGTTCCTGCCGGAGGAGCCGGTGCCGGGTGTGTCGCTCGTGGAGGCGGGCGTCTTGAACGACCCCGAGTTCCGCACGCTGGCGAACGCGCTGGAGGACCTGCGCAGGGATCCGTGCGCGAGCGAGTCCGCTGCCATGGTGTTTCAGCAGAATATGGCCGAGGTGGCAAAGCGTCTAGCGGTGGAGAAGCTGCGCGCGACGGAGGAGGCGCAGGCGCGCTACCCGTTCCTGTCGAAGCGCGTGGCGGGCGTGCCGCTGAGCGAGCTGCCGCTCGCGCACGACGAGCTGTTCCAGGCGCTGGTGGCTCAGCGCGCGCCGCTGCTGGGGAGTCCGCGCACAAACGCAGCACGGCTGCACGCCATAGAGGCGCATGCCCAGGACCGTGCGCGGGAGCTGGCGAGCGCCAAGCGCAATCTGGACGGTCTGCGCGATGCTGCAGATGATGAGGTGCGTGCGCGCAACCCGTTCCTGTCGTACAACGATGTGCGCGGCGTGCCGCTGCGCGAGCTGGGCCTGTCACGCGACCCCGAGTACGCGCAGCTGACGGACCGCCGCCTGACGCTCAAGGAGCAGCCGGTGGAGGCTGTGGCGGAGCTAACCGCAGTCGAGGCGCGCCTGAAGGTGCGTGCTACGGAGGTGGCAGAGGCGAAGCTCGTGGCTGAAGCGGCGCTACGAGCCAAGTACCCGACAGTGGCGACAGCGCCTGAGGCAGCGATGCTGTCGTCGTTGGAGCTGACGCTGGACCCGCGGCTGGTGCAGCTTGAGCAGCAGTGCGTGGCGCTTGCTGACGCGGCGAAAGCAGACGACGCGCCGTTGCGTGCCGCGGAGGAGGCGGCGGCAGCGCGTGTGCAGGAGCTGGTGGAGGAAGACGCCGTCGCCGAGGAGGAGGCGGCGCAGGCGCGTGCGGCGGTGCTGAGGCGGTACCCCATGTGCGCACGCGACGTGACGGAGGCGGTGGGCAAGGACGCCATGTTCGCGTCGCTGTCTGCGCGCCACGCGGGTCTGCTGTCGGACCCTGCAGCCAACCGAGAGCCACTGGCCGACGTGGAGGATCTCATGCGCCAGCGCAGTGCTGAGGTGGAGAGCGGTCGCCGGCAGCGGCGCCGGCGCGGCCCCGCCAACCCTCCGCGCCTGCTGGACATGAACGACGTGGCACTGGAAAGCGGCGAGATGGACGACTACCACAGTCGACGCCACCGCCACCGCCGCGTCCGCATTCTGGACGCGCGGGAGGTGCCGATTGATATTGCAGGCGAGGTGCACGAGCAGCAGGACGAAGTAAATCTGCCGCCCAGGGCGCGCCGCGCTGCGGCGCCGTGCCACAGCGACTCGTACTACCAGGAGCTGATGGCGCTGCGCGCCTCGCTGGTGAAGGAGGATGAGACGGTCAACGCAGACAGCATTCGGTGTGTGGAGGAGCAGATGAAGGACCGCGTGGCGCAGCTGAAGAGCGACGCGGCGCGCGCACGTGCGGCGCAGATGCGCGCGGAGGCGGCCCTGGTAGCACGCTACCCGTTTCTCGTCTCCTCGGTGACCGGCGAGATGCTCACGGCGGTACGCGTCGAGGACGACGCCGTGTTTGTGGGTCTGGCGGCTGAGTACGCGTCGCTGAAGGCGACACCGACGACGTCGCAGCAGGCGCTGAAGTGTGTGGAGCATGGGATGCGTGTGCGCGCGAGCGAGCTGGTGGCGGAGCATGCGCGCGACGAGGAGGCGCTGCGGCGCCTAATGCCGTTTGTGGGGGCGCTGCCTGGCGGCGTGACGCTGCGCGAGCTGGACTTGGCCAACGACCCGGAGGTAAGGCCGCTGCTGGCGCAGCTGGAGGAGCTGGCCAATGACCCGGCGTCGGCCAAGGGGCCGGAGGCGCGGCGGCTGGAGAAGACAATCAGCGAGCTGGCGCGCCGTGCTGCAGAGGACGAGGCCGCGCGCACGCTCCACAGTCTCGTGGATGCGGAGGGGTTGCATGAGCGCTTCCCGTTCCTGCCGGAGGAGCCGGTGCCGGGTGTGTCGCTCGTGGAGGCGGGCGTCTTGAACGACCCCGAGTTCCGCACGCTGGCGAACGCGCTGGAGGACCTGCGCAGGGATCCGTGCGCGAGCGAGTCCGCTGCCATGGTGTTTCAGCAGAATATGGCCGAGGTGGCAAAGCGTCTAGCGGTGGAGAAGCTGCGCGCGACGGAGGAGGCGCAGGCGCGCTACCCGTTCCTGTCGAAGCGCGTGGCGGGCGTGCCGCTGAGCGAGCTGCCGCTCGCGCACGACGAGCTGTTCCAGGCGCTGGTGGCTCAGCGCGCGCCGCTGCTGGGGAGTCCGCGCACAAACGCAGCACGGCTGCACGCCATAGAGGCGCATGCCCAGGACCGTGCGCGGGAGCTGGCGAGCGCCAAGCGCAATCTGGACGGTCTGCGCGATGCTGCAGATGATGAGGTGCGTGCGCGCAACCCGTTCCTGTCGTACAACGATGTGCGCGGCGTGCCGCTGCGCGAGCTGGGCCTGTCACGCGACCCCGAGTACGCGCAGCTGACGGACCGCCGCCTGACGCTCAAGGAGCAGCCGGTGGAGGCTGTGGCGGAGCTAACCGCAGTCGAGGCGCGCCTGAAGGTGCGTGCTACGGAGGTGGCAGAGGCGAAGCTCGTGGCTGAAGCGGCGCTACGAGCCAAGTACCCGACAGTGGCGACAGCGCCTGAGGCAGCGATGCTGTCGTCGTTGGAGCTGACGCTGGACCCGCGGCTGGTGCAGCTTGAGCAGCAGTGCGTGGCGCTTGCTGACGCGGCGAAAGCAGACGACGCGCCGTTGCGTGCCGCGGAGGAGGCGGCGGCAGCGCGTGTGCAGGAGCTGGTGGAGGAAGACGCCGTCGCCGAGGAGGAGGCGGCGCAGGCGCGTGCGGCGGTGCTGAGGCGGTACCCCATGTGCGCACGCGACGTGACGGAGGCGGTGGGCAAGGACGCCATGTTCGCGTCGCTGTCTGCGCGCCACGCGGGTCTGCTGTCGGACCCTGCAGCCAACCGAGAGCCACTGGCCGACGTGGAGGATCTCATGCGCCAGCGCAGTGCTGAGGTGGAGAGCGGTCGCCGGCAGCGGCGCCGGCGCGGCCCCGCCAACCCTCCGCGCCTGCTGGACATGAACGACGTGGCACTGGAAAGCGGCGAGATGGACGACTACCACAGTCGACGCCACCGCCACCGCCGCGTCCGCATTCTGGACGCGCGGGAGGTGCCGATTGATATTGCAGGCGAGGTGCACGAGCAGCAGGACGAAGTAAATCTGCCGCCCAGGGCGCACCGCGCTGCGGCGCCGTGCCACAGCGACTCGTACTACCAGGAGCTGATGGCGCTGCGCGCCTCGCTGGTGAAGGAGGATGAGACGGTCAACGCAGACAGCATTCGGTGTGTGGAGGAGCAGATGAAGGACCGCGTGGCGCAGCTGAAGAGCGACGCGGCGCGCGCACGTGCGGCGCAGATGCGCGCGGAGGCGGCCCTGGTAGCACGCTACCCGTTTCTCGTCTCCTCGGTGACCGGCGAGATGCTCACGGCGGTACGCGTCGAGGACGACGCCGTGTTTGTGGGTCTGGCGGCTGAGTACGCGTCGCTGAAGGCGACACCGACGACGTCGCAGCAGGCGCTGAAGTGTGTGGAGCATGGGATGCGTGTGCGCGCGAGCGAGCTGGTGGCGGAGCATGCGCGCGACGAGGAGGCGCTGCGGCGCCTAATGCCGTTTGTGGGGGCGCTGCCTGGCGGCGTGACGCTGCGCGAGCTGGACTTGGCCAACGACCCGGAGGTAAGGCCGCTGCTGGCGCAGCTGGAGGAGCTGGCCAATGACCCGGCGTCGGCCAAGGGGCCGGAGGCGCGGCGGCTGGAGAAGACAATCAGCGAGCTGGCGCGCCGTGCTGCAGAGGACGAGGCCGCGCGCACGCTCCACAGTCTCGTGGATGCGGAGGGGTTGCATGAGCGCTTCCCGTTCCTGCCGGAGGAGCCGGTGCCGGGTGTGTCGCTCGTGGAGGCGGGCGTCTTGAACGACCCCGAGTTCCGCACGCTGGCGAACGCGCTGGAGGACCTGCGCAGGGATCCGTGCGCGAGCGAGTCCGCTGCCATGGTGTTTCAGCAGAATATGGCCGAGGTGGCAAAGCGTCTAGCGGTGGAGAAGCTGCGCGCGACGGAGGAGGCGCAGGCGCGCTACCCGTTCCTGTCGAAGCGCGTGGCGGGCGTGCCGCTGAGCGAGCTGCCGCTCGCGCACGACGAGCTGTTCCAGGCGCTGGTGGCTCAGCGCGCGCCGCTGCTGGGGAGTCCGCGCACAAACGCAGCACGGCTGCACGCCATAGAGGCGCATGCCCAGGACCGTGCGCGGGAAATCGCCGTGGATGCGAAGTCCATTGAAGTGTTTCGGATGGACGAGAGTGACGCCGTGCGTGCCCGGCATCCGTATTTGCCTTACAGTGACGTGTTGTTGGTGCCGCTGCGGGATGTGGCCGTTCAGAAGGATGGAAAACTGGAGTGGTTGCTCAGGCAACGGTTGCAGCTGAAGGGGGCCACAGTTCTCAACGTGGCCGCCGTACGGTCGGTGGAGGCAGAGATGCGGGAGCGTATTACGGAGCTGGCGGGCCGCGTTGTGGCTGCTGAGATGAAGGGTCGCCGACGCTTCCTGCCACGTCAGCGGCGCTCTGCGAGGGTGGTGTTCGCGGCGCTGCACGTGCCAGAGGATGAAGAGATAGTAGAGTGGCGGTTGGACGTGATGGAGAACCCGAACTGCGACGCGGATGATGATGCGGTGGCGAAGAAGGCCATTCGACGGCGTGGGAGTGCTCTGCTGGATGCCTATCTGGAAGCGGAGGCCGATATTGCGAGAGAGCTGAATCGTCTGCGCCGAGGCTTTCCAACGTGCGTGCGCGACGTGAACCCCTCCATTGAGGTAGACGAGTACTTTGCCACGCTGCAGGGAGCCTATGGGGATTGGGGAGCCTTCATGGACGAAGAGGAGCCGACCCTGATTCAGCTTCAGGAAGAGATGCGGGCACGTAGCGTGGCTCTCATCGCTGACGACCGCTGCGTGGCGGATGCCTTGAACACCTACTGTATTGCGGAGGCCGAGTTGCGTCTTGCCAAAGCGCGTGGAAAGCCGCTATCGCAGGTTGCCCGCCTGCGACATGCGACCGATGTGGCACAGTACAAACATCACTTCTGGTCTTGTCGGCAGGCCCGCCGCCACGTGACTGCGTCACTTTTCGACGTCCCTGTGAACGATGCCGACTGGATGGACAGCCATGGCGCGGACTCGTTTGTGGAGGAAGAGACCTACGCCGCCCATTCGCGGGCCGCACATGCGAAAGCCCTCAGAGACTCCCACTTCCTATACCTGCAGCTCCAGAAGGCAACGCTGACGGCTGGTGGGCACCGCAGCGGCGCTCGCTGTGTCCACGAACTGCTGAAGCGTCGACTGCGCCAGCTCACAGGAGACGCAGCGCGGCTGCAGAGGAGTCGGCAGCGCCGCAACAACGCCATCCTGAGACGGTATCCGTTCCTGCAGTCGCGCTACTTCATGAGTGTGCCACTGTCAGAACTTAGATTGGACGAAGACGATGAGTTCATGCGTCTCGCTGCAGAGCGTGATGACCTCCTGCAGCCGCCGAGAGACCTGCGGGCGAAGTACCCCTTCCTACCGGCCGTGATTAACGGTGTGCCAATAGAGGAACTGGGGCTGGAGACCGATCCGGAGTTCATGCGGCTGGCATCGCAACGCGAGGACCTCATCGGACCCCTTCGCGCAAAGCTACAGAGTGTGAAGGAACGCGAAGAAGCAATGCGGATTCGCGTAATCGAGCACGTGGCAGCGCATGTGGCAACAGAAAACAACTTACGTGATACCTACCCGTTCCTCGATGCGCAAACGCTCCCGGTACAGCTGCAGCGGTTGCACTTGGATCATGACGTGCAGTTTCAGAGGTTGTACGCTGAGTACGCGAAGCTGCGCGACTCTGCAGTCGGTGGAGACGCCTCGATGATCACAGTCACCATCCCAGCACCAACTGCTGGACGATGCAGTCGTGTTAACAGCACCGCGAGTAGCAGCAACCTCGTCTCACCGCGCCCGCATGCGAAGACGCTGGCGCAGAAGCAGCTGGAGAAGCGGATGCGCGAGTTGGTGATGCACCTGGCTGAGGAAGAAGCCGAGTGGGAATTTGCCAACATGATGGATCTTGAAAGCGTCGCGGATCGCTTTCCGTTCTTGCCTGTCGATCCGTTGCCAGGCATTCACCTCGGTGAGATCGGCGCGTTGGTCGATGTGAAATTCTGCACTATGGCAGCAGAACTGGAGCTGGCGCGCAAGAACATCGTGTCGCCGGAGGAGTTAGCAACGGCAGAAGCGACCCTTCTCTCGCGTGTGATTCAGCTGGCAGAGGAGAAGCATGTGAAGACGGCACGCTGCCGTCAGCGTCATCCTCTCTTGCCGCGGCGTGTCAGTGGCGTGCTTATTGGTGACATCGACCTCCCTCTGGGCAGTCCGATTGTGGAGGCCAGCGAGGATATGCCGCTGGAGCCATACTACGAGGCGGCAAAGAAGGTGAAGGCGCGACGTGTGTGCGACGCGAACGAAGACGAGGCGGTACGTGCGCGCCATCCCTTCCTGGAGATGAACGATGTGCACGGGGTGCCACTAAGGCACCTGCCGCTCTCCGACGACTCCATTTATTTTGCCTACCTGCGCAAGTGGCGAATGGTGTTGTCAGCCGAGACGATTGATCGGGAAAAGCTTCGTATTTACGAGGACCTTCTCCGCGAGTGTGCAGAGGAGCAGGCGCTGCACATCATCGACGTGAATGGAGCAATGGCAAGTCGTCTGGAGAAGCTGCAGGTGATGAACGTAGTGCCGGCAACGATGTCGCTGCTGGATCTGCATAATATGCTGGTGAAAGCGCGTGATGTGCTGGTGGCAGAGCATAAGGGCGGCGTGGTCCCGCCGCCCACCGTCGAAGATCGCGAGCTGTTGGCCAGACTATCGACAACATTTGCCAGTGCGTTGGAGGACATGGTGCAGGAGCTGACAGCGCTGCGGCGGCAGTTCCCGTACAGCGTGCGGGACGTGAATCCGGCACTTTGGCGGGACGCCACCTTTCAGAAGATGGAGGCACAGCGGCAGTCGTTGTTCAGCACATTCAACCAGATGGAGCTGATGGAGTCACTCGAGACAGAGGAGCGCAAGCGCAGCGTCGAACTTATCGAGGATGACACGTATGTGCGTAACACTGCGAAGGCGTGTGAACCGTCTGCGCAGAAGTTGCTGCGCCAGCT
This sequence comes from Leishmania tarentolae, assembly GCA_033953505.1. Lineage (NCBI taxonomy): Eukaryota > Euglenozoa > Kinetoplastea > Trypanosomatida > Trypanosomatidae > Leishmania > Leishmania tarentolae. The sequence continues at coordinate 199,540 of CP119839.1, forward strand.
CAGTGCAGAGGAGCTGACGAAGCGGTGGAAGCATCAGCTGTGCCTGCGCCATCGCCAACGCCGCGTGGTCTCCTTCAAAGACATCCCAGACGATGCTACGGACGGGAACGGCGCATCGAGCATCAGCGGTGGCCGCCTATCGAAGGCGCGGAAGTCGCGCGGACGACGGAAGCGCAGCATGAGCTGGACAAAGTTAGACGTGGACGTCATTCCTGATAACGTCTTCGCCGAAATCAGGGAGGACGAGTTCCACACAAGCCTGCCCTGCTCTACCGCCCCGAGCGACATCCTAACCGTACCGGATGGGCCCCCACCAATGCTGCTGCAATCTGACCGCCCGCAAGGCAGCCCGCTGGCCTCGAAGCCGAACACACCACACAAACAGCAACGCCGGCAGCGCTCGCAGTCGGGGTTCCGGCACGGGCTCGGTAGCATCACGGTGGAAAGTATGCCTCACAGCGAGGCGTCCGCGATGCTGGGCGACGGCACAATCGTGCCTGTGGACGAGTTGGCATCCTTGCACTCAGGGGTGGCTGGGGCAGAGAGTAGTCTTGCCTCGTCGGCTATCATCCCACTTGGTGCGACGCCGGCTCCATCGACAGAGACAACGGCGGCTTCGAACAGCGATGCTGGAGGCTTATCCCCACGGCGTGGGGCAGCGGACCCCCGTAAGGGGCGGAAGCGCGTGCTGAAGAAGCGGTTACGTGTGCGCCGCATGAGCACCACCTCGGTTGAAGTGATTCCTGACCAGACTCCAGGAGAGGTTGTCGAACATAACTTGGACGAGATCAGCTGTGCTGTCTCTCATGCTTCAGGGACGCAACGCTCAGATGTTTCCGACCCGAGCACTGGTGGTGCCAACAGACAAGGTAACGGAGACCGGCACCGTATTCCGCAGCCACCTCCGCAGCAGCGAAAGACACGCACTGGACAACTCCCAACCAAGCCGAAGCTGGCAGCACGCTCTGCCCAGACGCAGGGGTCGACGTCAACGCTCAAAACTCGAGATGCGAAGGATGGCATAGAGAACCTGGAGCCGGTCGTGCAAGTCAAGTCGCGGAAACTCCACGTGTCGCGCATGGGATCACAGGTTCTCTCCGTTTCCGGTGAAGCACCGGAGGTGACGGTGGGGCTGCTGCGTGAACAAGAGATCGACCAGCAGCAGCAAACGCCGCGCGATATCACAGCTGCGGCGATGGCATCAGCTTGTAGGCCACGACTAGAGCAGCAGCAGCTAGGCCAAGGAGCCAAGAGCAAGATGCGGAACAAGCTGAAGCCTCATCTCTCTCGCCCGAACAGCTCGAAGAACTCTCGCATCAGTATCTCAGAATTGGAAGAAGAGGAGATTCGTGAACTGCATATCTCGGTCTTGGAGGCGAAGCCACAGGACTCGACTGATCGCCGTCGCAGCACAGCGCTGCACAGAGGCACATCTGCGGAACTGGGGAGGCGCTCAAGGAGGGCGTCCGCAGCACCGCGAACCTCTGTGCCTTTCTCGGCAAGCTTTGGGCTCGACAACTCCCCTGGTGCAGTGTCGCCAGAAGGCGATTCGGACGCGGCCGAGAAGGCTTTGATTCAGCACGCACTCCGTGAAGCACAGCCGTTCCTGGCGCGGGCGGTGACACAGGAAGAGGTAGAGGCCGTTTCAGAGCCGATGAACTACGTCTTTGAGCATTGCGACCTCAGCCAATACGCAAGCAGCGGTAGCGGAGCGAGTGCGCTGCTCTCGGCACGGTTGCGGGAGCTCGAGGCGCTGCTGCAGGCGTGGATCGTGCAGCGGTCAAAGGTAGCGATGGTGCATGGCGGGATGGACCCTGCGAGCATCCAAGCCGTGCGCTCACGTCGCCGGTTGCAGGCAGGTGTCAACACTGGCTCTTACGAGAATCCACGACAAGTTCCCGTTCGGTGGGCACATCTCACCGCAGAGGAGCTAGACGGTGACGAGGGGCTGCGGAATTTAAGGAGCAGCGCTGCCTCGCAGCAGCGCACCCACAGCTACCTGGTTGCGTGGTCCAAACGCAAGCAAGCCGCCAACGAGGCGTTGTTCGCCACGTTCCCCTTCCTCCCGACGCTCCCGTGCGGGTATGCGCTGACAGAAGTGGGCTTCACGAACGATCCGGAGTTCCAGCACTACACTCGAGGTGGGGCGCACCAGGCGAGTGTGCACATCCAGCAGCAGATGCGGAGCGTGGTGGACAAGCTAGCGCGCGCCAAGGCTGCCGCAGCAGAGGGACGCCGCGTGCCGCGCTACGCAGACCGCGTTCGCGTCACTGTCGAGACGACCCGTGACACCGCTGAGCCGGCTGCCGGGTCAAGAAGAGGACAGGCAGGTGGTGACGATCAGACGCCGCTTCCGAATACTCATGCGCCTCCAGAGTACTCAGAGGATGCGCAGCTGCTGGACGCCATCCTTGCGGCGCGGGTGAAGCGAACGAGTCGGTTCCTTGACAAGAGGCAGCGCCTCTCCTTCATTGCACAGTGCAAGCAGGAGTCCGAGCGACTCATCAAGCGCATGATGGTGCGCATGAAGAAGGAAAAAAGCGCCGATATCCCCATGAGCATGGAAGACGTCGAGACGCTGAGGTTCTTCTTCGACGGCGTTGACGTCGATCACTTTGGCGTGCTAGACCGCACCGACACTACCGATTTCATCATGCTCACACTGGGGGAGGAGAGGCGCATGAGCCGCGCGGATGTGGAGCGGCTGCTCTTCCCTGAAGTGCCTCGTGGCGCGGTGTTGCCAACGCTCGTGGACTTCAGTGACTTCTCGAAGTTTTACAAGAAGGTGGCGCTGGAGAATCTCATGAAGCAAGATAACACTTTCGATCAGAAGAATGTGGTGACGCGTGCGTCAGCGTTGCCAGAAGCGAAGACAGACAGAGCTGGAGCGACTACTGTCGTACCGTTCCGCCCCGAGCCACCCTCAGCGGCTCCGCGGACAGGTGGCGACCGTCGTGGGCGCCCCAGCACCAGTGGCAACAGCGTCTTGCAGGTGCGACCCCTCACAGGCACCTCGTCTTCAGCAGCTGTCCACGAAGCAAGAACAGGGGCCCCATCAGCGAGCTTGCCCACAAACATCGGGTCACGGCGACCGTTCTCGGAGCCGCGACTACACCACGAAGGAGCAGGGGACTTCCACACGCTGCAGCACCGATATGGCAACTCCTACACCCCACCCACATTGATAAGCGACCGGGTTAGGGCTCCGGAGGGTAGAGCTACCGCGTCGGAAGACCGTTGGTTCCAGCATGGTCAGCCACGTTCCGGGCACGCCAAGGCACGAGCAGGAAGCCCTCCGCAGGCAGAGGAGTGAGCACGGCACGTGCAAGCGGTGGAGTCGGCTGCGTGCGTGTCTCCGTGCATTTGCGAGCGGTCGAATTTCTACTTTGTTCTGGCTTTTTCACGTTCTATTCTTATAGTGGCGACCGTGCGGCGCTTCGCTCTCCCACGCGCTTCTTGCCCCTCCCCCTCTCACATGTGTGCTATGCGCTGCTGTGTGTGTGTGTGTGATAAGTCAAGGGCCACGCACCGCCCTCACCTTACATAATACAGCCAAAGGCAGTCAAGAGGGCACACACATTTCTTTCCGAGTGTGTCCGTGTGTTTCCGTGAGACACAAACGCGCCCAAATACGCAGCAGCAGTGACGTCGACGATGCCGCTGGTGACCATGCAGTATGTATAATGCAGCGCACCCCTGGCCTGGAGCGATCTCTCGTTCTACGTCCCTTCTGCGCACAGACACAGACTCGCCCTTGCCCCTCCCTCTCTCTCTCCACCCACCTAGTGTACACACGTGCAGCTCAGCTGATCCACTCGATGCCCTACACGGGCACATCACAGACTCATATACACTTTCAGCTACGAACGTTCACGAGGGCGCCTCTGTTTTGATGTGGCACCACGGTGCCAAGGCGGACCCCCCCACATCTGTGTCCGTGGAGGGCCTGGGAGACGATGGCGGTAGCAGCAAAAGCAGCGCCGCTCCAGCAATCACGAGCGCCAGTCGCAAGTGGCCCCTGCGGTCACTCTTCTCTGCACGCGGTGGCAGCGTCAGTGCTTCTGGCGCAGATATGGTCTACCAATACCAGCTTCACAAGAAGAACGACACTGCCGATAGTGAGGGTTGCAGCGGTGTTATCACCATTGAGAAAGGTGTGGAAGCCCAAGGTCATGAGCAGCAACAGCATGCGCATGCGCTGCTGATGGGTCAGCGCAGCAACCATCCGCACATGTCTGGTGGGAAGCAAGTCCGTCAGCGCCATGGTGTATTGACGGGACTGGGTCATCCTTGCGTTAGCGATACGTCACCGCTTGCACGCGGTGTGTGTGCCGATGTCGAGTACGGGTGCGACGGCGATGACTCGGGAAATCCGGCGAGCGTGCTCGAGCAACACACTCTCCCCGATCTTTCAGCAGTGAACGCCCCGTCAGCATCGGCAACGGTGCAGGCCGCCGACAGTGATGACATCTTCATCTCGGATGTCGCCTTAGCGCACCCTCGGCCTCCTCGCGCATTGCAGCAAGCCAGCGCTTTCACGTCTGTCACTTCTTCCCTTGCACCGCCGCCACACAAGTCGATGTCTCAGACAACTTCACTGGCGGCCCACACCCCCGCGCCGGTAGGCTTTCACAGCGGCATTCAAGGTCTTCGTAGCGCGCACGATACGTCTCGCGGCGAGGCGTGCGGAAAACAGACCGAAAGAGCGAGTGCTGATCTGAAGAAGCGACGGAAAAAGGGCCTTGGCGCTGTTTCCCTCCTCCCACCCACGTCATTATCAGCGGTGCCTTCCGCCAGCGCACACCCGCTTCTCAATGATGAACCGGTAGCCACTGCACTCACTGTCCCAGAGGCAGAGCGCCAGCGGCGGGAGGCGGAGGAGGCAGAGCGCCAGCGGCGGGAGGCGGAGGAGGCAGAGCGCCAGCGGCGGGAGGCGGAGGAGGCAGAGCGCCAGCGGCGGGAGGCAGAGGAGGCAGAGCGCCAGCGGCGGGAGGCAGAGGAGGCAGAACGCCAGCGGCGGGAGGCAGAGGAGGCAGAACGCCAGCGGCGGGAGGCAGAGGAGGCAGAGCGCCAGCGGCGGGAGGCAGAGGAGGCAGAGCGCCAGCGGCGGGAGGCAGAGGAGGCAGAGCGCCAGCGGCGGGAGGCAGAGGAGGCAGAGCGCCAGCGGCGGGAGGCAGAGGAGGCAGAGCGCCAGCGGCGGGAGGCAGAGGAGGCAGAAGCTGCCGCACAGAGGCAAAGTTGGCTGCATGCAGCTCAAGAGCTATTGGAGCAAATCGCCGGCGCGTGCGAAGCTGATGTGCTCACGCTGGCCGAAGCGAAGGGCAATGTGGTCTACCCCGATGCCACAGTCACCGACCCCATTCATGCGGCACGGCAGCTTCTGGAGAAGGCTAGTAGCCGTGAAGTCTCCAGTGCGAACTCTCTTGACAGTGACAGCGATGCTGTGAGGACCTACGGCGCGGTAGTGCGCATGTTGGCTGCGCACACGCAAACGGCAGCAGAGGAGGAAGGTGGTGCGTGCGAAACCGATTGCGATCGGAGTCGGCAGGCTCGACAGCGAGTCCTGGAGACGTGGCGAAGCATCTCCGAAGCGCTTCCTAGCATCTGGCGGCAGGCGTGGGCATCAGCAACCGCGACGTTCTCCGAGGAGAAGCAGCCGTCACGTGTGCGAAGTTTTACCGCAGTGATACGGCGAGAGCCCACAACACCTGCCCAGCAGGTGGCTGTTGCGCTGAGCACCGCCTTCATGCAAAGCGCGCTACACAGCGATCGCCCTCTCGGTGTGCGCAATGTGCACGCTGACGTCGTCGCAGCTCTAGAAGCTGCTCTGGAGTCATCGGCCACAGCCATCCTTCCTATTGCCCCAACAGTCCCTCTCTCATCAGAGATGCCGCCATGGGCCATCGAAATTGTGGCGGCAACAGCGGAGGCTGTGCGAAGTCGTGACGAGATGATCAAGCAGCACGTTGCTGATGTGGCGAGCACTGTTGCTGCCGTAGATCACGATGAAAAAACCGATAGGGCCATGCGCAGGGCATGGGAGCAGCTACGTGAAGGTTCATGGATGCTCTGGTACGTGCTGCGAGTTTTGGGGCTGCTGGCGTGGTGGGAAGGAATCCGGCCCCACCTCATCCCTTATCGAACACCCTCACCACAGGCACACACACCGATGGTGGGCACGAGAGAGCCGTAGTCATGGGTGCACTCGCCCTTCACCAGTAGCAGTGCAGGTAGTGCTCGAGCGGCGTCGAGAAGCACGACAGAGATAGAGGGAAACTTTCATGTGATGTAGCCACACGCACACACACACACACACACACACGCACACACACACACACACACACACGCACACGCACACGCACACACACGCACTGGTTTTGCAGCACCCCTCCCTCATCAACACCCCTCATGTTTCCGACATCACTTGGCGCTGCTGCCGCTGTTTCGGGTGCGGTAGATCCATGGCGTGTATGTGTGCGCATCCGTCTTCCTTCCTCAGTGCACCAAACCTCCTCTCCTGCAGCGCAGCAGCGTACCACAGAGAGTTGCTAGGGAAGGAAGGATCCGCGCACGGAGACAGACAAGTGCGCCAACGTGACGGGTGCGACATCTCTCTGCTTTCTCCGTCGAAAATGATGGACGCCACCGCCCTTCCTCTCTCACTCCAATGCATGCGTGTTGAGGATTGCGGCGCTACCAGTGTGCTGCCTACTCCCTTTTCTGTCTCTCTTCTCCACTCTTGATGGCTTCGCGGCACCTCCTGCCCACTCTACACTACCACCGCACTTCCGTGCAGCGAACGCGCTAGCCCCCCCCCCACCCATCCACACCCACCCACACACACACACACGTATAATATAGAAAGAGAGAGAGACCTGCATTCAACGAAGTAGACTGCACAAAGTTCCAGGCATACTTACTGTGTGAGTCGCGACGACAGTAGTTGTGCATCAGAGAAATCGCAGCCCCAGCACCGCACCGCTGAGCGCGTCCACGGCGGACACGCACGGTATACACGCACACAGGAGGTGGGAGTGGAGGGGAGAGGGGCGATACACCACTCCGAGGTGCATGTTTGCCTCCCTTCGCTCCATTCGGCGGCAAGCCGATGCCGTGCAGGAGAAGGTGGAAGAAGAGTGCCGCCCGAGTGCCGCGCCCCGCACCGCGGACACTCGTCGCTGGTTGTTCCCATATCTCTGCGACGTCCACCGGCGTCAGCGTGCCTTGCGCAGCACGCTAGAAACTGAGGAAGATTCCCAAGCCAGGCGTGCAGGGCCTGACGGCGACACCTTCCCCGCCGCCGCCAGGTCACCCACAGGACATCAAGTGGCGGAGGTTTGCATGCGCTATTCCCAGCCCTTGGCAGCTACCACGTTAGCCGACTCGCATGGCGGCAATGCTGGGGCTGATCCTCTGTTTTCTGCCGCGGGTATCACTGGCGAAGCCTCCCAGGACGACGCCGAGGTGTCAGTCGTCAAGGACGCACTTCCGCTGTGTACCCTGTGGGGCTCTGTTCTTCGCCTGTGGTGCACATCGCATGACGAATGTTCAAGGCTGCGCACTCTTGCAGCGGCCGCGCAGCTGCAGAGCCCCTCGTCGCGCGCCCAATCGGTGGCAACAGACGATGTCCGTGTGCGACACATGTGCACCGCCGTATGGGCAGAAGCGCCAGACAAGCTGCAGCAGTTCCTGGGCGCGGTGGGCATGGGCCAGGACGCTGGCGCCTCTGACGCGGTGCGAGGACAGGAACATGCGAATTCGTCGCACGCCGCACAAGAAGGCTCGCCAGCGGCGAGGAGTACGCTGCGTCAGAAGCGGCCTCGCAGCCCTGCAGAATGCACTGCCAACGATGTACCCCAGGGGAAGGCTCGTCGCGATGCAGGGGTCAACAGTGCGCTGGGTGAGAGCGGTGCTGCAACCAGCCCCCTCGCCCCGCCCCTCCCTCTCCGGGCCACCTCTGCCCGCGCCCAAGTGGCCGCCTCACGTTCACAAACTCCGCCGTCGCGAGGCTGTTCACAGTCGCCGCCTTTGCCCGTCGCACCGGCTACGCCACCCACCGCGACGACGCGCACGCGTCCGTCCGCTTTCTCCTTCGCTGTGCGAGTCGGCGATTCCAGTAGCGGCACCGCAGCACTTAGTACAGCCAGCGCGCCAAGACCCCAGCAGCAGCAATCTCAGAAGAGTGATACGAGTGGCATTGCCGGGGTGACGGAGGGTCGCACTGGGCTGGTCAGCGGCGCCCCCCACTCGCACGGCGGCCCGGCACAGTCACCGCAGCAGCCTGCTAGTGTATCACCGTCTGGGCCGCTTCGCCAGAAGACTCTCGCGGCATTCATCACCGGGGGCGCGCTGTTCACACCGCATCAGTGCCAACACAAGAGCGCAGCGACACCCGACTCGACTGCAAAGCGACCGTCCTGGCTTAGCCAACCACCACAGAAGCAGCCGGTTGCCCCCTTCAAGGCCCCACCGTACGAGTACGGCCTTCGCCACAGCGCCAGCAGCAGCAGCAGGATCGGCGGGGGCGTTGAGCAAGGGGATGAAGAAATCTCACGTGCTCCAACGACAGCACCGCGTTCTAGGAGGAGCGTGACGCCAAGCAGCAACGTCAGCAGCTCATCCACGAACGTCGGCGGCTTCGTCACAGCTGGTGAGCAGCTCCTGACTGACATCCGGCAAGGACGCACCATGAGCTCCGCGTATCTCAGCAAGCGGTCTCCAGCTCTCGGCCTTCGGCGGAACACGGGCTTTCAACCACCATACCATCAACAGCAGCCGAAGACACCAGCAGGCGCGACCGACGTACAGGCCGTGCTGAACAGCGTCACGGCACCTTGCGCAGGAAGAGGAACAGGTGGCGCAAGCCAGGCTACCGGATCGGCAGGTGGCACCTGCGGACCCCGTGGTACGGGAGGCGCCACCGCAAGTCACAACCAAGGCGATGGAGACGACGACAGCGGGACCTTCCCGGCCTCCTTGTTGCGGCCAGACGGCTCTGTGCCGCCAATTCTTCTGCCACTAGATCCCAAGCTCGTGACGCAGGTAGCGATGGAGATATTGGAAAACGGCGCCGGCGCACGGCAGGTGGGCTGGGACGACATTGCAGGGCTACAGCACGCTAAGGCAAGTGTTGAGGAGGCGATCGTGTGGCCGCTGCGCCGTCCTGATCTATTTGTGGGCCTCCGCGATCCGCCGCGCGGGCTGTTGCTCTTTGGACCACCAGGCACGGGAAAGACCATGATCGCCCGCGCCATCGCTAATCGCGCGGCGTGCACCTTCTTGAACATCTCCGCTTCTTCGCTCATGTCGAAGTGGATGGGCGACGGCGAGAAGTTGGTGCGCTGCCTCTTCGCCGTGGCGACTGTGAAGCAGCCGAGCGTCATCTTCATCGACGAAATCGACTCACTGCTGTCGATGCGCGGAGAGGGGGAGACCGACTCGGTGCGGCGAGTCAAGACCGAGTTCTTGGTGCAGCTCGACGGCGTGGCGACCGACCGCGGTGACCGGGTGCTCCTGATCGGAGCGACCAATCGACCCGATGAGCTGGATGAGGCTGCACGACGGCGCATGGAGAAACGGCTGTACATCCCGCTGCCGGACGAGGCTGCCCGGCGTGAGCTCATTCAACGCCTTCTCAGGTCTCTCAGCCCAAGTGAAGTGGACGGTGACGGCGACGTTGGCGGCACTGGTGAGGCTCCCCGCGCCGCCGCCGCGACAACGACAAGAGTCACGCATACGCTTACCGACGCCGACCTGGACAATCTCGTGCGCAACACTGAGGGCTACTCGGGTGCTGACCTCAAGCAGCTGTGCAGGGAGGCCGCCATGGGGCCTCTTCGTGAGATGTCTGTCGTGCAGCTCAGCGCCGTGGCTGCTGCAGATCTCCGACCAGTTCAGCGCAAAGACTTCAGGCAAGCCCTAAAGCGGCTGAAGCCGAGCGTGGGACCGGCCGAGGTGCACCGATACGTTGAATGGAATACGCTTTTCGGCTCCTTCAACGAAAATGACGACGATGACGACGACGACGACGATCTCGAACATCACGAGGGCCATGACGCCTGCTGATTACCGGGAGGTGTCCGCCTTGCCACCATGGCCACACCTGCTCAGTCGTCAGAGTCACACAGGCGCACGTACAAACTATACGTGGGTGCACACAACTGCACAAGTCTTCCCTCATCCTCAGCGAAGAAACGCTTGAAAGGTGCGGAGATGGCGAAGGCATCTGTTCGATGATTGAGAGGAACGGTGAAGGTCTGAATCAGAACAACGGCAGGGGCAGTGTGCCACAGCAGTCAGGTCTCTGGGCCGGTTGCGGTATGTCAGTGCATGGGATATACAGCCCTATGTCATTCTTTGTCTCCCACACAGATCTCTCCACGCACCCACATGCATGCCAGCTTACCTGCATACAGACGCGCCCGCTCGCTTGCGTTCTCGCTGCCTCCGCAGAATGCCGTTCTTCTGCGCAGGCTCCCCCCCCCCCTCCCTCACGCACACACACGCACACCCCATTCTGCATCGCCGGTTATCGCCGCAGCTGCGGTCGTATATATCGCCTCTTGCATGCGTCTCGGTACGAAACGATCACAGACAGGGGGGGTGCAAACACTCTGCCTGGTGCGCCGTTGGTCGTAGCGCTGAGTACCTCTCCAACCTCACACCTCCCGTGGAACCTCTCCCGCCGCCCTCTCTCTCTCTCTCTCTGTGTGTGTTTCAGTGTGGGATCGACTCGATCGCGTCAGCGGGGGGCCACCCCTCTCCGCTCCTCGGCCACCCCACCGACTTCCTCCACCCAACTTGGACTAGGGTGTAGGGGCCATGAGCGCGAGTGATGGAAAGGTCATCGCTGGCCTGTCCATCGACTCGCCTGATCCTGCACAAGCTCGACCGGCCTCTGGCGCACTCCTTCACTGAATCTGCGCCCACCTGTGCACGCGCTGCGCTTTGTGCACGCTTGGCTGCGCGACCTTCGATTTTCGTAGTGGGCCCTCCCCCCTCTCCCTCTAAGTCGACCTGCACGCGCAGGCGCACGTGCAGGCGGGGACGCACCACCTCGGCAACCACCCACCCCTTCAGTCGCCCATTCTCACTCATCACACCAGATGCTCGCAGAAATGTCCTCCACGGTTGGCCAGACGGTCACCCACGACAAGGTGGAGCCAATCCCCGGCCACGTCGAAACAGTGGCTGAGGCCGACGCTACTGAGATCCCTCTAGGCGATGCAGCGCGCAGGAGGCCGCGCCCTGTGGCGGTGAGCATGAATAGTCTCTACCGCTACCAAGTGCAAGAGCGGCCCAGAGTGGTGCACAGGTCGAAGGACAATGCATTGCGCTATTGTATCTGGCCCGCCAAGAGCACCCGCAGTGGGCAAGGTCAAGAGCATCAAAGCGAGAAAGATGTGACCAGTCATGTGCTGCAAGAGCCAGAGTGCCTCCTATGCATGCTCGTGTCACCATGCCGTTATCCCTTTCCCCCGCCGCGCCTCTCGTGGCTCTTGAGGCGCTGGTCTGTCGTGCCCTCCGCCCCTGCCCCCACCCACCCGCTCATCATCTCCTACCCCCTCCTCACGCATCCCAAATTCACTTCTCACGTGCCTCCTTTTTTCATATATTTTGTGCTCGGTCGCAGAACGGCTTGACGTGCCCTTGCCTGCGCCACACGCCACCAACAACGGGCCCTATCTTTGCCCCTCCTTGCAAGCATTCGTAGCTCGACCGCCTGACCTGAAAGATGAAGGGCAGAGACGGATGGCGAGGAAGCTGAAGAGGATGCGGTGATGTGTCTCTGCGTGCGTGTGTGCGCTTCTGTTTATGGCGTGCGACCGTGCAGACATGATGAATGAGGAGAAGGGGCTACAGAAGTGTGCACAGTATGGTCTCATGAATTTCTTGGCTGAGTTTTTGTGATGATACAGCTGCACAAGCTTGCGTGTGCATCTCCGCCGGCGAAGGAACACGAGATGCAAGCGAACAGCAGGATATGGCAGGACGTATAGCATGTGTCTCTGAACACCCTCTCTCTCTCTCCTACCCCCTCCCCCTCCCTTCCTCCATGCACCTTTCACATCGGCACCAGGCTCCTCCACCCGCAGCGCAAATCAGGAACGCCATCGAACGGGCGCATCGTACGCGGTGTGTGTACACCACTTCCCATTCGCTTTGCAGATTTTTTTTCCCCTGTATGTGTGCCCTGTGTGATCTCTTTGTAGCTTCCGCGCTTCCTTCTTTCACCCAGTCCCCCCCCTCTCTCTCTCTCTCTCAGGTGCGCACCGAGAGCCCTCTTCCCACCATTCTCCGTCGCCCGTCCGACTCTCCCTCCCCGTCGTCCATATCGACACGAAGCGTGCACGCACACGCCGTGGTGTACCGGCGTACCCCGCGGAGTCTACGCTCTCACTCACTCTCTCTCTCTCTCTAGTGTTACACTCATCCTTCACCTTTTCCCTTCCTGTTGGCCAACATGCCCTCCCTACAGGACTACCACGCGCCATACCCGGTGGCCGCCCCGGGCCAGGTGCGCAAGGTTATCTACCTGCCGCAGCAGGACCCCGCTGTCGAGCAGCAACACCTGCGCGTGCAGCTGATTCCCGGCCGCCAGGAGCACTGCGAAGACGGCCGCCTCTACAAGCTCACCGGCTCGGTGAGGGAGGAGACGGTGGAAGGCTGTGGCTACTCCTACTACGTCGTTGTGCTCGGCGGTATGTCCACCGACCATCGCGCCTTGAGCGATCCGGAGAACGCGACGACGTTTGTAGCGCTTCCCGAGAATCCGATGATCGCCTACAATAGCAAGCTCCCTATCGTCGTCTACGTGCCCCAGGGTGCTGAGGTTCGCTATCGCATCTGGGCCGATGACGCTTCATTGGTCCAACGCATTCAGCAGCAGTCCGAGGCCACAGACACGCCACAACCACACGTCGCCACAACAGCAACGAGGCAGGAACGGTCCCTGGAGCATTCGGACAGCGACGCCCCCGAAGAGTACGTCACATATGGTTTTCAATCGCCGATGACGCCTGCGGAGGAGGTGTCCCGCCGCTCGAACGGGACGCCGCACTTGGCTCCGTCAGCGGTGCACGAGTCCGCCGACCAAGCGCACGCTACACCACCTCCCCACCCTGCAGAGACGGAGGCGTCAGTGCCTCAGTTGACGGCGCATGTGGAGGTGTGTCCGCAGGCCAACGACAATACGAGTGACGAGCAGCCTGTAAACGAGGTCTCGGCGTTGGAGCAGTGCAGCAGAAGCTTTGTGAGTCCGGGTCACAAAAGCGCTAACGAGTTGCCCTTGAATCGCCCTCAACTGTCCTCCACGGAGATCGGACCGCAGGAGAAGTCAAAGTCGAAACGCTCCTCGTCCACGACGCAGAAGCCGCGCCGCAGCACCGGCGGCTCCAACATCGATGAGGCCAACGGCGGCTCCTCGAAACAGAGTCGTAGCAATGGTAGCAGCACGTTCAGCAAGTGGAGGTATGATGACAACAGCTACGAGAAAATGGTGAAGAATTTATGGAACCGAGTCCGCAGAGACTCACCGCAGAAAGCGTCCGCGGCGCCTAAGAGCAGTGACAACATCAAGCTAGACCCGTAGGCGAGAACTACTCAGAGAGATGGGGAAGCGGTGGGGGGGAGGGAGGTGTGAGGAGGGTAGTCGCTGGAGGAGAAAGGGAAGTGGTGAGTTGCTGAAAAAGTTGCCCTTGAGAATGTCGACGCTGTACGCCGATGAGCTTTGACCCCTGTGCGCATGTTCAGGGAGAGGGAAGGGGGAGTCCTCTCCGCAGATTCTCCTCACTCACTCACCACCACCGCCCCCGTCGCCCCTTCTCACGCATGCTTGAAAGCGATGGGGAGCTGTTCGGGTTGCCTCTTCCTTTTTTGGTGTGTGCCCTTGCTCCTCTCCTCCACGTGTTGTATGTGTACGTAACGTCACATACGCCACCGCCATCGCCACCGCCACGATCACCAGTCGCTGGCACACCCCTTCGCCCGTCTTGCATGCGCGTATTTCAGGAACCGGGGAGAAGAGCTGGAAGAGAAAGACCGCTCACGCGTGCACAGGCAGTGTCGAGCCGGTGACGCAGCAGCGGTCCTCTTCTCCCCTCTCCCTCCACGGGAGAGCATGTGCTTCGCTCGATCGGCACAGCGCATCTCTTTTCCGAGGAAGACGTCTCCAGGTTGGCGCACCTAACCGCAGTGCACTCCTCTCTGCCCGCACTTCGACGGTTACTCACGGAGCCGGGGAGACGAAAAACGCACAGGCGCCGATGGCCAGAGAGGGAAGCGGCAAAGTCACGGGGTGAGGTGCACGGCCATGACGGGCGCACGCGGTGCAGAGGGGCACACGATGAGAGCTCGGCGCCAGTTAGAGGAGTGCGTCTTTTCTTTTTCTTCCCTTTCACCTTCGCCGTGCGCGAGGGCCGGCCAACGCACGCAGAGGTGATGCAGTCGCCTGACTTGTGTATCTGAATTGGCGTGCCTGTCTCGGGCTCTCTAACGCCTCGACACACCATCGCTGAGGTGTTCCCGTCCCATCGTGGTGCGTAAAGACCGGGGGGGCCAGCAAGCAACGCGGCAGAAGAAGCACACGCACGTTCCGAGAATGTGGAGGAGAGGTGGATGGGGGTGGGGGTGGCGCTTCGTTTTTTTTTTTTTTTTGCTTCGCCTCCTCCTCCTCCCTCCACAGTAGAGTTCCCGTCATTCTTTTCTATTCTTGTACATGCAGTGGATGTAGCGCATGCGCATTCTCTCATTCTTTTTCTAGTCAGACCTTCTCTTTTCTACTCATCGTCACGTCCTTTGCTCAATCTCGAGTGCTGCGTGCATCTGCGTGCCCTCGCCCCTCTCCTCTACACACCCCATGCGCCCCACACACAGTTGAACCTGCCAGCCATCGTCCTTCGTCTTTGCGTGGCAGAGTGTAGTTGCTCGGTCGGTCTCTGTGCGTGGGGGTGCACACCCTGTGGGCCGTTGAGTGGTGTCTTGTATAGGAAGGGTGGGAGGATGTACCCATGTGTTGCTCACGATCTCTGGTCCGCTGAGGTCGTCTGTAAGCTCATGTGCCAGGCTCGCGAGGAGCACTTTAAACGGATCATCATCCTTTATGTTTTCTCCCTGGCTGTCTCTGCGCGCACCGGGGGGGGGGGGGCGAGAGCCTCTGATTCTCTGTGTGTGTGTGTGTGTGACTGCGTAGGTGCAGCGCCACCGTCTTCTCCAACGCCGTCTTGAGCGCCTCGGATACCTCTCTCCTATAGGCTACGAAGCAGCGGTAACCACCGACACGCGGACGCCATCTCCTCTGCACTGACAACGTTGCCTGTGGAGTCAAGGGCAAGAGAAGGGTTGGGAAGCCGGCGAACGGGAAAAAGGGAGCATGCTCAGACGGTCTCTCTCCCCGCACGTCCCCCCCTCCCCTCCCATGTATCGGATCGTCGCGGACTCGTCCGGCTCTACCCCCTGCCATCTGCTTTGCTCTATGAAAGCGGGGCATTTATGCGGGTGTCGCTCGAGTGGAGTGCAAGAGCGAGCACTAAACGGGTGCACCAGGCCGCCCTTCCTCCTTACCCCTTTGCACACCCTTGTCCGTGCGGCCGTCTCGCAACCGTGAGTGCGCTGCTACACTGCACGAGGCTGGTAGAATCGCCTTTCATAATCTCCCACCCCCGCTCTGCCTCCCTCGCTCTCACCTGACCTCTCACCACGTGCGTATGCAGTGCACGCAGAGTCCGCTCACGTGTGTGAGCCCATACGTTTATGCGAGCACCCCACAAGAGAGTGTACCCACACCAAACAGAAGAAAGAATGGGAAAGGTCTCACACAAACTCGGAGGATCTCTACTAACTCGCAGCAGCGGCTGAGTGCTTCGGCTCACTCACTGCCCCCGCCCCCCTCCTCATCCTTGTCCTGACCGGCCCCTTTCCCCTCCCATCACACTACTCCACTCTGCCACAGCGCATATACACACATTTCACAAGCTTCCTTGGCCTCCCTCTCTCCCTCTCTCTCCCCCCACACACACACACACCGCTACCTCTTGCCTCAGCATCCTGCCAGGCGTTCACGCAGCAAGGCAACTGGCGTGTGGAAGGGGACGTCGACGGCGTGTGTGTCCTTCCACCCTACACTACCTCCTCCTCCCCCCCCCACTGTGGTAGTCGGGCCTTCTTGCTTCTGTAAACCTTCATTGTTGCCGTCTGTTTTCTGTATCTCTTCGACTTTGCCTGCTTGTTCAACTGCTGAGTGACTGTGCGCATGCGTGTATTGGGACGCTCCTCGCACTACAGCCACCAACCTTTCACACGCACATCTCATCAGTCATCCGTCTGTTTCTCTACAGTTTGCAACGGACGAGGAGAGGGGGGTAGTGTTTGCACTGCCAACTGTCACGCTCACGAAGACGTGGGCATACCTCTGTGACCGCGCCTGTGTGCTTTGATGTGGAGACGGCCTTCTGCGATGCCGTCATGCCCCGCATCCGCTCGATCCTCCCCCTCTCATTGCCGCCTCATCGAGACTTTCTCTTCCTCTTCCTCTCCCACGTGCTCTACAGGATCCAATCATGGCGACGGTGCCGGTCGCAGCGCATCCGACAGCGAGGAGGTGTACTCGCTGACATGTGCATGCATAGACGGGTCTACGAGAGACGTGGCAGGTGGAGCAGAGAATGTGGTAGCCCCCAGGGCCTCCCACAGTGTTTCCAGTGTACACGACAACAGCGCTGACGATGAGTGGGGATGCGACGGTGCTGTTGCGGCGGCCATCCCACCGGAATCCCTCTCCTCACGACCGTCATCCACGCCAGCGACAGAGACGGTACCACGGACTGGCCACGTGGGCCGCCAGGGCGACGGTCAACACCCACAACTAGACGAGCAGTCTGCACGCTCGAAGACTCATCAGGACTCGCAGATCCCTACAT
The DNA here is from genome assembly GCA_033953505.1 of Leishmania tarentolae. Classification (NCBI taxonomy): domain Eukaryota; phylum Euglenozoa; class Kinetoplastea; order Trypanosomatida; family Trypanosomatidae; genus Leishmania; species Leishmania tarentolae. Next base: position 216,456 of record CP119839.1, read on the forward strand.
CGATGAAGAAGGGCCACAGTGGCGGCGTGTGTACAGACCACGGCGATGACAGGGCAGAGTTGCTGCTGTCGTTTCAGCCAAGCTCTCCCCTCATCACGTACATGCAGTCCTCTTCCGATATCAGGGGCGCCACAGACGTACCACGTCGCCAGCACATACACAGCACACCACCGGCAGCGATCAACGTCGTGCCTCCCCACGCACACACCCAACGAGGCGCTTCGCTGCAGAGGGCCGCGATAAGCCAGCCACTCCCACCATCCCCCTCGACGCTGAGTGTGAGAGCAGTTGCGCCCCCAGCTTTTCTCTCCAAGTCCAGCTCTCACCCAGAAACACAGCGCACGCGCTCGTCTTCGCCGTCCCTCCGCAGCCCAACGCCCCTAGACCTCACAGCGCCGCCGAAGGGTCGCCCAGCACGCCACAGCAACACGACCGACAGCACGGAAGAAATAGGCGAAATCGAAGACCCCAACGAAGACAAGAATATGGTGCGGCGAGGCAACCGATCGGCCTCTTTGCCCAAGCTCGGTCAGTCGCACGTGTGGTGCACAGAAAACAGTTCTCAGTCAACACAGCAAAGTCCACGCAGACTCAGCTTCAGTGTGTCATCAGCAGTGGCACCAGGGAACCAGCTCTCCACCGAATTCCAGGCCGAAGCCGACGCATTTGACAAGGGTTGTGTAGCGCCGTCGCCCCCCACTTCTCTTCCTGCTGGACAATACTCCGGCGCCAACGCCTCTGGAGCACAAGCGGGGGCAGCAGAAGCAATCGAGACGTCGAGCGAATCGAAGCCACCGCGAATGAGCACCGCAGGGGGCAATTCTACACTGGCGTCAGCGGCGTTCATGACGGTGTCTAAAGCATCCCTCACGCCCGAAGCAGCAGTCGTCAGGCAACAGAAGCCGCTGTCCTCCTCGCCGTCACGGCATCTTTCACATGAACTCTTCGCCTCTCCAGAGCCTGTGAGGGACGTTGGGAGCCCTACGCAACTGCAAAGGCGGCGGCCGTCGTCAGCCGTGCGCCAGAGCATCCGAGGCGCACACCGCAGTATCGATGGCAGTGTCGATGATGCACAGCCATGTGTGCCGCGAGTGATCCCGACGCACGATAGTGTGTTCTTCCCTGTGGGGACGGATGTGATCGCACCTGTGGTGCTGCACTACCTCACCATCGCCGGCTGGTCCACAACAGCAGGTGGGCGCGACTACTTCAGTCACCGGCGTCTGCGTGGAGGCGAGGTGGCGGGCCACACGGTGCGCTGGCTGCATACGGCGAAGCCACGCGACCAATTCGTTTTCCTTGTCACGCCTGTGATCAACCGCGAAGAAGCGGCACTCGAGTGCGACGAAGTCGCTGCGGTGGCTCAGCGTCTTGGGTGCAGATCGAGTAGCATCGCTGCCACGTCTTCAAGAGCAAGCGGATGTGAACATGGTGCTGTCAATGGGTCTGAACTCGACATTCTGAGCAGCCGTTCCAGCGCCTGGACGCAAAGAAAATCTTGTGACGTCACCGGTGCGGCAACCAATACAACGCGATGGAGGTGGTATACGCCCGCTAAACTGTTGCAGGGGCTCCGCGCACGCGTCTTTGGTGAAGCGCCGTGGTTCACCCATCGCGCGAAGAACGTATGCGCGTACAGTCTCATTGCCCAAATGAGCGACGATGACTCCCTCTCCGTCTCGGACGCGGCGACACCCAGCGGTGACAGCCTTAGCGACCCCAGCAAGGACGACAACGGTGACAGCGATGGCGTCGCAGGCAGCGCCAGTGAGAGCAGATCCTGTAGTGATGATGCTTTCTGGCGCTCGCCACACATGCAGAGCTCAGCCCAATGTCTGTGCCAGTCCCCTCTAGATGCACCGATGGCAGAGGTGAGTAGCGGTGGTGTGCACAAGGGCATCCTCGCTCACGGCATGTCACCGGCACGCTTCGCGCGGAAGCCCTCGCAAAGCCCTCCTGCAAGCGTGGTGAGTGCAGCATCCTCACTGGCAAGCTCGTCACCACGAACGGTGCGGCTGGCGTTTCCGTCTCCAGGTAGACAGCAAGCGGCCACGCAGAATGCCTTGCCGTCTGTTGTCCCAGCTCGCAGCAACATCTACAGCCGCTACGTTTGGTCACCTATCACAGGCACGGCTAGCGCGGCCTCACCGGTCACCCCGCAGCAGCCTCTGCAGTCGCCGATCCCTGCAGCGGCAGCAGTATCCCCGTCCAGAGCCGCAGATACCTCGCCGGTCTCTGTCGGCGTTGAGGTCATAGTGATGGCCCACGCCGATATTACGGCGATGGACTACGCCCCTCGACTGACTTCTCATCGCCTCTCGATTGAGGCGAAAGCGGCTCACACGTACTTCTTCCCCCTGCTCAGCGATGCTTTGGCATTCTACCAGTGCGAAGATGCGATGGAGCTCATGGAAGAACAGTGGGCTGCCGGGGTGACGAGCCAGATTCCACGCTCGCGTACAGCGGCCCTGCGTTACCAACGGCGAAAGCATCCAAGGCGACCGTACAGTCACCTGTCAGTGGCCGGTGTTGGCAGTGGAAGTCGTGGTCCCAGCGTTCGCGCCGCACCGCTCCCGTACGAGGATGGCGACTCGCCGAACCCGTTCTCGTCTTCCTCGCGGGGGACGCCCAAAAATACAGCGAATGCACCCCGACGTCGCGAAGGTGGTTCCACTTCGGACAGCGCAAGGCACACTGTGTGGGGCAGCGAAGTGGGGAGCGATAGCACCACCACAGGCATGGGTCTCTCTGGAACGCCTCTCGGGCCGCATCAGCACCAGCAGCTGCCGCACTGCACACCCGCCCTCGCGCATCCACCGATGTCTCTGCCGTCGCAATCACTGAGTCTTTCAGATGCACTCCGCAGAGCACAGAGCATGGGAAACCTCGGCTTCAGTAGTATGCACGACGGCGGCCCACTGGGAATCAGCAGCAGCACCACCGTCAGGCCTCCGACGCCTCTCCCTCACACCGCCGCAGAGGCCCGAGTCACCCCTGCTTCAGCACCTGCAGCACCTCACCTTGCTCCCACCTCGCAGTCGCAGCCATCCTGCAGGTCGCTAGTGCAGCCGCGCCTGACGTCCTCACACGGCGAGGTCGTTGTCAGTGTGTACACCGCTGACCCCGTCTTCAACGCCGTGCTTCGCGAGGTGCTGGTACCGGAGCCGGGCACACACCCGTACACGGTGAGCGTGGCGGAGCAGAAGCGGCTACTCTCCATGGTCGAGGTGGGCATGCCGGCATGGTGCATCTTCTACAGCTCAACCGGCCTGCCGTACCGTCGTCTGTTTCGCTTGCTTTACTCGAGCCTCACGAACCTCTGGCCACTGCTCTCGCTCACGGTGGGGCTGTACGACTTGTACAAGCACCTACCGCAGCTTAAGCGTTTTATGGAGCACACGCTGGAGCCCATCACTCGGTGGGTGGAGCAGCGCTTCACGATCCGCGTCTCCGTTCTTGTCACGTATCTGATTTCTGTTGTTGTGACCATCTGTAGCAGCCTCAGCTCTTTCGTCTCCCAGTTTTATGTCGTGCAGCTCTTCTCTCTCCCAATTGTGCAGCTTGTGCTGTCGCTGCTGAAGCTTCCCTTCGTAATCGCCTTCGATGCAACGTGGACTTTGATGACGACCGTCCTCGGCACCGTCAGCCTAGTGTTGCAGGTGGTGCGGATGGTGTTCATGGCACCTTTCATGCTCGTCGTGAACGTTGCGTCGCTGCGCGAGACGTTTGGCGCCGCCGCGCCGGTAGCCGTTGATGGCACATCCGTGTTGGTGAAGCAGTGGCGTGAGTGGATGGAGTTCTGGCAGACAGTGGCATCGCCCATGAAGAACGCCGCGCGGGCGTGGTGGGACTCGATGATGCACGTCAGCACCTCAGCAGCACGGCGTGAGATGTCCATACGGCGGTGGACCTCGCCCAAGCTGGAGCAACTGGCAGTGGTCATGAGGGAAGCGCAAGACTGCATCACCATCAACGCACATCTGTGGTGGACCTATATCCTGCTGCCCGGCATCGAGCGCAAGGTTCTGCTGAGCGTGATGCTGGTATATCTATATTGGTTGTTCTTGGGAATCTCCCCCGAGCTCTGGGATGAAGTCATCTACGCATCCGGCGTACGGGACCACCCAGCCCTCAGAAGAGGTCAGGCGGCATCGCAGATGGAGACGGTCACGTCAGCGAAAATGAAAGAGTCCTTGGAATCGTCCTCGACCTTGGTCGCCATGTCACCAGCTGACAGTCACAGGGACGCGCCGTACAAGGATGGAAGCATCGGCAAGTGCGACGGCGACATGTGCGCGTCCGCGTTGACCACGTCTGTGGTTAAAGAGTGGAGACTGTACGCCTACCTCCACAATGTGCTTCGAGGTTCCGGGAACCACTCGTCCCCGTCCCCCTCTTCCACCAGCACTCAACCACCATCAGCAGCGTCCTCGGAGACGGGACCGAGCTCCGCTGTCGTCAGCGGGGCTCCCTCCTTCACTTTTCGCTTGGAGCCGCAGGAGACTTTTCCAGCCCTTGTAGTCGAACTGCTGTTGCCCAACATGGTGCTGGAGCTCCTGCATCAAGTTCGCAGTGCGCTTGTATTTGGCTGGTACCGCGCTGTGGCAGTTTGGTCACGCATGGCGACGGGTCGCGTGGACGTCCTGCAGAGGAGCAGCCCCGGCGAAGCAGACAACAACAGTAACGCAGGCTCCACTGTATCTTTCCAGTGATTGTATGCAAATCTGCTCGATGCAGCATGACGAAAGGAAAACCACAGAGTCGCAAAGGCGGCGACCGCGAAGCGAGGTAACATCAGCAGACGTGACATACAGCGCGCAGTAGCGTCGATGAATGGAGCGCCACAGGACCAAGAGACAGCGACGTGCAACACGCACACGTCGAAGAGACGCGATTTCGGTGTGCTTCCTGGGATGCAGAGCACGCAGAGGAGGACGTTCGTTGCTCGCAAGCAGACGCAGCGGTGCCTCTCCTCTTGACTCTCCGATGTACATCTGCGCTTTAATTCTGGAAGCCATCGCTGAGGAACATTCACCCCGAGTACGCCTCCTCATATCGGTTAGGTTAGGAGGCTGGGGCTGTAGGCGATGTGCTGTTGGCGGGAGAAGCGGTATCATGTTGCACACGACACACGCTGTGCGCATCAGGGTAGCGCCCGCTTGCTCTGGCGGTAGATCCATCATGCTGAAAGCGGCCTGCCGCTGCTGCTGCTGCTTCTTCTCTGCCTCCGAGCGCGCTGTGTGTCCTTGTGTGTGTGTGTGTGTGTGTGTGTGTGTGTGTGTGTGTGTGTGTGTGTGTGTGTGTGTGTGTGTGTGTGTGTGTGTTCCGCTCTCCGTCTCCGTCAGCTGGGCGCATCCCCAACAGCACGGAGGCAGCACCCGCTGTCTCCGCGCTCCATACCCCAACTCGCGCCTGTGCACATGGTGAGAGTACCCTCCTCACCTCTGAGCGGATGGGCCACGCCGTCGGTTCAAAGGGCTGCTACCAACAGTCCCATCCACACAAATGTACTGTGCGCGCTCCTTGTCATGAGCGCCGCCCTCCCCGCTTGAGGCTCCGTGTCTCTCCCCCTCCCTCACGTCTACGGTTTCCTCGACCCCAAAATCTTCACCTCTCCCACAAACACCTACGCGCGCACTACACCCGCATGCGCGCCAATGAACGTGCTCCCGCGCACAGTGAAGCGCCACTGCTTTGGCTTCTCGCGTCTTCGCTTCCTTTTCTTATAACTCTTGCCTCATCCGGACGGCTCGTCCCGCACAACGTTTGATTCCCGCAAGGCATCACCTTCTCTCACATCTGGATATCTCTGCACACAGCGCTGGCACCCCCTACGTCCGTCAGAGCCATCCCACCGTTGCTTCGCAAGTCCGCATACCGCATCCCCTCATCCTGTGCGACCAAGCGAGAGCTTGCGTCTGTCGTGCACAGATTAGTGCTGTTATCCTGGCGCGTGCGATTCCCAGCCATCGGCCATCTGTGCATCTACACGTACTCTTTGTGCCGCAGGGCCCCCTCGGCAACCGTGCAGGCGCATCCGCGCGGCTAACGAACACTACTGCTTCACTCCTACGTGTTGCTTGGGGTCACCATGAACAGCACTGCGACTGAGAGCATCGCTAAGAAGCGACAGTCGGTGCTGGATGTGGGGCAGCGCAACCAGCTGGAGGCGATACAAGCTGAAGTGCGCCGAAACAACGAGCAGCTCACCTCTCTCCGCCGTGAGAACAAGGAGCTGCGCTTGGTACTGCAGCAGACCAGCCGCGGCCAGCGAAACATCAGCGTCGAGGATCACTATGCGAAGGAGGAGGAACTTCTGTGCAACAAAATGTGTGTGCTCAAGCGCAGCCTCAACGCCGTCAAGGGCAAGAATACCGAGCTGCTCAAGGAGATCGATCGAGCCAATGAGGAGAACCGCTTCATCCAGCAGGAAGGCAACGGCGTGCTGGAGGAGGACTCCGCCGTCGCGCACAAAATTCGTGCCCTCGAGAACCGCCTCGACAAGTGCCTTGTGAAGCACAACGAAGTGCAGACGATTCGGCGCACGTACGAGACACTTCTGGAGCGGCTGCAGCTGGAGCAGGCCGGCTTCAACACGCAGGTGTCGTCGACGGAGCAGGCACTGCAGTGTGCCGACAAGGAGCTGGGGGAGTTGGTGGCGGTCTGGAAGAGCGCGGCCAAGGCGCGGGACGCGGCAAAGTCGGAGGTGTCAGATTTGAAGGCCCAGCTCGTCGCAGAACGTCATAAGCAGCGCAAGGATCTCGAGGAACGCCGCGCCTTTATCGAGTCGAAACGGCAGCAACTGGCGAAGACGCACGATGCATTGCTGCAGAAAATCACCCAGCAGGAGGAACGGCACGCGCGCGCTATTCAGAGCATGAACAGCACCGCGGGTGGTAGTGTCCGTCGCCGCGGGCACCGCAGCCGCGCCTCGTCCACCTCATCACTCAGCCCGGAGGATGTGGAGCAGCTGCAGAAGCAGAAGACAGCATATCTTCGTCTGCGAGATGTGACAATGGGCACCAATGTGGTGGACGTTCTCGAAAAGCTGCGCGAGAGATCGGATCACCACCTCCAGCTGAAGACCACAGCGGCAGAGCTTGAGACTAGCATGGAGCAGCTGGAAAAAGAAAAGTCGGCACTGCAGTCCTTGTGGGAGGACGTAAACCACCGCGTCGGTCACGCCCTTGTGTCTGCTCGCGTGATGCGGGCTGCTCGTGACATGCATAGCGGTTCTGACAAGGAGAATGGCACGTTGCACGGCACCGATGGCAGAGATGGCGAGGGCGACAGCCACAGGAACGCTGCGGGTGTGGTTGGCGGCGCAGATACGATCGACTACGGCCTTCTTGCGGACCGGCGTCACGAGCGTCGTCTTGTTCTCGAAGAATTCCGCCAGCATCTGCGTCAGCGGCAGGATGAGCTCGAGGAGGCAGAAGCCAAGCACAACGGGCTCTCGCAGATTCTTCGCGAGGCAGATCTCGGTGTGCTGTACCTGGCCGAGAAACTGTCTATCGCCGGCGCGCAGCCCGTTTCGGTGAACACAGCAGCGGACACCCCCGCCACGTCGCAGCAGCAGAAACAACGCACCTCCACGCAGACAAGCCTAACGATTGATCTGCTGCGTAACTGCAGTGCCAAGCTGCAGCTGATGCTAGAGGAGCTGTCCCCCGAAGAATTGGAGGCGGTCGTGCGGTCCCTGAAAAGGGCGAAATTTGCGATTCCCGACACCAACGTGCGAGTCCCCGAGGTGCTCGAGGCACAGCGAGCCCACTCACAGCAGCGGGCGCAACAGATTACCTCGGCATCCCGCCTGCGCGGGTCTCCTCCGCACACCGGCGGCGCCTCCACATCACAGGCTCCTATGGGGGCACCGGGTGGTGGTCCCTCGTCGAAGGTGCGGCGTGCTGGAAGCACTGATAGCGACACATCGGCGGCTGTCTCTGGCGCCGCAGCAGCGGCTTCGGCAACAGCAGTCCTGACGGAAGACTACCCTGAGAACGAGATCCACGACCGGCAGGAGCTGAAAATGATGTCGCTGGCGACAGTGGAGAGGGAGCAGCAGAAGGCGCGCAAGCGTCAGATGCAGCTTCGACGCAGCAAGGAGGAGATGGTGTAATGGCGCCACCACTGTCTGTCTCCGTGGCACAGACTCCACAGCCCACACCCACCGCGTTCCCGCTGCCCCTCCTCTACTAAGGGAAGGTCGGGGCTCTGCGGGCGCGTGTGTGCTCTCACACTTAACTGTGCCCTCCGCTCACACCTCCCGACCTGTCCCCACATCCCTCCCCACTCCCTGAACGCAATCTCATGTACATCTCCCCGTACATCTGATCTGCCTGCTCAGTGGCCCGTGTCGAAGCCGACAAGGCTAGTCACGCAAACGAAGGACATGAAACATGTGTAGCGCGCATGCCCGTGATGTGAACACGATTTCTTATCGCTGTGTGGCCCGCGTCTCAATCTCTGAGCGAAGATGTTCGTCTGTGTGGTGGTCAGTCGGTGAGTCTTTGTGTGTGTGTATGTGTGGCGGCCTGCCCCTCCCTTGATGTGGTCGACTTCGGATCCTCCCATCAGTCTCCTTTCGGGGCTTGTCCGTCTCCCCTCTCTGTGTCTGTATATATATGTGTGTATGTATCTATGTATGTCTCTGACTGTGCGTGTGTGTGTGTGTGTGTGTATATGTGTGGCCCCTCCCTCCCTATGTATGCACGGTGGCGCTGCCCTCTTCACTCACTGCCCATCGCTGACAGCTTTTTTTGGTTATCTTTTCTTATTACTTCAAATGATGTCCCCTCACACACGCACACACGCATGCACGCACGCACGCACACCCCAGTGCTCGACCTCAAACAGACGAAGCGAATGGCATGGCCACCTCCTCGTACTCATGCCCTGGACGAGCGACGAGTATCCAAGCTCGGATTCGCCTCCCTTCCGCTCACTTTGTGGGCCACATAACAGTACCGCATGTCCATGAAGGGGTGTCGGAGACGCTGTCAGCCGACTCGCACGTATCCGTAGCTGCACTGATGAATGCTGTGAAACGCCCGAATCTTTTTTTTTCCTGCATCACTCCCACTCTGCTGGCGGAGGGTGTCGAGAGTTGCTCTTGAAGTGCCTCTTGAGACCGTCAACGGTGGTGCACATGTATCGCCGCCTCTCTTTCCTTACGCGACTTCTCACTTGCTCGACTTCTTCTTGGCTGACTCTTCGGGAGATGTGCCAGCGCGCACGCCCGAGCGCATTTTCGTTTTCAGCGCCCACTCCCGCACACCCACCTCCAGCGACTGAGTACCCGCTATCGCTCTTTCGCTCACATTCCTGTCCTCCTCCTCCTCTCTCTCTCTCGCTGATGGGCCACTGGCGCACCGTTTTGCCTTGTTTTGGGGGGCGCGCGCCATCTGAAGAGACGCAGGCAGTGCCGGTACGGCCAACCTGCTCGCCAGCCGGCTGCACTGGCATTCGCTTTCCTTGTGTGTTGCCGCTTCAGCAGCACGTTGATCGCACTTCCGCAGCAACGCACACGCGTCTGCGCGCGTCTGTGTAAATGGCGTGCATCGGGGCTGCTGCTGTTGCTTCTTGTGGTGTATCGCCGCCGTTCACGACTGTTGTCGCCAACGATGATATTGTTCCCGAGCATTACCAATGTCAGCAGCCGCAGCAGCAGCAGCAGCAGCGACACCTTCTGCGGTGCTGCGCCTTGGCAGACCTCCTTGGTGTATCATCCACAGTGATGCAGCAGCTGGTAGACGCTGCCGCAAGGCCGTCTAACTCGATGAATGATACACTCAACATTTCATTCGCCAGCTCTCACCACTCTACCGCGAGCGAATCCGTGATGCAGGCATATCAACCGCTGCAGATCCTCGTGGCCGCCGTTCTGAAACAGCTTTCCGATCGCTGTTTCGACTCCAGCAAGAGCAGCCCACACGTGAGTGCTGTGAATGCCGTTCAGTCTGCCGCCTTGGCGGTTTCGACGGTGGAGCGGAAGCCTGCGCAAACATGTCAGCCCTCGTCCCTGAAGGCACCCCCGTGGTCAGCAGCACTTTCGGAGCCACCGAGTGTCGGTACGTCTCCGAAGCAGTCAGATGGGGAGTCGCTGCTGCCATCGGTGCTGTGCTCCCCTCAGGGGGTGGCCCGTGTGGACGCCCTGCACCCATCTTTCCTTCCGCTACTGCTTGTCGCGCTACTGCAGCGCGTGAGTACTGAAAGCAGCAACGATACGCACGACACAGGCGCCACAGTGCCGATGCAGAAGGACGGCGCCAACGCCGCAAAGTCGAATACATCAGCGGCCGTCTCACCTTTGAGGCAGCAGCTAAGCTGTCGTGACGCGCTTCAGCGGTTGCTTCCGCTCTATATGCCTCTTCTCCTGCATCGACGGCGCGCCGCCTGTGCTGTAGTGAGCTCCATCGTGGAGGCACTACAGGGGTACTCGTGTAGTCATCGTGATGACGGTGAGAACACTACCGAGGTGGAGAACCGAAAGCGAATTAATCGTCTAGTGCATCGAGAGCTGCTCTCCAGTGAGACCAAGCAGTGGCTTTTCGGGGCTCGTCTCTTGTCGGACACACTTGTGGCGTGTCTGGATCACGTAAGTCGGCGAGGCAGTGCTGCAGCAGGAGCGGCACCGCCGTCGCCGTCACGCGCGGTCATGGTGGATGAAGAGGACTTGATGGAGGGGCGGTGGACGCTGGAGATGGCCGGGGTGTGGCTGAGTGTGGCAGGGATGCCCCACGAAGGTGGGAAACCAGTGATGTCGACGCTGCATCCGTCAGATCTTTGGTGGTGGGAGGGCGCATGGAGAGAAGTAGGTAGAAGCGTTTCAACTGGGGCCGAGCAGCAGGATCCCGATGCCGGATCCCTTGGCAGTACTGGAGCCCCAACGAACCAGAAAGACGGCGCGCTGCTCACCGCCACCACTTCGGAAGTCCTCGTGCTTGCGGAGGTCATGTACATTGTCGGCGAGGAGACGCGCGAAGGCATCTGGCACAACGAAGGCGGGCATCCTAGCGAACAGCAGCAGCAGCATGCGCCGTCGAGTGGTGGAGCTGCTGGTGGTTGTATAGTGTCGATGTTACGAGATGTAATGGCATCCTTTCCGGCGAGGCACCACGAGAGTCGCGTGCTTGATCCTCCCGCTCCCCTGTCGGCTTCCAAGGTAACGGCGACTGAGCATCGACATCGCTACGCGTTCCTCCTCGCTGAACGCCTGGAGACCGAGCAGCGCCACCAGCACCGCCTGCTCGCCGCAGCGGAGCGTGCCGTCCACCGAATCCTGCGACAGCAGCACCGACAGGACCTCAGCGTCCTCTGGCAATCGCCTGAGATGATGGTGGCACTGTGCAGCGTGACTGCCTACCAGCTGCGCACTCAGCTGTATCGACGCGAGCAGCGCATGGCCGATCTTTCCACCGAGGCGACGGTGACGTGGACAGCGGCCATGTTTTCGTCACCACACACATGTTGCATGGACTCGCTTCCTTCCGGCAGTATGGCCGCTGCTGCAGCGATACCCGCTCAGCGAGGGGAGTGGCTTTGGTCAGAGGAAGACAGCTTTGCAGATGATGCTGCCGCTCCGCAGGAGAAGAGTCAAGAGCAGTCGCGTGCTCAGATCATTGATGCGGGTGCCGAATTATCAGCATCCCTTCGTGTGATGTCTTCTACAGCCCACCCCACCACAAAAGCATGCGCAGCAGCAGAGACAGCGATTGCCATGTCATCACCCCCACCACCGCGGCCTCCAGCGTCATCAGCGCCATCTTCTGTGCACTTGCCTGTACCTCTTCGCTACACCCCGCGCGCAAGCAGCTTGCACCACGGGTCTTGTGTCTATGAAACGCCCCCCGCGATGCATGCAAGTGCAGATGCGCCACCGGAGGCCGGCGAAGAAGCCGGAGATCGAGAGCCGCTCACGCGTGGCAACGACGACTACTACGCGCCTGCTCGGTCGATGGAGAACCTATGGGAGCTACCGGCGCGTGTGCCACGGGATTGGACACCAGCGCTGGCCACTCTGATGGCGTGTTGCGTGCTGTGTCTCAGCTCATCCTCGACAACGGCGGCGTCATCACGGCTTGCGGTGCTGCTTGGTGAGGCATTACTTAACTGCCATTCCACAGAAGCAGAGTTTGCGCACTGCCCTGCTTCTACTATTCTCAGTGGCTCAGCCTCTGAGCCGTTCGCAGGGCGAGTTGCCAATCTGCGACCAGACACCCCTGACTTCGGCCGCAGCAAGCGCCACGAGGCACCAGCAGCGACAGCAGCCGGTGCAAGTGTGCGCAGCAGCATCTGCAGTAGAAGCGCCAGCAACAGTATCGCTGGAGTTTCCATGGCACTGGATAGCACCAACAGTGGCGGTGAGTCAGCCGGCTGCGTGGTAGCTGTGGGGGCGCTGGCGCAGTGGCACCTTCGAGGGCTGATCCGGCAGCTGCGCCTCCCAGTCAGCGGGCGAGGGCTGCTGAACGAGCGAGCTGTCAGAGACCGCCTTGGGGGCAGTCATGCAAAGGTATCCCCAGCGTGTTCGGCTTCCGCGTCATCCTCGCGAGCTCTTCTGCGCGGCGCTGTTAACCGCACCTCCGAGACGCCGAGCTCGACGGGTGCGACGGCAGGACGCGCTGCATGGTTTACGCTATACAACGGGGCCGCCCGCGCAAGTGTCGCTGCAGCGCCATCGTCTCCGCCGGCCGGTGGTGTCCTCCGCCGGCTCGATCCCGTGACCCTTGTCGCCAGCTGCTTTGCCTCAATGCACCTGCTGCAGACGCAGCCACGCTTCTTCCAGAAAGCGAGGTTGGGTGGGCGCGCGATGCAGGAGTTGCGACTCGCCGTGCGAGAAACTCGCTGGGGCATAGAGCCTGTGTGTGCAACACAAATGCTGCAACGTCATATTTCCGCGACGAGCACTGTGACGGTGACTGTCAACAGCGTACCGAGAACCCTTGCGGGCGGCACAGCTAGCGAGCACGCTGAGCCGCGCACTGTGGGCGCAGGTGCGCCTTGGAGTCGCCAGGATGCCTTGCGTTTGGCCCGTGGTCGATCACTGTGGGACTCCTCCAACGCAGGTGCGCCAGAAGCGGCCACGGAAGGGCTTCGGGGAATAGTTGTGAAAAATGACAGCGGGGACGGCGACGATGACAATGCTGATGCACCCGTGCCGACGGCAGCAGCTGAGGCATATGGCAACATGGACGACTGCTGTGGTGACGAAGCAGCCGCAGCCACGTGTAACCTTACTGAGGCGTTTATGGTTGCTGTTTCCTACCTTGGCTGCAGAGCCCTTGCAGCAGCGTTGGCCCAGTTCGCAGCTCCAGTTCTCGGCAGCGTGGAGGCGGTGGACGCGAGTCACATCTCCTGTGGGATCGGTAGCACCTCCGCTGCTGTCGCCTCCTCTTCTTCTCGGGAGCTTTGGTGTGATGCTTTGCAGGCGATCACGGGTCTGTTGCTGGAAGCACATCGGGTACATAGAAGCGGTAGCGCTGACTACCGCGACCGCACGCGTACCCGCAGCCGTGGTATCCTGTCCTCCGCCAGTCGATCAGTAGACGGGACGGGCACGCTGGGGTCAACAACAACAACAACAACAACCGCGAAAGCTGGTGCACCCCTTCCAGCCTCCCGCGCATCCTCCAGCGCGTCAGCTCCACCGAAACCGAGTGGCCTTCAGCAACCATTCTGCTCGGGCCCTGTCCCGATGGCAACTTATTTTCAGGTCACGCCTCTCGGTAACGATGCTGGGAGTAGCGCCCATGCTGCTGCCTCCACCCCCATGCCAATCGCTATCACACGCCTGATGCCAGCACCACTGTCAACGGAAGCCCAATTTGGGATTGGCGCATTCTTCATTACCCTCGCACGAGCGCTGCTGCAGCTGAACGCGTCGTCGTCGCCAACAGTGGCGGAGGCAACCTCCATTCCTGGTTCGTCTAGCCAGCGACAGCAACGGTTGCAGCGGATATTGTGCATTGTCCAGTGCCTCTACGCGGTCGCCAGCGTCATTGACGACGTGCTGCACGACTACTCCAGCCCCCCACCTGCCGTTCTGTGTAATGTGCTCGCGATGATGTTGGCGATGCAGCCGCTGCATCATCCATCAGCGACGGTGAAGAAGACTGGTGCCACAGCGCCGTCACCGCACGGTAGCGACACGCGTACCACATGGGAGGCGCTGCGCCTCACGCCTTTCTGGGATGATTCTCTACTCAGTTCTTTAGAAGCTGCAAGTCGTGCGTGGGTATCCCATGAGGAGCGCGGCACCGCCGCATCCTCCGATAGCGCTCAGAAGCACCAGAGTACTGCTCGGCAGCTCAGCCGCCTTTCTCGCTCGAAAGCCAAGCTATGTGAGACATCCTCGGCGTCGCACATCCACTCAGTGTTCCAGTCCTCACACCCGCCGTGGCAGAGCCTCCTTGGGCACCTTCCGTGCTCTCGAGACCCGTTTTCGACGTCATGGCTGCCAATGTCTTTTCGTGGGTCGTCACACTCTGGCGCCAGCTCGACATTGCTTGCCTCGATCGCGAAAGAGGATGATCTTCTCTTGGCAGACTCGCTGACAGCAACGGCTGCCAGCACGGCCGGCGCGGTACGGCAGCTGAGCTTCTCCGTTGTGGCGTCCGCGCGGTACGCAGAGTGGATGGAGACGCTGTGCAACGCGTGGAAAGCGTGATGGCGCACATGTACGCTGGTGCAGGCGCACTTCTCTTTGCCCTCCTTCTTTGGCACCTCGCCCTCTCCGCCCTCAGTCGCCCGGTCACCCAACATATTGCTCTGAAACAGTACACGGTGCATCTACGTATCTGGGTCGCCAAGAGCGCTGCATCGGCAGGGCATATCGACCCTCGGACGCCACGAAAATCAGCAGCAGCTGTTGAACGGTTGGACGAGAGAAGAAAGCAGGGAGAGAAACGGACGTGATTGGGCGCCGCGTGCGTGTGGCACTCGAACTCCTCCCCCCCCCCGTCGCTCAATCATCCGCGCCGTCTATGATATGCGGCGCGCTTCGGGCCTCTCGTACGCCCGAGAGGGCGAGAGAGGGACAGGCAGAGACCAGATGAGATGAGGTGCGATGGCTGGCGACAGGGAACTCTCAACCCCTTCTCCATGGACACCATCTGTTTTGCGTCACCGAGCCACCCCTCGCCTTCTTCAACCCTTTTTCGCTAGTCCTCCACATCTTCTCTCCCTCGATACGGCACACACATACACACACACACGCACGCACGCACGCACACACACACAGGTCCACTGCTCCTGTCTCCATCAGGGCAACCTCTTATCTTTCTTGATTGGCTCATTCCACAGCTGCATAGAGGGCGGATTCGCGCGAGGGACTCAAGGGGGAAGGGGGCTCCGCTAACCCGGTCGACACAGCACTGCTTCTCTCTCTCTCTGTATGTGCGTGTGCGCGTTCATATGGGGAGTCGTAGGGCACTGAGAAGCTGCTGACACATTGGGCCACATGTCGTTCTCTACGTCCCACGCCACTACCTCCGCTACCGCCTCACCAGAGGTGCTTCTCGCTGCCTGCAGACCTGAAGTCCAACCGTTGTGCGATACCCTGCATGATGTCTCTCTCCGCAAAGCGGATGGGTGCAGCATGGGTGGCAGTGGAGCTGTGGCGGGGGGTGCGCTCGGGGACGGTTGGGAGGGCAAGTACCTGGCCATGATCAAGAAGAATAAGGACTTGACAGTGCAGCTCGGCACTGTAAAGCAGCAGCTAACTGCTGCGGAGAAGGCGCTGCAGGCGGAGCAGGAGAAGACGCAGCGACTGGTCGCTGCCGTGACTGTCTCCTCACTGGGCTCTCGAGGAGCAAAGATGGGCTCGAAAGCGGCAGCAGGCACAGCCGGCCTGGGCGACGGCTGTAACGACAACAGTGGCAGCAAGAGTAACGGGAGGGGTATTAGTGGTGAGGGGGCGGACGCAGCCTCCTCCGCTGCCGTCGCGCGCGTTTACGATAAGCTGCATCAGAAGGAGCTCGCCATGGCGGAGGTGCAGCGAGAGAACGCTTCTCTGCGCTCCCTCATTCAACGCGAAGTCGGACTGCGTGATGACACGAAGGAAGTGGACAGCCTTCTACGTCGTGTGCCTGCTGTCGGGAGCAGCGGTGGGTCAGCGGCAGCTGCCATCGGTGGTAAGTCTGCGTCTGGCACCGACGGGGGTGGCTGGCGCGGTCGCGCCGAGGAGATTATTCTCCTGAAGAGCAAGCTGAAGGATGCGCAGCGGGAAGTGGCAGAGATGGCCGCGGCACAGGGCAGCAGCGAGAAAGGCGCGGATGCACGCATGGACCCACTGGCGCTACCCGCCTCCGTCCGCGCATTTCTGGGCGTAAACAGCGACCCTGCAACTGAGGCTCGATCCATTGCGACCACGAGTACCGCGCAGGTGCGTCGGTCACGCCGCGATGTCGATGACGACGCGCGCGATCGGCTGAGCGCCATGCAGCAGCAGCGGTCAGCGCAGCAGCGCCAGCTCACCGCCGACCTCGCTGATCTACAGAAACAACTGAACGAAGAACGAATGAGATCATCGGCTCTGCAGGCGCGGGTGAAGACGATGAAGTCGGAGCTCGACACGCTGCGCAGCTACGTGGACACCATTCTCGAGAAGAGCAGCACCGACGATGAGCTTGTAGCGGCGTACAAGATGGAGCTGCAGCGCGCGCATGAAGAGGCGCGCCACTGGCGACGAGTAGCAGCGGACGCTCTGAAAGGGGCTAGCAGTAGCGGCGAGACAAATGCCAGCTTCACCGTCAGTGGTGCGCACAATGGTCTCAACAACGCTGCAGCAGCAGCGGTGCGTACGGCACCTTATCGAAAAGCCGCCAGAGATAAGAGTGTTATCGACGCCTGTGATGACGATACCCAAAAGGTGCAGGGTGCACCACTGTCATCGCCGCCGCCTCAGCCTCCAAAATCCTTCTCCAGGTCTCTGTACGAGTGGGTGTGCCAAGCGTGTGACGAGGTTCCGCAGGACAAGGAGCTAGAGAGCACTGAGCCAGCGGTAGCAGCCTCCGCGAAACAGCTGGCTGCGGTGCTGCGCCAGGCCTTCCAACATGTCCTGCAGGTTGAGCAGCACACGGTAACCGCAAACAGCCTAGGACTTGCTGTCACAGACAGCGCTGGCGCCGAGAACGTCTTGCTCAAGGAGGTCTCCGCACTGAAGAAGCGCATCCGTGCCCTATCGGAACTGATGGAGAAAGAGCTGCAGGCGCAGCGTGTGTTGTGGGCCGCCGCCGACGCAGGCACAGACGCGGCGTCGCCAGCGGAAACGTAAGCGAGGGGGGCGCCAACAATGAGATATGAGAGCATCCTGCTCTCCCCCTCACCCTCCACCCTCTCTCGCGCGCGCCCTGGCAGCAGTCGCCGGTGCGTTGTCGGCCTTTGCTCTTCTTTTTTCCATGTGCGTGGGTTTCCGGCTGTCGCAACTTCAAGGGCGTGACGTCGGTGCGTGTCGTCGGTGTGTGTGTGTGTGTGTGTGTGTGTGTCTGTGATCGCCTTTCTTTTCGGTACCGGACTGCTTCTCTATCTCCCTCCCCGTGTTTCTGGTCTCCCCCCTGCTGATGACAGCGGAGCCCCACCCATCCATCTCTCTCTTTCACGACCACCACCCGCTGCACACCAAGCATGTCGCTCAGCAGGACAGTCATGCAAGCCATTGAAGTGGAAAGGAAGGGTGGGACACACGAAGAGGTAAGAGGGTCTCTTTTCCGCCTCAAGGCTGCTACACGTGTGCAATGCTGCCACAAAGGCGTCATCATACACACACGCCCGCACGCACACCTCCATCAGCGCCCGCTTTGCACGGTGCCCGCGCCTCCTCTGTGGCTGCTCACTTCGCATCTGCCAAAGCGCTCCACTCTTCCCCGTCTTCCTCTTGTCCCGTTTTTTTCCGTCTCATTCTCCCTTCGCGCTTCCTCGTCCTTCTTTATCAATGCGCATCACGCCTGCCACGTCACGTCCCTTACCCCGCCCCACCTTTCCACCGGGTGCCATCACTACCCCACCCCCACTTGCACGCACCATCGGGCGATCGCTTCCGTTGAACCTGTTGGCGGTGGAGTGGGACTACAGCTCAGCTCCTTCCTTCTTTCTGCTCGTGCTGACCACCGACCCCTTCAGTCTGTGAAACGCAATCTCCCTGCACATCCGCCACGCACCAGCAGCACCGACTGCCTCGGAAGCGAAGCGTCGTGTCATTGAACATCGT
This sequence comes from Leishmania tarentolae, assembly GCA_033953505.1. Lineage (NCBI taxonomy): Eukaryota > Euglenozoa > Kinetoplastea > Trypanosomatida > Trypanosomatidae > Leishmania > Leishmania tarentolae. The sequence continues at coordinate 234,661 of CP119839.1, forward strand.
AACAACGGTGCAGCACCTCCCTCTCCCTCCCTCTCTCTCTGCCCTCTTACGCGGTCGGGCATAGCTCCCTTCACCATCACCGCAAGCATCACCCCTTCAACACACCTACGCACGTTCTCCTCCTGTGTGTTGCCTGACATTCTTTGTCTCCCTCCCGCTCTCGCTCGCTCGGTCTCCAGTGCGCACGCACGCTTGCTTTCGTGCACGTGTGTGCGTGTGTGTGTGTGTGCCGCTGAAAGTGCGTCAGCCTCCTCCCGCTTCGTTGTCTCTTCTTTCTCCGTTTCTTTCCCTCCCCGTCATTCTATTCTTTTCGAAACTACGTAACTCCACAACACCGCCGCCCACACGCATCCACCCACACACACACACACACACGCACGCATACACGTGCACGCACGCACTCTCTGTGGGTGTGCACTCGTGAGCTCTTCTGCTTTTAACCTCCATTCTTCAGCCTCGCCCTCGCGGCCTGCACCTTTTTTGTTTGGCCCTCCTGTAGGCGCGCGTGGAGCAGTGCGTGGAAGCCGTCACTCTTCCAGGACCCCCCCCCTCCCTCCCTCTCTCCCTCTCTCCTGTTGTTATCCCTTCGTATCTCTCCGGTTGCTCGGCTTCTATAGAACCGCGTATATATATATATATATATATATATATATGTATGTATGTATGTATCTTAGGTATTGAGCTACATAGAGGTACATTGATAAATAACTGTATACGTAGTTATATATATATATGTGTGTGTATATATGTGTGTGTGCCATCTTCCTCTTCCTCGTCATCGTTCTCTCCCCTCCTTTCTCTCATTGGCCCCGTCTTCTGACCGCGAACGTCACGAGCCTCCCTTCCTGCTAGACTCTTGTTGACTTTTTGTGATTGTGTGTGGTAGTGGTGGTCGTTGTTGCCACGTAGGAAGTGGTGCCCTCGGCACAACATACACTCAGCGCACCCGAATCGTGTGCAGGCGTGCCTGTGCGTACATGCTTCGTCAGGCGTCCCGTCGGACAGCACTGCCCATCGGCCTGCCACTACGCGAGTCTCGGAAGCGAAGCAGTCGGTGCACAGACACACACGGCTTCAGTCAGGCGCAATGGCCCTCTTCCTTTCAGCGCTCTTGCCAGCCCAGAGGCGGCTTGTATCGCTCCTTCTAGCACTCCTCGCGCTCCTAACAGGAGCAACTCCTCTGAACAACGCAGGCGTGCCACTCACGATAGCCGCACGTGCCTTTCCAGAGTGCTCCGCTTACGCCGACTACTTCCCACACTTTCGGACAACCACCCACTGCATTGTCAAGGACCTCTGTGTGACGAGCAAGCACTGCTGCAAGGATATACACGAGAGAGACCTCAGTCAGTGCCTTGACATAACTGCCTTTTCGTGCAACATCTCGGCGGTGTGCACAGCGGATGCAGCAGCGGCGTCTAGCAGAAGCCCCAGTACGCGCCGGTGGTTTCCGGAGACGCAGGACGGTGGTGCATCGCTGCTGTGCTGTCGCGCAGAGGTGACCACGACAGAGGCTCCTGCTGTACCACCCCTCGACAGCTGGAGCTCGGAAGCGGTGAGTCACCACTCGGGCGTGCTGCCCGAATTCATGTGTGACGACACCACAGCGGCCGCATGCACAGTGCTGTCGAGGCTCCCGCCGATCATCCGCGGCTTTTGCCAGAATGACCTCCTCAACATGTACACGGACGCGTATCTTTACGACAACATACCACGCATCTGCTGCCAGTACGTTCCCGACGGCCCTCTTGGCAACGACACTTCGGGCTCCGCGAATGCCGGCAAGGAAGCGTGCGGTCTGAAATTGCTGGACCTGCCTCGCAGGGGTGAGTACCACTGCTCCCTTGACATGCGCAGCACTGCCCGTATCTGCTGCAACGGGCGTATTGAATACGATACAAGCAAAAGAAACGACTCTGGAAGTGCTACCTCACCTAGCGAGAGCCTTGTGTTTAAGTACATCAGCAGCAAGTGCCTCTTCGACCCCGGCCATAACGGAAACAGCGTCTCATCGCCAGTGATGTCGATGGCTCAGCTGCGAATTGTGCCCCTGCTACTGGTGATGGTTGTGCTTCTCTGCGTGTAGCAGTCCACCTCCCCCCTTGTTTCGTTGTTTTCTGCTCTCTCTACCCCTCCAATCGCCCCTGGTGGCAGTGACGGGGCACACCCACACACACACGCACGCGCGCACCTCCCTGTGCGTAGCATCTCCAGGGTCTCCCGTACACCCACTCTCCATCCATGGGGAGGAAGTCGAGCAGCCCCGCCATCCCTGTCAAACGCCGAGCACTTACAGCACGGGGGAGTCAGAGCGAGGCATCGTTGCTGGTATCAGCCGCGGGGTGCTGGGCTGTGGCTGTGTGGGAGTGGCCTCCAGCAACGAACGCGTCTGAGCACTTCATGTGACGGGCAGAGCGCCTGAGTGGCCACCCCGAGGTATGCACCGAGGGTGGCGCGTTGCCGTGACGAGTGTATCCACCGCGGCGTCGCGCCACAGGAGGGGGGGAGGGGGGGGGGGCAGGGTAGAGGAGGCGGGCGCTTTCGACCATGTCCTATGGCAGCGAAGAAAAGCAGACGCATGCACACATTTTCTGAGATGTGAAAGCAAACTATGAAGCGGTGCCGAAGGCTGTGCGTATCTTCTCGTTGCCTCCGACTATTGTTTCTGCTCCCCATATACTGATGTAAACGCATATATATGTGCGTCAGCAGCAGCGTGGTGTCCGTGGATACATGTTGAAGTGTGCTGCACATTTTTCTAAAGGCGCGCACGGCATCAGCAGTGGCATCATGGAGCTGGCGACTTGGCGTCTTGTTGGTCCACCACCACCACCACCACCACCATCATCACCATTGTCATCACGGAAGCCCACCATCTCTCCCAAGGCAGACGCACGCACGACCACATACGTGCCGTCGTGTCGGTTCTTCCCTCTCCCTCTCCCCGCCGGCGTGTCCCGCATCTCTTTCCCCTATTGGCCCTTATTGGAGGCTATCCGCACAATCAGGCACACGCCGTCCTTCTCGCGCAGAAATAGAAGCGGGGGAGGGACAGGGCAGGGCAGGGCACAGCGGTGCACACACGTGTGAGAGGTAAGATGGTGTGGAGGTGTGTCGGGTGGAAGAAAAGGTGCACACCGCCCGCCCCCCCCCAATGTGCGCACACACACACACACATCCCGCCGCACACGCCATCCGCACCAGCACGCCTTGAGCCCCCCCCCCCTCTACCCACGCCTTTTCGCATTTTTAGCTGCAGGTGGTAAGTTGGGTGTGACCCCCTCCCCCTCCTCCTCCTCCTCCTCTTCCTGCTTCCCCTCCTTCTCTTGTCCTCTGTCAGTGTTTGGAAGCGGAGCGCGACATCCCATCGATGCCGGCCCTCCCTCCAGAACTGTAAAAGGTAATGGTACATTATGCCTCATTGTTGTGCTTCTTGATCGGCTCGCGTACTCTTGGAGCAAGTGTCCCACACACACACACGCACACACATACGGTGAACTAGGCTTGTGGTGAGGAGGGAAGAAGCAGTGCGTACGAGTCAAGCAGATCCGCTGCTCTGTGCGTTCTTGTAGGGCAGCGGGGCTATCAGGAGCAACGAAGATGGGAACGTGTTGCTCCTCTCACAGAGGGTTGAAACTCGCATGCGGCCCGCTCCTGCATACCCCAGCCTTTGAGCTGCCTCGCTCTCCCTCTCGCCCCTTCCCCCCCCCTTATACAGGAGTGTGTCAGCGCTCGCCCTTCTTTCGGAGCACACCTCGCGGCATCTGCGTCAATATGCCTGCAATGTACGCGAGGCGCCATGTGGCCGCACATGGCGAGCCGTAACGCACCACCGTCATCACACTCTTCCCTCTCCATCCCTCTTTCTCCTCTCTTTGGCTCTTTCTACTTTCTGGTGGCCCTTTTGTTGTTGTTGTTGAAGAAAGCAGGATCGCGGCAGTCTTGCGCACGCTCGTTTTCCCTATCCCCCCCGTCGCTGCCGTGTCAAGACAAAGCACCGAGTCACGCGGAAGTCGGCACCGGCAGCCATCGACGCCAACGCGCGCTCAGCAGCCGCCATGCACTCCATCCGTCAGCGCTCCTGCGACATCGCGGCCTCGGCCCTGTCCGCGTTGCTCGTCACGGCAGTCCTCACAGCCATGACGACAATTTTGCGCGACCTGGTGCTGCGCCCCCGACCGATCATCTCGGACGTACGCGTGTCGAGCTTTTCGCCACTGTACCACGTCCGAAGCCCTACGCTTCTGTCTCCGGAAAATCCGCATGCCTCGCTCTACTACCTCCCCGGCAACAGCAGCGGTGACCAAAGCTCCGCGGCAAGGCAGCTTCCGGCGAACATTGAACTCGTGGACATGGCGGATCGCCCGGAGGACAGCGCTGAGGAGCGTCAGCGCAAGGCATGGCAGCGGCAGCGGTTACCGAAAGGCTTTAGCCTCGGCACACGCACCATCGGCCGCGTCGTGTTGTACCTCTCAGGCTCTGTGGATTTCTCTCACTGCTGGGACTGGAACACGAAAGCCATTTACATCTCCTTTATTGCGCGCTTTTCGTCAACGTCGACGTCTCAGAACGACGTCATCCTCCTCGATGCGGTGCTGCGCCCGGTTTCGCTACCAGCAAAGTTGGCGCGGTTGGCAGAGCGGCGTCGTCAAGAGCGGAAAGCCGCACTGCTGGGAAGCGGCAACGAGAGGGCAACGGTGGCGGCCGGATCCGCTCCCGCCTCGGCGCAGATGTTGACGGATGAAGAGCGCCAGCAGCTCGCCGCCTTCGAGCAGACGCTGCGCAATGTCCAGCACGATCACTCGTCCGTATACATCGACCACATCGACAAGCGCCTCGTGATGAACAACTCATTCAAGTACTTTGTGGATGCCTTTGACGACACCTCTCTGGAAGGAAACACAGTCGAGGTGGTGCTGCGCTACCAGGTGATGAGCTACTCCGGCTGGGCGCCCGTGCGGGAGGATGTGCTTGGGCACCAGGTGAAAGTAAAGATGCCAGAAAACGCCGTTTTGTGGAACGAGAAGCTGCGATGAGAAACAGCGCGAGTGCTTGAGGGTGCATGTCTAGGTTCGAGTGTGTCGGGGTAATAGACGGGCGCAGAGGCGGGGCGCCAAAATGACTGTGGCGCGTTGGCGTCCACGCCGCTGTCGTTCCATACCCGTTTTATGTTTTTGTTGGTGTTGCTCTCCGCGTGTGCACAAGCGTGCATGGGCAGGCAGCATACTTTGATGCCTTAGTTCTTCATCTCACCGTCGGCTCTGCCAGAAGTTTCCAGCACGTGTTCCTCTATGCGCGTGCTCGCTTCACCTGCAGTGGTAATGACGCTACTCCTCATGTCCCCTCCCCCCCCCCTCTCCGCCCTCTCTGCGTGGAGGGGCTAGTGCTCGCTGAGCAGGAAGGATATGATTCTGCATGTGTGTATTCAGCGCTTCTCTCCCTTGTCCAATTCTCCTCCCTGCTAACGGCGGCCGCAGTCTTCTCCACGCCACCTGGACACGGACGCACACAACCCAGCAGCCGGCACCGCGATCACGGCGACAGTCGCCCTTCTGTGGCTTCTCTTTCTCTCTCTCTCACTGTATCTGCATACGCACTGACGAGTGCTAGCGCCGCTCACCCATCCCCCCTCATCAAAACGAAAAATGCCGCCCAAGAAGAAGGCGTTCATGTACTCCATCGACCCAGAGCTGTATGCTCGCTCGCATGCGCCGGCGAGCACGATCGCCATGGGTATGAAGAGCTCTCAAGCCTCCTCACTCTGCTGGGTCAATCAGGTGCGCAAGGAGGAGCAGATTCGGGAGTTGTGGGATGCGGCGTACGACCCACAGCACATCCGAGAAAAAAAGGCTTTGCAGGCGGTACAGCAGACGCGCGCGCGTGATGCGGCGCGGCACGAGGCGTACGTAAACCCCGAGAGCAACCCTGAACTGTACCGCATCCTGTACATGAAGGAACCTCCATCCTCTGTGAACAACGCGGCAGCGGCAGCCACGGCGTCGTCCTCATCTCCCCAACCCAATACCACTACGGAAGCAGCACCGGCAGGAGTAGTGAAGGGTACCGGTGACCCCAGCAACAATGCCTTTTCGCTCTCCGCGCGCTCCGTTACGCAGGAATACCTTCAAGCTCGCTGCAGAAACCACACGTTGCAGCAGCGCTACCCAAGCGGGCCGTTCACTGCCGCGCAGGCTGTGGGGTGGGCGGCCGGCTCAAGCGACCCGGCGTCAGCGTCGTCAGGAGAAGCATCTTCTTCTCTATACGTCCAGGTGCGCCGCCGCCAAATCGGTGCCTATCGTAAGCCAGAGGACGAGGATCACGCGTTGCTGTTTGGCTACGACTATACTCCGAAGTAGGTATCTTGAGCAGCGACGTGTGCCACGCAGGCCTTCGCGTTATTTCTGACGCTCCTGAGTAGCTCGCTCGATACCTCTCGCGATGTCAAGAGGCACCTGCGGACATGCGTCTGCATGTGTGTCTGCCTGCACAGCACCACGTAGGTGCATATGTATGTTTTCTTGTGCAGTGTCTCATTACTTCTGCGACGTGTTCGCCCTCGCATCTCTTCTTGCTCTCAACTTTGCAAGGTAGGTGGTACACGCGCCGTGTACCGTCCAGAGCCACCGCCTAGACACCCGTCATGGCTCCTCCTTCCCGCTGTCGCTCGTCGGTGTGGCGCTCTCGCGGCAAGGGTATCCGTCATGCAGAGCATCTCGCTCTCTACGCTGTTGCGTTTAGCTGCTCTGTTTGTCTCGGCGTCGTCGATGTACACCACTCGATCAGCTTCACCACTCTCCGACACCCTCCCCCCCCCCTCTCTCCCTCCCCATGTCCATCACGCCTTAGAGCTTTGCCTTAAAATGACGGCTACTACGCACTCACCGCAACAACCCCCGCATCCATCCGTGTGTGTGTGTGTTGTGGCACTAGCCTCACCCCGTGTCCACGTCTCTGAGAAGGAACTGGTGTGCGCAAGGACGCCCGCCAACACCGCACCGGAGAGCAGTAACAGTATCCCAATACACAAACGGTGTAACGCATCGAGAACAACGGAGGCCAGCGTATCGCCCGCCCCCCCCCCAAGTGCAGTGCTGAACGATAGCACTCGTAGCCGCTCCAACCACACAGCGACCCTTTCGGAGAGCGCCGACTACTTCGAGTCCACATTCTTGGAGAACACCAGCCTGGTCACCCTCTCAACAGCAGCGACATGCGGACCTGAGGCGAGTCCAGGATCTGATCTGCCCGGACCCATCATCCGGTACGCCTTCGGCGTCGATGCTGGAACGAAACAAAGACGACACGGGAGGCACAGCCGCGCGAACACCGCGAAGGGTCGCTGCACATGACATCCAGAGAAGAATGAAGCGACACCGGTATAGCGATGCTGAGGTTCTACTGCTACACCTCCCTCTCCACTACACAAACACACACACACACACTGCGAAGTCTTCCCTGAGCACTCTCAGCACGCCCACTCCTCCGACGGCAGCGGCAGCAACAGTATTACCGAGGGCTTCCGCTCCCGCTCCTCTGTAAAGCTGCAGTACAGGTCTCCCGAGCGCAGCGCTCATGCAAACACAATGATCGAAGCTTCTGGTCGCACAGGTCCGCCTTTTCGGAGCACGTTCATTGTAGGGCACAGCAGGAGCTCCTCCTCTAGCGCTCGCAGTGCCAGTAGCAGTAGCAGCTGTGGTGGATTCGGCCATGGGGGGGGGCCTTACGCGACGCACCGCGCATTCAACGTCGCCCCACGCGCTTACAGACGTAAGATTTTTTTTTTTTTGAAGGTGTCTCTGATCGGCCGCCTAGCGTGTGATCGTGACGCGTGGCCTTTACGCAGCAACGGCAGCAAGGCCTTCCTCCTTCCACGCTCATGGCACCTACTCCAGGGAAGCGGCACATACACCCCGACACGGTAGCAGCCGACTCAACTGCACTGGTGATGCACAGTGAGTCGCTGGGGGGGGGGGGGGTTGTGGAGCGCAATGTCAAAGTGCGCGGGATGATACTGGCGTCAGCGGTGATGGGGGTGATGATGGCTGCACTTCTCACCACTCAAGCAGACATCCTCGCCACACTTACACGGTTGGCGGTCAAGACAGAGGGGCAGCAGTGTGTTAGCTGAGATGATGCAAACCTTGGGTGCACACACTTCGTTCTTTCATGGAGAACGAGGAAAGGACACCTCCGTATCCGGAAAGGGCAGCGCGCGGCACCATCGCCGGCGCCACGCGTCCTCGCATGTCTTCCTCAAGAGCTCGACACCGCGGTGAGCAGATGATGTAGCATATAGAGATGCGAGAAACTGCAACGGGAGCGAAACTCCTCTGCCTAACGCGACTGATATGAGCTCTTGGCGTTGTGGACGGCGGCCGTCGAACGCGCGGTCGCTGAGATCCCTGGAAAGCATGGCCTCTTCGAATGTTACACTGGCAGGCCCCAAGGTGCAGCGACAAGGCGGCGCCGTCCTGCGCAGTCGTGCCATGCAAGCAGCCGGGACCTCATCCCTGTACCGCAGTGCTTGCGTGTTCAGCCCCGTGGTTGATGCACAGCCAGCTGTCGCCGCCGAGCCCTCGGCACACAGCATAGGAATGGGACTGTCGGCCGATGCACTTGCGCTGGAAAAGTCGGTGCTCTACCTCCGAGGTTCGCTGCTCATCACGCACATGCTACTCGCCACCGCGGCGGTAGGCAGGGTCGATGGCGGTTGCATCTCCGGGGTGACAGCATGGTTGCGTGGCGCTACGCCGAGTAGACGACGGAGGCGGAGCAGCAGGCACATCGACATCGGCGCTTTGCTGCGGTGTGCCTGCGCTGGCGCACTCCGTGGCCAAGAAGCTGCGTTTCAACGGTGATGCAGCAACCGCACCACAGGAACCCCCTCCGCCGCAACTGCTGCAGCGCAAGTCTCCACCCCACGACGTTGTCGTGCTGCCCTCTGTGTCGTAGCCTCACTATCGAAGGGATGCCAACAATGGTCCGTTGACCAGGATGCTTTATATGTGGTTCGGCGACGATGGCGGTCATTTGGGACGACGTCGAAGGCGTCCCTGTATCGTCGTCCAGTGAAGGTGTACGGGGAAAGGTCAGCGCTGGGAGCTGCGGCATCGCAGCACAGATGCCCTGCTTCGTCTCCAGCTCGAGTTACTGTCGTGATCCCTGGGAGATTCGTATGCAACGGCTGTGTCTACCTCGCGTCTATACAGTCCAGCTGTCTCCCCCTCGGTGCAGTTTCGACCTCGCAACATGACCCCTCGCAGGCCCACCAACGCAGAAGCTGGGGCACCGCTGCCCTCCCCGCCATCGCCGCCGACCCGATGGATGCATACCTATGACAAAGGCACCCGCACCACCACTCTCCTCAAGCTGTTGTCACAGCCGCAGCATCCTGGTCGGCGGCACAAACGCAGACGTGTGCATATATGTTTCCTGTCCTGCAGACAGTGAATGTGGCGCCGCTGCGGCCACGCTTCCATTGATCAAAAGGTTCGGGTGCGAGAGCCCCAGGAAAGGAGAGGCAGATGCATACAAAACTGCCGAGAGTGTGCACTGTCAGCGCTTACCGTCTCCCTTCCCTGCACACCACAGCCGGCACTGGTCATCGCGACAAAGTTCTCCCGTGTGTGCTCTGTTTGTGTTTTGTATCCGTACTCCGAGTCTTCCGCTCCCTGCCATCTACGCTGCATGACCTCCACCACCCGCTATCGCTCTAGCGTCCTCTCTTGTGTGGCAAGTGTTTCATTGGCTTCACAATGCCTCATGTGCCCCTCCTTCAACCGCAGTTTCTCAGCCCTCTCCCCTGCCTCTCTGAGGACTAGATATCAGAGTGCAGCGCCCGCAAGCACACACACATACATATATATATATATATATAACGATGGGTGCGTTATAGAGTGGGCTTTCCGTCGTCCTCGCGTCACGTGCCCTCCTGTCTGCGCTTTTTCTTTCTTGTGGTGCACTGGTCTCTTACTTCTCGCCCCTCTCCCACTCTCGCTTGCCCCCTCGGCACTTACCAGCACAGCTACTCTCACATCACACCCATTGCGTGCACCGTGCAGGTGTCTATCCACGTACTACAGGTACACGCACGCAGACATAGCATCCCTTCATAACTCGTCGTCTAGGTGGGCAGCGCTTCCTTCACGAGGTGGTGGCGAAGTCCTAGCGGACCCGTGGAAAGACAAGGTACGGGGCTAGGAGGCTGTCATTGCAGCCGCGCGACTCCTTGCACGTCCACACACACCCGCATGTGAGCGTGCAGGTCCATACCAATTTCGGCGCGTTGTTTTTCTAAGTAAGCCACCAGGTGAACTCACTTGGATCTCTTTTGGGGTCTTGACAAGAACGCCTTCCAGCCTGCCGCGCGCTCTCGACCACAACTGTCGTCATCGGAAAGGCGGCTTCTGCGTCATCCCACGTTTTTTTTGAGCATTGGCGTGGCTTCATTTAGATGTAAGGCGTGGCCCCCTCGGCTCCCTATCGCTCGTGTGTACTGACCGGTGCCTCTAGTGAACACACTAGACACGCACATACATCTCCCCCTACCTAGAAGGTCCTCTCTCTCTTTCTCGTGTGTGTGTGTGTGTGTGTGGAGGGGCGTGTGTGCTTTCGCGGTGGTCACTATCTCACCGCCGCTTCTTCGAGTCCACCGCCAGCACGGCCCTCATTTTCCCGGGTGTCTCCCTGGTACTGCTGCTGCTGCTGGCGTCTGTGTTGTGCTTCTCTTCGTTTTTTTCTTTGCTTCGCCTGTTTTCGTTCGAACTCGCTGCTGTCTCTCGCGCTTGCCCCGTCCGCCTCTCTGGACGCTCATCCACAAGCCTCCTCCCCTCTCCCGTCTTCTCAGATCGTTACTGGTACCTCTCCCCGCCCCCTCGCCCTCTCCAGTGCACCGGCGGCTCACGCATTAACGAAGGCGTCCGCTCCGGAGTAGGGTCAGATTCCCGTGTCTGCTGCCGTCTGTGGCGGTGGTTGCCTCGCTTCTCCTTTACCACTTAGGCGCGCGCACATACACACGCAGATATATACACACGTACGCACCCATACATACATACATGTATACATATATACATATATATGTCCCTTCTCCGTGTGACGCAGTTTCTGACGGCGGATGGCAAAGTACACATTGATGTCACGAACACCAGTGGACGGACGCCGTACCCGCCGCCGCAGAGCCAACCGGCCCCCAGGCAGCCGAGCAGCAGTGAGGGTCGCCCTGCGGAGGATATCCTCGACCGAGATGAGCCATGTTCGTTGATCGTCTCGCTGCGCTCATCGCACCCGCATTTCTTCTATTACCGCGGGCCGCCGCACAAGCAGCCGTCACCCTCCACGTCGGTGGCATCACAACACCTGTACGCGCCGCCTCCAGAAATCCCCGCCAGCGCCGGCGTTGTTGACGTTTGGAAGAACACCAGCAAGCATCAACGAGGTTCCTCATCGTTGTGGTGTTCCAGAGTTGTCGATCCCGTTATTGAGGACGTGTCACGGCAAGCGTGGAGAGATTTGGGATTTTCCCCAGTCGCTGCGCCGGCTGCGGGGGCAGCGAACGCATCCGATGCAGCCTCGTCGGTATTGGGCAACGGCAGTAACGGAAGCGGTGGTGATGATCGGCCGCTGCTGGTGCGCGAAGAACTGGCGGACTGCGTCTTGCTACCCGGTGAGCGGCGCACCTTCCTGTTGGAAGTCGACACCCCGTCCGTACTGCAGCGGCTCATGGAGCCGCTGGTGCGGAGAACGACGCAGGTCGCATCAGCTCCATCGCTTCGAGGGAATTCCAGCGTGCAAGACTCGTGCCCCGGCAAAGCCTTGCGCGGATCAACCGCGCTGCTCAGCGATCACAGCAGGAGCACCGGCAACAAGCCACGGCAGAGGTCAGCGCATGTCCACAGCAAGGAAGACGACACCGACACGCCACTCAGCAAGAGCATGCTCCCTTCACCAGAGGTGTCGCACCTGAGTAGGCATGGGTCTTCTAGCACCGCTGGAAAACCGAGCGCCACCTTTTTCCCAGCAACCAGTCGAACCACCGCTAAAGTCCCTAAGTCATCTTTGGGCGGCAGACAGCAGCAGCAGCAGCAGAAGCAAGTCCACAGTAAGCGCGGCAAGGGCCCTCTCCAGAGCTCCGGCAGTAGAAACAGTGACGAGAGCGGCGACTGTGACATCCGCTCATACAACTCTGCAGCCAAGCCGCACAAGGCGCCGCGCCCGAGAGGTCAGCAGACACACCCGTTGGGTATGGGCGGCAAGGGCGATGGCAAAGGTAAGGCGGCGGACCAGGCAGCACACAGGAATGACGGGCGCCACCGACGCCAAGACAGAGAGCGCAGCATGAAGGCAACGGACTACGATGCGCGTTCGTTGTCGCCACAGCCGCTCAGCATTGTGAAGGAGACGGGCACCTCTGAATCGCTGGAGACCTCATGTCTATCTGTGGTCACCTCTTCGAGCGCCCATAGGCCGTGGCCATCTGACGGCACGACACCCGACTCCAGACGCGCCAACCGCGACTTGGCAGGGCCCACCCTCAGCACAACAGCAGTCAGCACTCCTGGGGGCGGCGCCACACACAGGCACGACGATGGTGATGGGAACGAGGCGGCCAATCGGACGCATGGCAACAACGATGGCACTCCGCACTGGTTGACACCCGCCTCGACATCGCGGCGCCCCACCTTTTATATCTACTACGCACCGCTTGGAGATGAGAACAAGTGTGTCGACCGGGCGCGCAAGTGGCTGTTGAAGGAGCAGCACGCCTACCGACTGTGGCTGGACAAACTGGTGCGCCTTGTCATCGATCTCGAGCGTCAACGCGAGCAAGGGTGGATACAGACGAGCGATCACGCAGTCCGATCCCCGCATCGGCCACTCGGCACCAGGCGTGTGCTGCCGCCCATACTCGGGGAGCTTGTTCGGTGGCGTGCGGACGGTGGCGGCAGCGACGCTGTCCTTGACGTGATGGCGCCGTCGCCCATTACTGCCGCTACCTTCCAGCACTACTACGGCAGCCTCCCGCTCCAGAAAAGCAGGCATCAGCCCCCCTCGCAACTGAGCGTGCGCGGTAACAACATGGCTCACTCACTGGCAAGTGTGAGCAGCAAAGTCGGCAGTGGCCACGAGAAGGAAGCTATTATGGTGCTTCCGCCATCCTTCGCGGCGACGCGGCGCAATCGTGTCAGTGCGAAGGCGCAGAAGATGTTTAAGGAGGAGCGGCATGGTGCCGGGACGGTGGTACTGCCGCTTCGGGTGAAACCCCAGTCTACCACAGAACCGTCGCTGACGTGCCTCGTTGGCAACATCGGCACCGCCCGTTCAGCCACCGCCGCCCACAGGAAGAGCCCCTCCTCCTCACAGGCATCCGACGAAACCCGCAACCTCTCGCGCAAGTCCGCTAGGCCACCGTACAGCAGAGTGTGGACGGCTACGACGTCGTCGTCGCAGCTGCGCCCCTACCGAGTCACCTCACCACAGCAGCACACAATGGAGAACTCCTCGGAGCTGGGGGACTACCGAAGCATCAGCCCACTCGCGTGTGAGAGCCCATTCACCGAGAGAGGCTACGAGCACCCCCATTTCAAATCGGGATGTGGCCTGGCGCTGCTGGAGGACTCGGCTGCAACTCTGCCAACGGTTTCGCGCAACTCCTTTCCGGATGGGGTGTCCGCGCTCCCATCGCAGACTGACAACTCGGCGACTCTGATGGACTCGAAGCAGAATTTTTACGACCCTAACAGCTTCAAGATTAATCGCACAGAGACACTTGACCCAGTCGCGGCGGAGATGGCGGCAGCGGACCTTCCAACTTCCCGCTGGTTGTCGTTTAACAGCATCTGCAACTATATGCACCGCGTGCCCTCCGACACGCTGCTGCAGCAGCGGCGGCAGCTGCTGCCGTCCTTCTCCTCCACCGGGGACATGGCCTCCCCGGATAGCCAAATCCTGGGCAGCAGCAGCAGCGCTAAAGCTTTAGGCACCGCGTCTACCTTTCAGAGCACCACTCGGATGAGCTGCAACAACTCACCGCCTCCTTCGAATGCTGCACCCGGCTACACTCGCACCGCCGACGACTCCTCGGCCGTCTCGAGTACCGTGACTGCCTTAGGAGGCTCTGAGAGCGCCAGTGGCATCCTCAAGAAGTTCACACAGGCGGAAACTCAAGGTACAGTCACAGATGGCGCTCTTACGGCGACTGCGCCTGCAGGCAGCTTTGCATCTCAGCTAATTCAGTCTTTCTGTGGCTACGGCGGCAGTGCCAAGTGTGAGGTCGACGAGGAGGTCAACTCAGCGTATCGCTTTCCGAACTCCACCGTTTCGAGCAACAACAGCTTCACCGAGCGCCTGTTCAGCAGCAGCTTCCCGATGCATTCTCAGGAGCGACTGAACCGGATGGCTGATCAGTCGATAGCGGCTGGCAGTCAGGTGAAGGTTGCAGTGCAGCAGTTGACGTCGGTGATGTCTGACCTTCTGCAACAGCACGGTCCACCCGCCATGAGCGGATTCATGAGTCTTCTGGACTTCCTCAAGGATACTGTCTTCACCCCCACGAACGTGAACTTGATGCAGATGGTGGTGACGCCGATGGTGATGACCTTCTCCGTGCTTGTGATCGTCTACCTTATCTTCTGCAACGATGACGGCAGCGATGTTTTCTCCCTGGTGGACGGTAGGGGCCTGTGATGAGGATGTGTGTATGTGTGTGTGTGTGTGTGTGTGTGTGTGTGTGTGTGTGTGTCTGGTCGCATATCTTCACACCCTTTCCATATTTTCCATCCCTCCGCTCCCCACGCATCATCACTCATCTTCGACGTCTGTCAGCACACAAACACTGTTTCGACCTACGCCAACCCATCACACAGCTCAACATTGAACATTTGCACACAAACACGCACACGTGTTCTTGTGTGCGCAGATGTGTGTGTGTGTGTGTGTGTGTGTGTGTGTGTGTGTGTGTGTGTGTGTGTGTGTGTGTGTGTGTGTGTGTGTGTGTGTGTGTGTGTGTGTGTGTGTGTGTGTGTGTGTGTGTGTGTGTGTGTGTGTGTGTGTGTGTGTGTGTGTGTGTGTGTGTGTGTGTACGTGTGTGTGTGTGTGTGTGTGTGTGTGTGTGTGTGTGTGTGTGTGTGTGTACGTGTGTGTGTGTGTGTGTGTGTGTGTGTGTGTGTGTGTGTGTGTGTGTGTGCAGTGTGTGTGTGTGTGTGTGT